>JANBXA010000372.1:56927500-57472500 GCA_030556225.1 Cricetiscus sungorus | reverse complement strand
GCAGTTGTCTTCTGTTGCTTTTTGACCTAAAAATTTGCTGGTTCTGTCTCTCAGTTCCCATTGCCACATTTTCACTGAAAGGGAGGGAGGGAGGAAGGGAGAAAGGGAAAGGAGGGAAAGATGTCCTGTGCTAGACATCCAAGGCTCCAATCTTGGTATCCTGTTCAGTGTAGTACCCACTGCCTCTGACCAGCACTATTCTTAACATTACTGTGTATCCATGGCATTATTTCTTTAGTGTTGAATAATGAAGTGTGAATTTTCCATAGCTGGGTAGAGATTGCCCTCTGCATCCATGTCTGTCCGGCTTCCTTTCCTCATATTTCTGTCTCCTGTATCTTTCATCTTATGTCAGGAATGTGAGTTGTAGGGTGTGGTTTAAGAAGGAGGCTCCTGCAGGGCCCCTTCTCTGAAGTTAATCATTGCCTTGGCCTCCTGGAACTTCTGCATGCTGGCTGTTTCTGGGCATCTCACCATATCCTGTGATGACTTGGTTCTTTGCTGAGTGGGGACAGAAGGCAGCTTGCTGCTCTCTTGAGTATTTCTGGTAATTCACAGCCAAGCCATCCATGGCAGAATGTTCCCTCAGCAGAACAGATGTAGCCACTTTCAGAGATGGAATCTGTCCTCAACCATAGCCTGATTCAGTCTTAGTGGATAGTTATATATAAATAGAAATGATTTCTTATGGCTGACACAATGCAGAGATTGAGTGATAAATTTTCCAAAATCCCTGTAAGGTTCAGGGTGTGCTGCTAGGAACAGGGCACCTCTGCACTTTTTAATATACTCAAGTTCCAGAAGGAGTCAAATAAATTGACACTATTTCTAGACAGGATTCTCATTTAAATTTCTTCTGTTTATTTCTTCTTCTCCTCCTTCTACTACTACTAGTACTAGTACTACTATGAAGCCCTTGCCATCCTGAAACTTGCTGTACAAACCAACCTGCTCTTGAGCTTAACTCTTCCTTCTTCCTTGACTCCTGAGTCCAGGACTGAAGGCATGCACCACCATGCCAATCCTTCATTTGAATTTCTGTCTCATTTCCTTGTTCAGGTGAGTTAACTTGGAAAACTAAAAAGGGAGCCTGAAGACAATGATACTTCTCCCACAAACATAAGCAAGAGCCTGCATTCTGGAACCCTCCGTTGGTACCCAGAAACACAAAGCCTCAAAGACACACCTCAGACACTCTAGAGAGGCTGGGGGATAGTTCCATTGGTAAAGGGCTTGCCACACAAATGTAAAGACCTGAGTTTGGATCACCCTGTTTTTACATATGAGAACCTGTAATCCCGGTGCTGGGATATGGAGGCAAGAAGGACCCTGCACTCTGCTGGCCAGCCAGTCTGGCTGAATCAGCAAGCTCTAGGTTCAGTGAGATGTTTTACAAAGTAAAGTGGAGAGCAATTGAGGAAGTCATTCAGTGTTAAGCGTGTATACGCTACACACATAAAATAAGAAACACATACTAAAAAGATAGACGTTTTGTTTAGTTTTGAGTTAGGATCTGGCTCAAAACTATCCAGGCTAGCCTTTGACTCCTGGAATCTGATGTGAGAGCATCAGTTGAATCCATGTTGGAACATAATGACAGATGGTGTTTAGAAGGCCAGACATCTTTCTTGTTTAGTCTTTCCCGGTCATACAATGGTACTTGGCTCACCTTTGTCCAGTGATGATTCTGTTAGCAATTCCTACTCCCCTCTGAATTGTCAGTTACATTTGCTACTATAACCATCCCTCAGAAGGCTGGAGGACTGTGAGCTAGAAATAAACCCACACATATATGGCTAAGTAATCTGACAGGACATCAAGAATGTATAGTAGGTGGAAGGAGAGTCCTTTCAGTAAGTGATGTTGGGAAAGGCAGATAGCCATTGGGAAACAAATGAATTAGATTTCTCTCTTATGCCTAACTCAAAATGGATTAAAGATTTAAAATTAAGGCCTGAAATAATATCTTATCTCAAAGAAACCAGGAAAAACTCCATGACAGTGATCTTGGCATTTGTCAGATGTGACACACCCAAAGCACCTGCTCCAAAATTAAAAATGAACAAATGGGACACCATCAGATTGATGAGCAAAGAAATTAGTCAGCAAAATGAAGTCATCCTAGGGGGTGGCAGGGAATATGATATATATATATATATATATGTATATATATATATATATATATATATTAAGGCGTTAAACTCCAAATATATAAGAAACTCATCAGTTTAACAAAAAATGAATATGAGGGAAGGGAGGAGAGGAAAGAGAAAGGAAGGGAAGGAAGAAAAGGGAGGGGAGGGAAGAGAAGGGAAGAAAAAGAAGGGAAGGGGAGAGGGGAGAGAAGAGAGAAGGGGGAGAGGAGGGAAGGGGAGGAGAGGGGAGGGAAAGGAAGGAGGAGGGAGGGAAAGGAAGGAGGAGGGGAGGGAAGGGGAGAGAAGAGAAGGGGAGGGGAGGGAAGGGGATCTGAGTGGGGAGATGGCCTAGTGAGTAAAGGTACTTGCCATGAAGTTTGAACTCTGGGACCCACAAGGTGGAGAGAGAGAGCCAGCTCCCACAGCTGTCCTCTGACCTCTGTACACATGTACAAAGACAGGGTGGGTAAGGAAGGAGGGAGGGAAAGGAAGAGAGGAGGATAATAAATGCAATTAAAAAAAAAAAAACAAGGAGTCTTGGTAGAGGAATAGAGAGGTGTTTGTGCCTTTTTTCATTTAAAATGTCAATACTTGCACAGCAAAACTAACTCTTAGAGACAATGGCTGACCTTAGTTTAGGGATTCAGTTTATTATAAAAGGGAGGCATGAAAATTATTCACACTATGAAATATTTCAGAGTTTCAGTGGGAAGGGAAGCTTCCTGTGATGTCTTTCCCCTGCAGTTTCAGTCCACATGCTTTCCAAGAATATCACCATCTTTAAACAAGAAACACTTTTGTTGTCTAGAGCTATTTGGTGCCTCCATGCTCTGGGAGAACTCTGTCTCCAACTTTTGCACTGATTAACTGGCACCCTTTCCTGGAGGGCCTAATCCCACAACTACTGCTTGTAGACTTCCCCTGGGGTTTTTCTGGAAGAGGCTAGTGCTGACTTTGGGTACACTTCTGGCTGCATTCAGTCAGACAATGGTAGATTTTTCTAAGTGCTTGTCCTGCTGTGAACCAGAGCAGTTGGAAGGAGAGGCTGCAGTCTGGCCTCAAGGTACTTGAAAAGCTTCCATCTTCTTATAAATCTGAAATTATTTCAAGACAAGAACAAATTGCAAAAGGAGATCAATCTTAGACATGTGGAATTACGGACATCAACTAAATAAACACCTAATAAACTCTCGATCTTCTTAATGCTGCAACCCTTAAATACAGTTCCTCATGGTGTGTTAACCCCCACAACTACTCCATTACTACCCATTGCTACTCCATAACTGTAATTCTGCTGTTAGGGATTGTAATGTAAGTATCTGTATTTTTCCAATGGTCTTAGGTGATACCTATGAAATGATCATTCAACTCCCCCAGGAGGGCTGTGACCAACAGGTTGAAAACCACTGATTTAAATGAAGGTGCCAAACAGATGAATATATGTACTTTTTAAATTGGGGATAAAAGTTTAGCCTGAAGATATAGGATTAGGAACCTATATAAAATAGCATTTAATCTACAAACTTGGAAGCATCAATTTAGAATGACACTAGGTAGGGACTGAGCCTAGAAGAATTCAGCATGCCAGTATCAAGTGCATTTAAATCTCCTTCAATAATGTTCTTCATTTCAAATTTAGTCACTTGTCCAAGAATTTGGGACAAGGGAATTAGGATTTACTTACATGCAAATTGTGAAGAAAGAATATTATCCATAGCTGAGCAGTAGAAGTGTATTTCCTGTGTCCAGCATTCCATGACTCTAGCTCATTTTATTTTTCTAGAAGTTTTTGTGTCCATTTGCCAACAACCACAGAGACTGTATTCTAGAAAGTGAAGCCATCTTGCATGGCAGATAGCAGCTGGATAGAAACAAGCCTGCCTGTCTCGAGGATGGAACCTGAGATGCAAGGTTTTCCTCTCAAATCAGAACCCTCAGATCACAAGCACCTCTCCTCAGCTTCCTTGTAGAAAGCAGTGGGACTGCCAGGGCTAGAAATCTCCAGCAGCCATCATTAGATCCACAAGGGTATGTTCTTCTTTACCAGCTAATGTTCATGCTTTTACTGTCTTCCAGCATGGACAGCAGTGGGGTTCACACCTAATGTGAGTGGGGTGAAGAGTCTAACAGCTATCATAGAATGGCAGAGCTCCTTCCTATGGAATGGTAGAGTTTAGTGTGTTGCCTCTGCTTGGGCTGCTTATCTAAAGCTGGCGTCCAAGTCAATGTGTGGCATTTTATCTTTACTAAGAAACCAGACCTAGGACCCATGTTCCCCTTTACAGTTTGACATCAGAGGAGTCCATCTCTTGTTGGTACCTTCACTGTGCCATGGAAATTGCTTCTTTGCTCAGCTTGCAAGAAACTGCAACTCTCCACCAACAAATAACAAACATCTAGGTCTTGTAGCACACTTGTATATTTTATCTCATTTAATGTTGACCATAGGAAGGGAACATGATCTAGGGCTACTAGTTGTGTGGGACTTGGTTTTTCCCTGATGAATTTGTGTGGTTAGTATTTGAATCCCACACTGAACCAGTAGAAGAAATGTAGCTTTAATAATTATGCCCATCTGTATTAGTCAGGGTTTGTAAGACTCTCAGAATGAGGAGTCTTCCCATTTCAGTCGGTACCCCCAAGAACTCAATGTCCAGTCCAGTTGATACAACACACAAGAGGCTTTAATGAACGGGAAATGTTTGCACAAACGGGCTCCCTCAGCACACAGGCTAGAGAAGCAACATTTTCTGGGTGTGGGTACTTTTAAAGGAAAAAACCACAAGTTTAGGCTGGATGGTCTCACTGTTCGGGTCAGCAGACCTTAGGGCCTCAGGGTGTGCCAATTAATCTTGTCTAGGCAAACCGGAGTTACAGCTATCTCTTTGTTTCTTAAGGACCCTATTTACCACCCACTGACACAGAGACAGGAGGGCAGTCTGAATTCCTGGATCTGGCCATCCTAGGGCCCTGTGAGGGAAAGTTGCTGGTGGTCAGCAAATTCCAGGGAACTGATAGTAGTCCGAGCCAGCTTTCCAGGTCAGACTGCCCTTCATTTCAAGTGGGGGGTTTCCTTAACTTTTCTTTTTGTCTTTCAGGTACTCTAGGATGGGTGGAGAAATGTATATATTTTAAGGGGATTTAGTAGAGTGGCTTACAGGTCTGGCTAGCTCAACAATGGTTGTCTCCAGCTAGAAAGGCCAAGAATAAGGGCATGAGGTTAGATGTCTCAGCTGGTCTTCAGTCTCCATTGGATTCTCAAAGAAGTAGGTTCTAGCATCAGGAATGCCTCAGTGGCAGGATAGATGAACTTGCCAGAGAGAGTGAGGGCAAACAGGCAAAAAGCAAAAGCTTCCTTCTTCCATGTCCTTTTATGTAGGCTGCCACCAAAAGGCATGACCCAGACTTAGGGAAGGACTTCCCACCTCAAACTATCCAGTCAACAAAAGTCCCTCACAGGTATTCCAGCTGCTTAGGTTTTGGTTAATTCCAGATGTAGTCAAGTTGGCCACCAAGATCAGCCATCATGCCATCGAACAAAATGTTTTCAGTGTCTTATGAGAGAGACCTCACACAAAAGCAGAGGAGGAAAAATTTAAAGTCCTACAAGATGTACATGACAGAGTCTAAATTTCAGTAGCTTTAAAGAACAGTTCCTTATGTTGTTGTCATAGCTGTGATGGTGTTTGTAATCATTTAAAAACAAATTGTGTGGACCCAAACTGTTGTTACCTGCTGTGTTCATTCTTGTTTTTCTGTAAAGAGGAGAGAAAGAGGGTTGTTTTCCTTGTCTTTGCTGGTAAACATCTATTCTTAGATTATGGGAAGGAACTGTTGCTTAAGACTTCAGTAAAGACTTAACAGTGTAGAACTCAAGCCCAGGGAATGAATTTTGCCATGAGAATCACAGCAAGAAAGCTCAGGGGAAAGCAATAATAGGCAAGGAGACAGTTTCTTAGATGGGAAAAGACTAGATTCTGTCAACAATTCTGACTTCCGAGGTCAGTGCTGCCAGGCTCCCTGCAGGGAATGTGAGGAAACAAATGTGCTGATTATTCCTACCTTTGCAACTTAGTACTGACAACTGGGCAATTTCTCTTGGGCTTCATCTGTCCTTGCCTAGAACCAGTAGTGTGTATTCTTGAGGAGTCAAGGATAGAATCCTTGGGTGTGGTCTGGGGAGGAGGGTAACCAAGAAGATAACAACAAAGGCTAGCTTTAGCAACTGAAAGCACAGATGAGGTAAGGCCTAGCAGTTGGAGTGAGGTAAAAGCCAGGTAAAGCTTGACAGACTCTTTGAGGCTCTGTCATCACAGCGTCACTTTCCTTCTGATGCCAGTAGCAGTCTCCTCTGTCCCTTCAAAAGTTAGGCTTCAGCCTTCTTTTCAGAACGTGTAATACCCAGACTATTCCTGAGCACTTGTTGTGTGCTCTTGAGTGATTTTTATGTTGGTTCTACATGGGACTTAAAGGGAAACCTTACCTGATGCATCTAACAATTTGCTTTTTGGTTTGATTTTTAAGTTTTCCAAGTGCTTTTCATATATTACCAAGGTTGATGATGTTCAAGAATGGTGTTTCTCAAACTTTCATGTGTTAATAAAGTCATCTGGGAGCTTGGAAAAATATAGATTCTGGTTTCAGTAGGTCAGGACGTGGAATGATGTATAGAAAAAAAATAATAGAAAACAAGTGTTTCTCATGTTTTGATAGTAAAAATAAATCGCCTAGGGAGGTAAAACAAAAATCCAGTGGTAGCCTCATGAAAAAAGCCTGGGATCACACTGTGTAGTGTTAGTCTCCAAGCTAGTCTATTCCCCTATGGACCCAGAACCCAGGCTTGCCATAAGGGATTCAGCCTCAGGGTCCATCCCAATACCAAGTCAGCTCCTGAGGACCCACACTTTTAGCTGTCACTTATAGATATACACTAAACTCTACCCCTGTGGACCCAGGTATTGATTTTTCCCATTTGATAACCTAGTCATTAGTCCAACTTACCTAGTGGCCTCAGCATCAAGCGACCCATGGACCACACCAGAAACTCTGTCCATAATCTCCAGATAGATGGCTGGTAAAGGGCTCTTCCACACAAAGCTAATCTACAGACTAAAATTAAAAGTTCCTACTTCTTCAACTGAACAGTCACTAATGCTTGGCCACAAAGAATAAGAACAATGAAAGGAAAATGAGGGGGAAAAAAACATAAAACCATAATCACTAGTAACCAGTCCTAAAGAAATGGAGATCTATGGATTTCTGACAAGGAATTCAAAGTAATTCTTTTAAAGAGGCTCAGTTAACCTCAAGAAAATGCAGAGGACAATCACAGCAAAATCAAGAAAACTAAAAATGACCAAAATCAGAAATTTATCTGAGTCTAAAATTACTTTTTAAAGTCAAATATGCTCAGCTGAAAAGAACAGTGCATGAAATGAAGAACACAGGAACAGCATCGGAACCAATCCAGCAGAAGTCAGAATCTTTGAACTCAGAGGTAGGTCAGTTAAAAATCATTAGTCATTGGGGCTGGAGAGATGGCTCAGAGGTTAAGAGCCCTGGCTGCTCTTCCAGAGGTCATGAGTTCAACTCAACAACATGGTGGCTCACAACCATCTATAATGCATTCCAGTGGCCTCTTCTGGCATACATGCAGACAGAACACTATATACACAATAAGTAAATCTTAAAAATTCAGTCATTAAATGAAGGAACCAGAAATGAATAAGGAAGTCTGCTAGGATATGTGGAATAGCATCCATGAACAGTATTTGAGTAACAGTATATATAGAGGAAGAGAAACAAAGGGGTCTGAAGTTTCTTTGAAAAAATAATGGAAAATGTCTTCAAAATTTAGACCAAGATAAGCATTCAGGTATAGGAAGGCCATATGTCTCCAATCAGATTCAACCAAACAGGATGCACCAAAAGTGGTGATGACCACCTTTAATCCCAGCACTCAGGAGGCAGAGGCAAGTGGATCTCTGTGAGTTCGAGGCCAGCCTGGTCTTCAGAGCAAGTTCCAGGACAGACTCCAAAGCTACAGAGAAATCCTGTCTCAAAAAACCAAAAATAAACAAACAAATGAATGAATGAATGAATGAATGAATCATCATTCACTACAATCAGGTTTATCCCAGTAATGGAAGGCATGGCTATTCTTGTTTCTATAATTGTTTTATTCTTTTTTGAGATTATAATATAATTATGTCATTATATTTCTCATAATTCTTCCCTTCAAACCCTCCCAAATATCATTCCTTACTCACTTTCAAATTCATGGCCTCTTACTAATGTGTGTGTGTGTGTGTGTGTGTGTGTGTGTGTGTGTGTGCATGTGTGTTCCTAAGTATATAATTATAGCCAACTCAGTCTGTATAATGTTCTATGGATAAGTTTTCAGGGTTGATCATTTGGTACTGATAATTAATTGGTATGTTCTTCCCTGAAGAAGACCTTTTCTTCCATTCTCAGTATTCCTTGACATGGCTATTCTTTAGGTCCACATGGTGGTTCTAGTCTATAGCTAAGTTTAGAGACATTGATCTATATCTGTATTCTATCTACTAGCCACGTGTGTACATTTAAAGTAAGACTGAGCTGGAGAGGTGGCTGAGCAGTTAGAGTGTACCACTGTTGCAGAGGGATTGAGTCTGTTCCCAGCACCCATTGGAAGCTCACAATGCTAGAATTTCAGTTTCAGGAGATCCATGCCTCTGGCCTCTGAGGGTGTTGGCATTCATGTACCAATACCACATGTGCACGTAATTAAAGGAAGCTAAAAATTCAGTACTTTCATTGTGTTAGCTTTTCCAGTGAGCTGTGTTAGAAATTTTCCAATGAGACAATGAAGACAAAGACTATTTCATTAACAGGAAGTGTTATCAGGCAACCTGGTAAGAGCAGAGAAACTATGCAAGAAAAAGCGTGCTTTTTAATACTTCTCCTCAGTGCTTGATCTTATTGGGAACAATGGGCAGTCAATGTTTGGGACAGATTAAAAGCTAGAAGACCACACTGTTCAGAAAGTAGAGATTAGAACAGTGAGTCCATTCTGATATTGGGCTGAGTTTCATGTTCGGCAGAGCTCATTCATAGCTAGAGGTAAGAGTAGGGCAGAGAGGAGAATGGGCCAATACCCTGTTTAGAAGTATCAAGTCATTTTCCAATGGTAGTCTCTTCCTGAAGTGTGTGTGTGTGTGTGTGTGTGTGTGTGTGTGTGTGTGTGTGTGTGTACACAAATGTGTGTGCATGTGTGTATGTAGAATTGTGAGTACTTGAGAGAAGCTCAAAAGGTCCACGTTTGTCCTTCCTGATAATACCTTTTCTGGGGGCTATTAACAAGCGCGGATTGGCAGCATAGATTTTCTAAGTACAAATGTATAATTGCTAAAACAAACAAACAAATAAACAAAAACTATTTGATCATAGACTACTAAAATCTTCCCTAAGTCCCCTAAGTGGTAGTCATATTCCACAGTAGTTGAGTAAGATGAGACCACTGATGTCCATGTCGCAAGTTAGAGTTTTTAACACAATTATCCATGTTTCAAACCCAAGCAGTTACTGTGAAGCTGTGATCTCACACTGCAGCCCCGGGTGCCTGGGCTCATTTGTATGGCTGCACTGGCACTGTGGGAGCCGCATGCGTCAAAGTCTCTGCTGGCCCCATCACAGCTTGCCTAGAAGCAAGAGTGTTCTGCATCTTTGCTCCTTCATCACAGCCCCAGTCCGTACTCTAATGCCCTTTAACTGAAAAGGGCTGGGGAGAAAGGGTGCTCGATGCACAAAGCAAGGAACCATCTAAGTGCAGTTCTCAGAAATAATTGGCAGCTTAGAGTAAGATAAATTTTCATACAGATAAAAGATTGTACAGCATCTTCGCTCTGGCAGAGACCTTGATGGGTCACACAGTCTATCTTCCCTCGCCAGTTTTCAAAGCTTAAACTATTCCTGGTAGATAAGTACTGATTCTACATTTTTGGACAGTCAGGGAAAGAATTATACAGCTTTAAAAGCTGTTTGATAATATAATTCCTCTTCCACTGTAAGCTTTTTACATTTTACTCTCTCTCTCCCTCCCTCCCTCCCTCTCTCTCTTTCTCTCTCTCCCTCCCTCCCTCCCTCCCTCTCTCTCTCTCTCTCTCTCTCTCTCTCTCTCTCTCTCTCTCTCTCTCCCTCACTCCCTCCCTCCCTCCCTCCCTCCCTCCCTCCCTCCCTCTCTCTCTCTCTCTCTCTCTCTCTCTCTCTCTCTCTCTCTCTCTCTCTTCTGTGTGTGTGTGTGTGTGTGTGTGTGTGTGTGTGTGTGTGTGTGTGTGTGGTGTGTTGGTGTGTGTGTGTGTATACACACACATGTGCTCATGCTTATTCAAATGTCATAGTATGCATGTGGCAGTCATAAGACAACTTGTGAGAATTGGTTCTCTCCTCCACATGGGTTCTAAGGATTGAACTCAGGTCAGCAGTATTGGCAGCAAGTGCCTCTACTTTCTGAGCCTTCTTGCTAGCCTTGGAAGTTTATTTTAAAATTAGTTCATATGCAGCCAACCATGGTAGCTAAACTAATGCCTTTAGTCCCAGTGCTAGGATAGCAGATTTCTGTGGATTAGAGGCAAGCCTGGTCTAAATAGCAAGTTTCAAGTCATCTAGAGTTACATAGTGAGACACTGTCCAAAAAAAAAGTTTAGATTCATCTTGTTGCAGTTAAAACTGACTTTTTAGTACATATTTGTAAAAGCTAATCAGTATTCCGTATATAAAAGTCATGGGAGAATAGCCATAATTACCACCTCATTTTTTCACAGACTAAAAGCTGTTTTCTCAGACATCTTTTCTCTGGCCAGATGTTTTAGCCCTTGACTTGTTGATGCTGCTCCTGCTTCAGCTTCCAGGTCTCTGTCAATCTTCAGTTACAAAGTGTCAGCAGTTGAGATACTGTTGAGTACTTTGCTGAGCTTGCCTTACACACCTAAATACAAGCTGTTTCTGGTTTTCACTGTGGTGTGAGGCTACAAAGCCCCTGTAAACATAGTAACATGATCTTAGAAGTCAGTAGAATCACCGTGTTGGATAAAATGTGTGACGACCATGGAATCCTCTAAAACTGCTGTTTATAAATGTACAATGAAAAGGACATATCAAAACTAATATTAGTGTGCTAGCACTTAAAACGGTGCAAACATTGGGGACTGTGTAACACTCATTCTAATAGGTCTCAATAAAAGCCCGGAGTCCAACATAAGAGAAGATGCTGAGAGATCAGAGAGGAGGAGCAAGTCAAAGCCATCTTTACCTCACTAGCTTCGGAGCAGAAAAGAGACTGACTTCCTGTTTCCTCCCACCTATATTCCTGTCTCTACCCAGCCATCTCACTTCCTGTCTTTCTGTACAGCCCTCCAGACCTCTATGGTTAGCTAGTGGCTAGCTCTACCCTCTGATCTTCAGACATGCTTTATTTGTACAAACAAGATATCACCACAGAACCGGAGTTTTGTTTCTTTGTGGGAAAGCTCACCCAGAGGATGTGAACTATCTTCCAGACAGTCTGATCCTGAACAAGCATTTTCTCCTGTGCCTTGGTGACTTGTCTGTCACTATAGCTTCTAAGTTTGGGTCTGTTTCCAGCACCGCGTCCTTTACTTTAGTGCCGTCATCACTTCCTGAGCCTCTTCGTATTTCTAGCTACAGTCATTTCCTTGTTTTCATTGATTAGCTTACTTCACTAATTTCTTCCCTGTCTGGGACTCTTCGCTTTTTTTCTTTTTACTTTAAAAAGATACAAGGTCTTGGAATGATGGTAGCTTAAGCAATCCTTCAAAGTAGCTGGACCTACAGATAGGTACCTCTGCAGCCAGCTACTAGAGTCCCCTGATGGCAGCTTGCTTGTCAATACCCTCCATTTAACTGTTTCACTCTGGGGGCTGTTGTTGCACTTTCTGTCTCTGTTGGCCAGTTATCCATTTTAAACTTTGCTGTCTAGACACAAGGAAGCAAGCCTGCATGACACTGAGTTGTCTGGGTATGCACCGAGGTATATGACCGATCTCTGACACTGTGAAGCAGCAGTGTGATTTGTTGCTGGTCCTGGTGTACATCTGGTATTTACACTGTGATTTTTCAGCTGAAGAGCTGGCCCAGACGTTTATGTAATTATGGCTAATAAACCATAGAAACTGAAATGCCAGCTCTGTTGAGATCTTGTATTATAGGCCTTGCAAAGTAGGAGCAACCTTACTCAATTTCTGCATCTCCAAATCTGCATCTCGGGCTGAGTGGCTCCTGGCTGGTTTGGTAGCTGCTCCAACCTGTGGACCTCCCCAAGCTTTTAGTACACTGGCTGTCTCCTCATTAACCCTTGTAGTGTTGTTTTCTTACCACTACTTCAGTCTCTAAAAATAGTCATAAATAAAGGTAAACAGATTCCTGTTTGTTCACAAAATGTCACGTACCGACTGCCTACACTTGCAGATCATCTCTAGCCTTTTGTGGTCCTGCTCGCCTAATATTAGTAGTTCCTACTTCTGGGTCATCAGAATACTCAATTTCCCAAGCTTTGTAAGAATCCTGGGGTACAACATCAGAATCCCCATATTTGAATGCTCCCCACATGATAGATAGATTTGCTTTATACTATAACCACGTTTTCCCAGATATTGGCATTCTTACCAGTATAATTCTAGAACTAAAAAAGACATCAGAGTTTTTGTCAAACCTCTTCACTTTTTCCCCCCCCCCCCATTTTGGATTTGCTATTTTTATTTATTTATTTATCTTATTTTACATATCTATCTCAGTTCCCTCTCCCACCCTCCCTCACTTTATAAATTCAATAGCTAAGGCCCAGACTGGCCTGGTGACACACCCATGGCCTCACAGAGGCAGGAAGGACAGGCACTTAGAGCCTGTGTTTCCAAACCTCAGTTCTGCCTGATTTCCATCGTATGGCCATAAACTCATCAACTGGCATCTTTGAACTCTATGGGTATGTGTGTGTGTGCATGTGAGGGGAGATGCTCAAATGGGGTCCTCTGTCATGAGTAGGAATTTTTTTTAATGATTTATTTTTATTTTATGTGCACTGGTGTTTTGCCTGCATGTATGTCTGTGTAAAGGTGTCAGATCCCCTGGACTTTAAGTTACAGTTAACGAACTGCCATGTGTGTGCTGGGAATTGAACCCAGGTCCTTGGGGAAAGCAACCAGTGCTCTTAACCTCTGAACCATCTCTCCAGATCCCTATACTGTTTGTTTGTTTATATGGAGTGGAGCTTTGAGCCCTGAGCTACTGTGGGAGCCTCAGTCCCATCCAGCTCTGGTGCTGGCCCACTGACGCCCAGCTTAGTACCAACTATGCTTCGATGTATTTGACTCAGGCACATGGTGTTGCTGCCGAAGACCAAGGGTGTAGTCACTCACACACTGCACAGGCAGAGAGGGAAGTGAGCAGGGGTGTGTGGTTCTATAAAGGCTTTACTGTTACCATGAAATATTTGTTTAAAGACTCTTGCCTTCGGGTTTACTGACAGAGTGAAATGAGTCTGTCTGCAACTCTGAAGAAGTGTGAGGAGTAGAGAATCCATCCCTTTGATATGTTGTATGAGTTCATGAAAAATGAATGGGAATGTTGAATAACACGTACTGACAGTTAATGTTTACATACTGAGCCTGGCTTGGGGGAGAGGGAATGCAACATTTTGTTCCCTTAATCTCTGAGTTCACCTGTCACGGGCGGTGTTTGAAATGCTAATGTGTTTGTAGCTATTTTAAGACTGAAAAGCTTCATCATGAAGGGAGACTGGGATCAAGGGATTTTCTTATAAATTGATTTTACCATCTCTCAAGCTCATGAGGACCCTGTCCCTGGTTCCCAATAGGCCCCCAGAAATGAAGAACAGTATTTCAGCCAATTGTGGTGACAGCTGCCTGTCATTCCAGCACTCAGGAGGCTGAGGTAGGAGGGATCCCAAGTTTGAAGCTAGCCAGGGCTGCCCAATGAGATCCTGTCTCAAGAGACTAAAGACTAGGGATGTAGCAATGGTAGACTACTTGAAGCACATGTGTGGGAACCTTGCATTATACCATGGAATCTTCCCCCATAGTATCAGGGCATTTTCAAGCTTGAAAAGAATATAGTATTTTTCCATTTTCTCATCTGAAGCCCATTCTGTTCGACAAAACTAGTTTGGAGCAAAATTCAGCTAAAGTGCAGGTTTCCCAGCTCCCAGGCCACAGCTTTGACTGCACACTAGTAGACACAGCACCATTTAAATGAAATACGAAGCCCTTGTGATTTGGTAGTTATAAGTCTTGGACAGACTTTCAGAGAAGATAAAACTGCATTCTTATAGCTGGAGAAGCCAGATCAATACTTCGTTACTAAAAGGGAGGTGGAAATTAAGAATGTGTCCTCCCTGGTGACAGTGAGATAGCTCCGGTGAGCTGCTTAATGATGACCTGAGCTCCTTGCCTTTAGCCAGTGGGTAGAAAGTGACTGCCCAGACTCATAAGGGTCTGCCTGCTTTCAAGGAAACAGGAAACAGTTAGGTAACACTTGTGGGAAAAGATCTAAGAAGAGTAATCATGGAAACCTCCACAAGTCCCAGGTCAAGCCACACTTGGGCTGGAGTCCAGACTCATGGCTTGTAAATCCAGACACCTCAAGCTCACCAAGCATTGTGGCTTATGTTATCTCAACACTTAGAGGCTGATGCAGTAGGATTGCCATGAATTTGAAACCAGCCCAGGCTAAAGAATGAGATCCTGTCTCCAAAACCAACAAATAAACCCAAAAAAGATTCCCCATGACAAGGAAACTCATGAGAACACGGATGAAGGGGTTGAATTTGTTTTTAAAATATCCTCAATGCCACCCAATCGTGTTAACGCTGGCACCAGAGAAAGTCTGGCAGAAAGCAGTTCTCATCAAACATAAACTCTCCAGGGGCAGGGGTGTGAAACCTAGACCCTCGAGCAATGGAACAGTCTAAAAGAAGCTACAGAGTAAGCAATTCCATATTTTCACAAGGGAGAAGAGGGGAAGTATGAATAGAAGCTTGGGAAGGGTTTTTCCTTATCCAGCTGATTCTCTGCGGAGGCTTCTGCCTCAAATGTAATGTTTCAGGGACTGATTTGAGCCCCTCAACAGTTGCTTGGTTGTAGTTATTTCTTTTTAAATAGTTTTTCCTGTTCTTAACTTCACCAGAGCGGATGAATGAACAGGTTCATCTTCTAAAAGCACAACCAATCCTCCACAGACCATTCCCTGTACAGATGCCATTGCCTTCCCTTGATTCCAGGGAGAATCGATCCTACCATGTCATCTCCGTCTCCCTGGGATGCTCTGATCTCTGACCTAGTGACCTTACCAACTAGTCATTATGTAAGCCAGTGCTCTGAAACCATTATATGGTGTCAGGCCTTGTGCTATGTGTTGGATCTTAAGTGAGCCCCAAAGGGCTTTGTTTATTTGTTTTTGTTTTCGTGTTTGAGGTTTATTCCCAGGGTGGTGCTATTGGAAGGTAATGGGACTCTTACGAGGTGGATCCTAGTAGAGCATTTATGTCATTAGGGACTGTGACCCTAAGTCTCTTTATCTGTGTTTTGGCCATGGCCCGAACTATTTTTGCTCCCTCATGCACTGACATCCGGGTGCACTGCCTCAGTGACGGACTCCAAAGCAACAGGTTTACCTACCTCCAAGGCTGTGAGCCAAAATAACCCTTTGCTCTTTCTAAAGCAGCCGAGGTATTTGTTACAGTAAGGTAATCTGGCCAATGTGCCCTCCCGTGACTACATTTTCCATGATTCAGGGTTTAGCAGGTTCTCTTAAGAGGTCATGATGCTGCTACAGATGGGAAGTGCAACAGAACATCTCAGGTACATTCCCATCACAAACCACTTTCAAGACATGCACAGTTCTGCTGTGAAAACCAAGAATGCTCCATTGCTGGTTTAAGCAACAGTTTACATTGGAAGCTCAGAACAAGACAGCCTAGGAAGTCTTTTGTGTATAGGCACAATGAGAAAAATGGCTATTAAAAAAAAAAAAAAAGATAATTTAAAAACAAGAGCTTTGGGAGAATCCTTTTTGCAAATAAATGCCCAGCTTTTCCAGTGAGAGTTAGAATTAACATCAGTATGTTTTAAGTATTAAATCCTATTTCCTAGTAAGCAAATTTACCTTCTATCTTTTTTTTTTTTTTTTTTTGGAAAACATACCAGAAACCTACTTTAAGAAAATGGTTTTCTTATTATTTTTCCATTATTGTTCCTTTACAAAACTTTAAAAATGTAATTTATAAAGACCCAAAGTGTTTTTTAGTATAGAAGCTACAGAGATGGCTGGGTCAGTAAAATGCCTGTCCCTCAAGCATAAGGACCTGAGTTCTGAGCATCAACCCCACTCCCCCATGGAAAGCCAGGAACATTGGTGCCATCTGTAACCCCAGCTCTGGGCAAGGAAGACACAGGAGGGCTCCCTAGCTGCCTAGCTTCGAGGAATCAGTAAGGTTCGCCAAACTTCAGTAAGAAACTGTCTCAAAAACTAGCCAGAGTGTGTTTGTCTTCTTCACATGCATGCACACACATATCCCCACACATATGAGCAGACACCCACATGAACAAACATGCCACACACACACATGCATGCACAAGTTTTTTCTTTGTAGCAGTGGAGTAGAAGTTGATTTCTCTGAGAATCCTGGCATGTGCCACTTGTACTAAACCAAATTCCTTCTTTCCTCCTTGTAGCGCCTGCGCTACGTCCTGTTTCATGAATTGGGCAAAGGCCTAGAGATTGAAATCAGAGGCAAGACAGCGGGCCATTCGTTCAATGGCAATGTCAGAATGCCGAATGTCAAATGCTATTTATTAAGGGGATGGAGTGGGCTTAAATACTGACTTATAGCACAGTGGAAAATAACAGACTTAGCTCCTCCCCACCAGGTGTGTGTAAGCAAAACAGGAAGAGTACCAATGACAACTCCAGGGGGCAGAAAGAGTACCAATAACAGCTCTGGGGCAAGGAGTTCTGGCCAACAGCTTCAGGCTTGCTCCCTCCCCTCCCCTACCTTACTCTACCCTACCCTATCCTACTCTTCCCATTTGTTGTGAGTAAAACCATCTCTTCACTACTTTAAACCCTTGTGATCTATGCTGTCTTAAATGGGTCAGGTTAGAGGTGTTCACCAGTTCTCTGACAGGCCCAGCATTTCCCACAACCAAGATGATTATAAGAACTTCCGTTAGCATAGAAACCCAACACTTGTTACATGAGCATTGTTGGGCGATTCCATTCTGGAAAGGTTTGCAAATTTGAGGGAGGTGTTCTCCCCTCTCTGTGGTCAATAGAAGTATTCTTAGACAAAAACCAGTCCAAGTCTCAGCAAACATAACCAGCAGACAAGCCAGAAGCTACATGTCTCCATGCCTTCCTCTTCCCTTTCTCAGGACCTTCCAGGTCCTGGTCCTTTTACTTCCTAAAGAGCTGTGGAGTCCATCCAGGGCCTCTGAAAGGGCTTCACTCAGCTTTGCTCACAAACTCCTCTGTGTGGGCTGGAAAGATGGCTCAGCTGTTGCAAGTCCTGCTGCCCTGGCAGAGGACCTGAGTTTGGTTCCCAGTACCTACACCAGGAAGCCCACAACCACCTATAATACCAGCTCCAGGGAGATCTGTTGCAGCTGGCCTTTGTAAGCACTGGTACATGCACACAAACACACAATTTAAAGTTTATAAAGAACATGAATCTTTTTTTTTTTTTTAATTCCACTGTGCGTTCCTGTTGCATTCAGGATTACTTCCCCACAGCCCACTCTGCCCACCTGACCTGTGTCTTTCTGCCCCCACATTTCTGCCTCTGCCATTCTCCTACCAGTTTCTTGATTATATCTCATGCTCCCCTAGGCCTTTGTACCCTTTGTGCCTGGAGGGCTCTTCTCTCTGACCACTCCCCTTCCGTTTAGGTTACAGGTGAGCTTTCCATAACCTAGATTGGGTCCTTGCCTTTTTCTTCACAGCTTTCCCATGGGTTAGTAGCGATTCATAAAGCAGAGACTACACCGTTCTGTGTCCTCCCTGTCCAGTCACAGGTACTCAGTGACTACTTTCAATAAATGATCTAGTGGTCCTAACATGGAGTGTGTAACACATATGAGAAAATGAACAGAGTCCACAACCCTGGGTGTGGAACGGGGATAAGCCCCAGCTTTAATGTCACAGAAACTCTGCCCATTAAAGCAATGGGCATATTCAACCTCAACATGCTTGTAGGATTTAAAAAACAAATGTGGTTTCAGATGTATGGTTTTTGAGTTTCCTTTTTTAAATAATTTATTCTTATTTTATGTGCTTTGGTGTTTTGCCTGCATGTATGTCTGTGTGAGAGTGTCAGATCTTGGAGTTACAGACAGGTGTGAGCTGCTATGTGGGTGCTAAGAATTAAACCCAGTGTCTTCTGGAAGAGCAATCGGTGCTCTTAACCACTGAGCCATCTCACCAGCCCAACTTTGAGTTTCAAGTTTCTTATATGCAGAGAAAGTAGTCAAAAGACCAAGAGGTGTCGGACTAGCATAATCCAGGGGCTGAGTTTAAATTAAAGCCAGAGGCAAGGAAGCAGTCTTACATGGCCAATGAATTAATTGTAGCATAAAAGACAGGATGTCTTCATCTGAACACTTGCTGAAGTATACTGTTACAGATACTGTTCTCCTTAACACTAACTCTAATGGGAGGAGTATTTGCTTTTATAATAGCACTGATGTTGTCCATCATGCAGACTTCTGCAGGAGTAAGAGGAAAGCCCTGGTATTACAGGGGCAGAGGGTATTTAAGGTTTGTCTATACCAAGCAGAGGTGGGAGGTACTGACATGTTCAATGCAGTGAGTTAGCTTTTGATTTTTGGAAGCATATTTTGTAGAGCCCGACATCTTATTAAAAGCAATATGATGCTTCAGTAAAAGAGTAAACAAGCATCTTGGGAGTTTATACTCATAACCAATTAAATTTATGGACTAGGATTTCCAAGTGGCTTCTGGAGGAATTCAAATGGACCATGTGGGATTATGAGCAGTGCAGTGGGCATAGATCAACTGTAATCTATTGTGCACTTGTTCTAGAAGAACCTCGGTACTCTAGTCTCCAATTGGAGACTGCATTTGTTCTCTTAAGGCCTAGAGTCTGTTACTTTTTTCTTATTCCCATATAAGAAGTATTTTTTACCTCATCTCAATCACAGCTTTATCTGCTATTGGGGAGGGGGCATGGAATTAGTAAATTTGGATTAGTGGTACAGTCTGGAGTTTAAGAATTCAGGAGGCTGAGGCTTGGAGAATCTGGAGTTCAAGGTGACAGGGCTACATAGTATGTTTGAGGCCAGCGTGGGCTGTATAGCTAGATCAAGACTCAGGATAGTGGGTAAGAGCTGGGGAAAGTATCCAATACATTTTAGTGACCTCCCTATGTTTTACACACACACACACACACACACACACACACACACACACACACACACACACAGTGTACCATCACTTATTGGTGTCTCCTGGCTTCTTTATGCTATAGCCCTCACCCAATCTAGGCGGGGAGGGGTAAGTAAAATAGTTTGTATCTTAGAAAAGATTGGCGCCATTATGCCTGTTTCCAAGGCTGAGTTTGAGTCCTGGCTCCTTCACTCAATACCTGACCCTGGTGATCTTGCTGTACCTCCTAGTAATTGTGTGTGTGAGCATTTACCTTCAAATCCAAACATGTCCTGGGGAGCAAATGAAACCCTCTGCACAAGAGAGCAGTTTCAACACTGCAGAAATGAAGCACATTCTCCTGCAAAGGTCAAGGCCTATTCACTGCAGACTTAGAGGATGCCATTCAGCAATTACATTTTCAATGCAAACTTAACTTGCAAAGTTCATATTCATGTGAGGGCCAAACAGTGTTTTCTTGTTAAAAGCTGATGGTGTATGTTTCATTTAAAAACCAACTTGTGTTTTTTTGTTTGGTTGGTTTTTTAATCTATTAAGACACACTGGGAGATAGAGGAGTACATAAACCAAATATGCAGTTTAATTATTAAGAGGTAGACACCACCATAAAATAGGGTGCTTCCACCCTCCCTGGGAGGCCGTTTGTGTGCCCCGATTCAGCTGCACCCCTTCCTCTCTGCTCCATTCGGCTTTCAGTAGTGCCTGAGAGTGCTAACACCCACACAGCCTTGCCAGCACTCCTCCTTGGAGCCAGTCTAATAAAGGTGTCTCCTTTGAGTCTGTGGCAGGGTGTCAGTTGCCTGGTTTTTGCTGAGTTGTTATTGGGGGGGAGTGTATAGGGGGCATAGATCATAGAATTCTGAGAAGCGGTTTTTTGTTTTGTTTTGTTTTTAACCTGGAGGCAAATCAGAAAAATGCTTTACATTTTTAAAAACGACTCCATGGTTTGTCTGGTTTTCCTGCTAAGTATCTTCCAAAAATCAAAAGTTTAAATTCTGGTATCATGTAGTATACCTGTTCATTTTATGAGTAGATTTTCATTCTTGCTGGAGACAGACCCCTGGCCTTACACACGATAGGCAAAAGACTCTGCCAGTATCTCCCATGTAAAAGGGTTCCTTTCTCTGCTGCGCCTTTATACCTTTTTGAAAATGAACATGTGTGGGTCTATTTATAGGTTCTTTATTCTGCTCTTGATCCGGCTGGCTTTCTTTGTATGATACCACACTATACTGTCTGGACTACTACAGCTTTATAATAAGTCATAAAAATAGGCAGCACCCGTGCTCCAGATGTATTCTTTTGCAAAGAAGTTTCGCTCATTGTACTTCCTTAGTATTGCCATGCGGATTCTGGAATCCATTTGTTAATTTCTAGCAGAATGAAAATCCTTGGAATTTAATTTTGATTGTGTTGGATCTATAGAGCAATTGTATGAGAATTGCCAACATGGATTTTGAAATTCATGAACACAGCTTAGCCCCACATCTGTCTCAGCAACATTTTAGACTTGTCATCATAATTGTCAAGATTCTTATTGTTTGCTAATCACTTGCATGTACAGTAGCATTTCTCTGTGGTTTAGTGCAGGTCCTTGGCCATCAGTGAGGCTCTTATCAGCCCTTGAGATTTCTCCTCCTCATCCTGACCCTGCATTTAATTTGCCAACCATATTACTGTTGCTGTGCTATTAAAGTCTCTTGCTTTCTGTTTTATTTGTGTTGATTCAGAGTTCCGTTCCCCCCCCCTCTCTCTCTCTCTATTCATCTCTAAGGTGGGAATTTACTGAGGCAAATATCACTTCATATCACTTCATTCCTTGTTAATTTTAGCCTCTCTGTTTTCTCCCCGTGGGAAGTTTTGATCTCTGTGTCGTGCCCTGACATGCTCTGGCTTGGATGAATTTTGAGAACTTTGATTTGAGAGCAAAGCATAAGGTCACCTCACTTCCTCAGTGTCCCCTGGGCGATGCCCAGTTTATCTCTGTGCTCATCTAATGTGCTCTTGTTCCTCATGGTTCAATGCCCTGCTCGTTCTGCAGTTCTCTTCCAGCTGAGCACATTGGGAGGGAGAGACAACTGCACATCCCAGCAGAGCTTGAGGGCCTGGGGTTCTCAGCTGGGAGCCAGTGGGCACCTGGGCAAAATGCCTGGGCATGGTTGTCAGAAGACCCAGAGCCTTGGTGGCTGTGGTATGGTAGGAACCTGCTTTGAGAAGTAAGGATCCAGCTGTAATAAATTCTCAAGGAGAAAATAGATTTTGATTGAAAAGTAAGCCTTTGGCCATGGTGCAAGCTCTCCAAAACTTCTAAGTCAGAGCTACACACGTCTGTAAGACATCACAGCATATTCTTTATACATACTAGAATTTGTCAACAGTCAAATTTTGCTTCGACGTACTTTGCCTCTTTGTTGAACACCAACTGCAAGTGCAGTGTCAGGAGTGTGGTGTATAAAGATGGCTGCATCATGGCCAGGAAGAATAGAGATAGAGAATTGAGCACCCACGGTCCTGAGGTTTATCCTTCCTCAGTGACTTCATAGGAAATCTCCATCCTCACTTTAAAAATGCTGTTCTGAGAGTTCTCAGACCCCAGCCCTTGTTCTTGTCATTGCCTTCCTAGAATACTTCCTGGCCAGTCTATCTGCCTCCTTGACTGTGTCTGTTTCTGTCCCTCTGCCCCTCCCTCCCTTTCTTCTCTCTCCCTTTTCTTCCCTCCTCCCCTCCCTCTTTTATGTATGTGTATTTGTGCCATCTGCATCTGGAGGCAAGAAGTCAACATCTGCATCTTCTGTTGCTCTCCATTTTTATTTTTTGAGACAGGGTCTATCTTGCACTGGAGCTTACTGATTCTACTCAACCGGCTAAGGAGCTTGGGGGTTCTGCCTTTCTCTACCTCCTCAGTATTGGGATTGCAAATGTGTGTTGCCATGCCTGGGTTCTTTTACGTGGGTCTGGGGAACCAAACTCAAGTCCTTATTCTTGTACACCATGTACTTTACCTACTGAGCCATCTCTCCAAACCCTCAATGGCTTTTTTTGTATAGCCGATTCCCACAAACCCTTAAAGACTTTATTTAGCTTTTACTTCAGCTTTCTTGCAACCTGCCTTAGCTGGGCATTCCCTGGTGTGCTTGCATAGCCCCCTCCGACTTAGCCTTGCTATATTGAGTTGAAAGTGCATCTCCCCTTCATATGCTTGGAAACTTATCTTATTCACCTTTCTGCTAAGTGCCTCCTATTTATGGTGTGTGGTAAGCTCCCAAGAAGCACCTGATGAATTAGGTTAGAGAATTAGGTTCAGCAGGTAAGAACGTATGCTGCTCTTACAGAGGACCTGGGTTCAGTTCCTAGCACCCACGTTGGTTAGCTCACTATTGCCTACAACTCCCGTACCAGGGGATTTGTTAGTGTTTTTTACTTTTTTTGTTTTTCGTGGGGCCCACCACCCAGCTCCCAGATAAATCACACAGAGGCTTACACTTTCTTATAAATGTCAGGCCTTAGTGTGGCTTGTTTCTTTGCAGTTTTTCTTAAATTATCCTGACTACCTTTTGCCTCAGGGCTCTGAGACTTCATAGAAAAATAAATGCCTGTCAGAGAGGGAGCAGCTGTGACTGGAAGAGCTCTGTGCCTCTGTGCTGCTGACTGTTGTGTGCCTGTCTCCTCCACAGCTCAAGAGCTAGCAAAAGAACTACAAGATTTATTCAAAAGTGATCGTGTTCCTGGTTGTATTCTAGGTGCCCTGGGAATTATGGTCTGTACCCACAGACCACAGAGGACCAGTCTGCTTTATCGTAGTTGTCTAAGGGAAGGAACTACTGAGCAAAGCAAGGTCAGGACAAAATCCCTTTTCCACTGAATTGCTCGATTAAGCAACACCCTTCTGAAATAGCTCTTCAAAGTCACACTCACCCAAACAAAGATTCTCCATCTAAGGGAATGACTTCTCTGGAGTGAACTATTTTTTTTTAATTTGATGTATTTCAGCAGAATACACACACACACACACACACACACACACACACACACACACACACACGACTAAAATCAACAAAATAAAGTACACCAGGCATAAGGAATCTTGCATTTCTCTCCAGTGGTTCCATTGACAAAGAAAGCCTGACTTTGGAGAATATTTAAGGTGGGCTCTAGATAATAAAGACAGCAGTATGTATTTTAGCTTGTTTTATTAGGAAAATACTGCATTCAAATCAGGATTTGATAGCTTTATTATGTAATAAAACTGCTCAAAGTGACCAAGTTAAAAAATGTTAGCAAAGAAAAGAATAACATGGGGCATTGACCAAGCCAAGAATAAGACACGTTCAAAAGATCTAGTTGTAAGCAGTAGGTGTTCAGCCTAAGGAAGGAAAGGCTTGGGAGATGAGGACGAAGTGGCAGGCATGCAGAAGCTTGGGTAGAGTTCACCTGCCGTGAGTTACCTGGAAGACATTTCCTCTCGTTATCCTAAACAGCTGTGCAAGAGATGGAATGGACTCCTGCAGTGAGCTCTGTCACTCAGGAAGCAGGAAAGCCGTGGCCATAAGGTATAGTTAGAGCATTTGATTATTGTGTCAGGTTACCTGGCCCAGAGGCAACGAGGGCTGAAATCTAGCCAGTGTTTCAGTGGTGTGTCATAGATTCTAGCATTGGTTGCCTGGACAGCAGTGATTTCTTAGGAGTTAAGAAGCCTGAGGACTAGTAGATTAGAAAGGTCAGGTAAAAAATCAGATTGATGAATGCTAACGTCCCATGGTGCTTGCTACACGTTAGGCTGTGGCCACAGCTGTGGTTAGTTAAAGCAAGAAACCAAAGTGAAGAAGGTCCAAGGGGAAAGGTTTGCATGCACATTTCAGTGTACTGTATTTTGAAGGCCTCTCCAGTTCTGTCCCAACAGTGTTCTGTGGTGTCACCACAGGAGTGGACACCAAGTGGATAGTCCTCTGTGCTTTGTTTTGGTTTGTTTTTAAGAGAGGGTCTCACTGTATGGCCCTGACTGCATGCCTGGAACTTGCTCTGTAGACCAGGCTGGCCTTAAATTCACAGAGATCCCCAGTCTCTGCCTCCTGAGTACTGGGATTAAAGGCTGCTTGATCTTGAAAGCCCTAAAAACAAAGCAGGAGCCGCCCCCCCCACCCCCAGCCTGATTCAGGCAGTGCCTGTCTTAGCTTCCTTCCAGACAAGACATCAAAACAGCATGGAAAGAAATATGGGTGAATTATGCATTTTTTATAAATAGGAAACATTTTTAAACAATCATCTTTTCACCTTGAAATACACGCACATCTTTTCACCTTGAAATACACGCATTTTGAAAGTTTAATTATATGTTTATGTCTACATGTAATACAGAAAGGAAAAAGTGTTTGTTTTTTTTTTTTTTTTTTTTTTTACTTTGCCTCTAATGCTGAGTGAATGGTAGTTTTGGGAAATGTCCCCAGTGTGTCCAGGCTGATGGATGAAGTACCGTAGTATCCCAGGGAGGAACTGGGATTTCTAAAGAACCAGATCTTGTCCACTGGCCTGGACATCAGCTCATTTGCTGATGGAATATTCTCCCTTTCCATGTTCACTTACCACACTATTCTGCTATGCTGACAACTGGAGGGAACTAAATTCTTCTTATTGAAAGAAGTGGGACATTCCAAACGGGACTGCAGATGTGACTAGAAAGAGTCTGTTGTCACAAATGCTGGCAGGAACAGGGTCACCAGGGTCAAAGTGAGCGGCCTGGGGCATCCTGGTGTTTCTGGAAAGAGAGATTTTATCCTAGATTTCTAGGCTCGGTGTGGTAATGCACACCGTTAATCCCAGCACTCGGGAAGCAGAGGCAGGTGGATCTCTGAGTTCAAGGCCAGCCTGATCTACATGGTGAATTCTAGGACAGCCAGGCCTATGTCTCAAAAGAAGAAAAATTTACCTGGTTCCAGTTTTAATTTTAGGACTCTGTTTATCTAGTTAGTCAGTCACAGCACAATATAGTAATTTTTTAAATTAAACACGGAACTTAATTCCCCCCCCCTTGTAATTTCTATTTTGTCAGGTTCAGTTGTGGCTCAGCTAGGACACCTTTGTGCCTTTCTCTGTTTGTCAGTCTGCTTTTACTTTTCCTTGGTGCATGATCCAGGAAGCTCACCAATTGAAGGGGATGTTACAGTTGCTAAGATACTGTCAGTACAAAATTTTGGCACAAATTCTCACAGGTTCCCACTGAAAAAGGACCTCTTCTCTAGGGAGAGGGCATAAAAATGGCAATAATTACAGGCTGAAAAAAGAAGATTCTGCTTTAAAAATTTAATGACATTGTATGTGTATGAGTGAGAGAGAGAGCTTATAGTGTGTGTGTGTGTGTGTGTGAGTGTGTGTGTGTGTGTGTGTGTGTGGATGTGTGTGAGTGTGTATATGTGTGTTGTGTGTGTGAGTGTACGTGTGTATGTGTGTGTGTATGTGTGTGTACTCAACACATACACCATGGTGCACGTGTGGAGGTCAGAGAACGACTTTCAGTAGTCAGTTCTCTCCTTCTACCACAGGATCCCAGGGATCAAACTCAGTTCATCAGGCTTGGCAGCAAGTGCCCTCCCAGCCCAGCCATCTCTCCAGCCCTAGGAAGAGGATCCTTACACAAGCAGAAGAAATACAATTATATAGCTCTAACACATAGTTAGGCATAGTGGTGCGTGCTCGTCATCTCAGCTAGAGAAAGCTGAGGCAAAAGTCTCAGGTAAGTTAGACACCAATGTGGGCAACATAGTGAGACTTCCATCTCAACAAAAGAATATTTGTGAACATAGTTACTGCCTCCTGACAAACCTTAGTCTCATTCCTCTTTTCCTCCCTCCCCCTCCACCTCCTCTTTCTCTCTTTGTCACATGGGACTTACAATGTAGCCCTGGGTAGCCTTCGACTTGGCTATGTAGACTAGGGTGCCTTCGAATTCACAGCCTTCCTTTGCATCCCAGATGTTAAAAATGGGTGTCCCCCTCCACACCCAGGAAACCTCCCTGAATGGTGCATGTCCTACCTGGGAAGTGAGATGGATTTGGCTGTAGGCAACATGCGGTCCTCTGAGCGCTGTCATTTATTGGCTGAAAGGTTTGAAATGAGTCTTATTTTACCTTCCACTGTGTTTGAATGGTGACAGTTTTGAGGAATCAGAAGATGACTCTACCTCCATAACAAAGTTCCTCTTGTAGGAGTGGGACCATATCTGTCTTGTTCATCATTGTATCCTCAGAACAACTGGGGATAGAAGTGTTGAGTAAATATTTGTTAAATGAGTCATCAAATGAATGAATCTGTATGGCTAAAATATTCTCAGTGCAATTAAAGAATCACCAAGTCTTTTTGGATTCAAACTATATTCCTTCTCCTGAACATGTATCAGGAGCCATTGTAAATAATCAGTCCTCAGTCACAAAATCTTGCCTGCTACTATGAAACATAACATTTCATAGGTAGATACAAGCTTAGAACAAAACAAAAATTAAAGGATTTTGATGAAAACAGATTTTTCACTGTCAGTATTGACTTGACAACTGTAGTTTGTGTCCCTGTGAACAGTTAAGGATAAATGATTGCAAAATAACAGTGTTCTTAGCAAAGAGGTGTTTTTTTGGTGAAGGAAAAGCTTGTTAAGTACATGAACATCTCTCCCTCAGCGTGCTGGCTAGTTTTAAGTCAACTTGACACAGCTGCCATCATCTAGAGGAAACCTCAATTGAGAAAATGCCTCCAGAAGATCAGGTTGTAGGCAGACAAGCCTGTGGGGTATTTTCTTAGTGATTGATGTGTGTAGGGCCACCCCTAGGCTGGTGGTCCTCATCTATAAGAAAGCAAGCCATGAGGAGCAAGCCAGTAAGCAACGCTCCATGGCCTCTGCATCAGTCCTGCCTCCAGGTTCCTGCCCTGTTTGAGTTCCTACCCTGACTTCCTTCGAAGATGAACAATGATATGGAAGTGTAAACCAAGTAAACCCTTTCCTCCACAAGTTGCTTTTGAGGTGTTTCATCACAGCAATAGTAACACCAAGACACGCAGAATGCATACGAGCCACAGGTGTCACCCTGCATATTCCACACATTCATACTTAAAGAGAATAAGGCAGACAGCTCTGAGCCTTTCCTTTAAAACCACATTTATGAAACTACTCATGCCTCATGTGCAATAAATAACTGTAAGTCTTCCAGCTTGGAAAAATAAATGTAAAACAGGAATTCTGAGAACAAAGAAAATGTGTATTTGTCATGTACCAAAGGTAGCTTTAAAAAAAAAAAAAAAATGTGTTTCTCAGGAAAGTCTTCTGGGAAAGGGGTCAGCTGTTTTTCTTTTCACTCCCCCCACATCTTGGCAGGAAAAGGAGTGCTTTTCAGGCCAGCATCCATCCTCCTTAGTTTTCCAATTAAAGCTGAAGATACGACATAACCACTTGTAAAGGGCAGAGACAATTTTGTGTTCTGAAAAAGATCATGTTGGCCTTAAACTTTTAAGAGCCAGTATATGATTTAAGGGAGTTACTTCAATAATTGGGTTGGGGAGGATGAAATAGTATTGATTTGTAGGGTTATTGTTTTTGAAACTGAGTGATATTGATGGAAGAATTTCTTAAGCTGTTTTCTCTGTTTTTGTGTGTATATTTGAAATTTTCCACACACACAAAAATGACAAGAAACTGAAAATGCCCCCTCCCCTTTTCTGAGATTGGTGTCAATAGCAAATGCATGGAACATGGAATTTTCTATGACAGGGCTCAGTCCTAAAAATACAGCAGTAGTGTGACTTCCTGTTAGTTACTACAAGTCTTTAAACCTGTTTTAACATTTGAAAAGTGGAAGCAACTGCCGGGCGTTGGTGGTGCACACCTTTGATCTCAGCATTCAGGAGGCAGAGTGCAGGTGGATCTCTGTGAGTTCGAGGCCAGCCTGGTCTACAGAGCTAGTTCCAGGTCAGGCTCCAAAGCTACAAAGAAACCCTGTCTGGGAAGAGAGAGAGAGAGAGAGAGAGAGAGAGAGAGAGAGAGAGAGAGGAGGGAGGGAGGGAGGGAGGGAGAGAGGGAGGGAGGGAGGGAGGGAGGGAGGGAGGGAGGGAAAGTGGAAGCAACAGCTAGTTTACTCATCTTGTAGGTGTACTAGCTAGTTTTGGGAAGAGTGACCTCAAGTGAGAAATGTTTCCATCAGCCTGTCCTGTGGGCAAACCTGTGGCACATTTCCCTGATGAGAGGTTGATGTGGGGAGGCCTCATTCACTATGGCAGTGTCACAGCTGGGCAGATGGTCCTGGGTTGTATAAAAAAGCAGACTGAGCAAGCCATGTGGAGCAAGCCAAGAAGCATCACCCCTCCGTGGACAGCATCAGCTCCTGCCTCCAGGCTCTGACTTCCCTTCACCTATAAGGAGAATTAACCACTGCCCCCCCCCAAGTCGGCCTTTTGATCATGGTGTTTATCACAGCAGAAGACAGATGATGGATACTGAATGTTATGAGGATAAATGAATGAATATTTATATAAGTACTATATAACCTCTAAAATTGCACAAACACATAAAACTAGATAATTTTAATTGACCTGTAAACCAGATTTCTTTATGCTCTATTTTCCCCAAATTTGCACTTAAATAAAGCTGTTCCAGGCATAAGCAGAGTCATATTATGTGGCTAGTTTCATGTCAACTTGACACGAACTAGAGGTACTTTGGAAAAGGAAACTCAGCTGAGAAAATTCCCTTGCCAGATTGGCCTGTGGGTGAGCCTGTGATGGATGATTGATGTAGGAGGCCCAGCTCACTGTGGATGGTATAAGAAAGCAGGCTGAGCAAACCATGACAAGCTAGCCAGTGAGGAGCACCCTCTGCTTGACCTAAAGCAAAGGTATAGAAGGATTTCAGTTGTTAAGGATATAAAACCAGGCAGAATGCAGAAGTGAGGGGATTATCATAGTCTGGAGTTAGCATTTAGCTAATATCTTCTCTCTTTTCATTAAATTTAATTGAAGGGGCAAGCACTAAATAGATGCAAGAACTGGGAAGGCGTTTGTGTACAAATCTGAACCCCTGTACATAGTAACATTTGTATGAAGCTTTTGCAACTAAGCTTAAACTTGATCTATTACTAATGAGGAGTTTTTGTTAGTTTATTGAGACAGAGTCTCACTATGTAGTCCTGGCTGGTCCAGAATTCACTATGTAGACCAAGCTGGTCTTGAATTTGCATAGATCCTGCCTCTGCCTCCTTTGTCCTGGAATAACTAGACATCCATCTTAATCTATGACTATAACAAAAGTTAGATCCACAAATGCTTTTAAGTTTTTCAAAGTGAACATGGGGGAGGGGGCACTGGCAAGCATGTACCACAGCACAAGTGTGGAAGCCAGAAGGCAGCTAGGGAAGCCAGTTCTCACCTCCCAGCTCCTTAAGGTAGGGTCTTTCGTGTTTCTGGTGATTTCTGTCTCTGCCTCCCATCTTGCTTGAAGTCTGAGATCACACATTGTACAATTTAAACTTTGAATTCAGGATCTGAGCGTGACCAGTGTTCTTTCCCTAGCCCCATAAATACTTTAAAAAGCACATTTCTCTACAGGCTAGGGTTTGGTTTTGTTTGTACAAATAATATGAGAATTTATCTAATTTTTCTACTCAGTCTAAAATCATAAAAGGGACCCATTTAAATTGCATTTGATTTTCACTTTTCATTATTGCCAAGCTATTTCTTTTTTAATAAAAAAAAATTGTATTAGAAGCATTCAGTGTCAACAAAACAGCTGCATTTTTTTTTTCAATTACAGAGTGGTATTCAGTTAACAGAACAGTTATAGTCGTATAAGCTGCACCAGAGACAACCGAACATGAAAAAAAGCAAAAAGCAAAAAACTCAAAACTACCGTCCCAATATATAACTAATTTGTGCTGTGCACCAACAAGAACCTGCTTTAAATTTCTATTCCAAGCTATTTCTTATTTATCTTTTAATGTTTATTAAATGGACTTAAGGAGAGCTGTTGGTTTCCATTATGTGGTCATTTCACAGGGGAAGTTTTGTGAACGTCCAAAGGCCTCACAATAGATAAGGGATAAGAGCATGGACCCAGTCCACTCCCTGTGTTTGCTTGTCCTTTAACAAACAAGATGTCCAGGGGAAAAAAAAATCTCAGAGATAACATCTGATCTCAACACAGAAAATACTCCTTTCGGTGATATCTGTGTATGAGGTCTAAGCCACGCCCCCTGGAAAGGATTCCATATCGCCTGGCCTAACAATTGACTTCCTGCTAGCGCCCGCTCCGCTCCTGCATCTCATCTCCCATTGTGTTCACTGTATTTACAGTCTTTTCCATCAATTCTTCAGACCAATTGCAATTATATCCGAGTACATGATGTCAGCTTTGCCGACTGCCAGCTTTACCGGGACTGTGTTTGGTTTCTTTTTAAAAGCAAGCAGTTTTCTAAAGCTTAAAATATTTCAGTTTTGAAAGCTGAGAGACTCTTTCTTTAGTCCATGATGAATATTTGAGTAGTGTTAAATTTACCATTCTGGCAGTACTCGCATTGTACTTGTCATTAATTGTGACTCATCAAAGAATGTTTTGCTGGTGAGTCCGTGGGTAGCAGATGTTCTGTTCAGGGGAATGGAGGCAGTAGGCTCTGAGGCCCAACGAGAGAGACTTCTTACATAGTCACTAGAGGCTCACCTGTGAGAAGGCACAGTGACAGGGTGGGAGATCAACAAGGCTCTCGGGTTTGGATTATGCGTAGAAAAGTTGACGTCAGTGTTGCTGGCATGCCAGGTATGCTGTGAAATGAAGCAATGGCCAGAAGAGGCACAAGGTGCAAAACCAGAATGTGTCTGTTTCTATGGAGCCCGTCGTCCTGGTAACTACAGTGGCAAAGACCACCACACAGGAAGAGGGGGGCTCCAGCAATAGTGGTGTTGATAGGAACTCCGTGCGGGCAATGCATCAGCCTTAAAGAAACTTGGGCCTCAGAAGCAGGATAAATGGCTTCCTCTTTCCCTTCTTTTTTCTCCTTTTTCTTTCCTTCCTCTCTCTCTCTCCCTCCCTGCTTTTCTGGTATTTTTCCACTCTTCCTAAATTGTTTTCCAGACCTTTAAACATAGCCCATGCATGGCACATGCATGGTACTCAGGCATGAGCGAGCCTGTAGGAGCCTGTTACCCATCAACCCAGCCGCATGAATGGTTTTTCTCAGAGTCTGGGTCCTAGTGTAGTAGTGTAGTGTAGAGTCTGGACACAAGTGCATCATTCTTTGGCAAAAGATTTAGTGATTTTTTTTTTTTTAAATTAAGACAAGAGCCATACTTGTCATTAACAGAGAAGTCTGAAAGTCAACAATGGAAATTCTCTTTGTTATACTTGACAAATAATCACAAATGGTTTCATAGATGACCCGTGCTTGGCCTTTCCAAACTTCGAGTCTTCACTTGTAGAATAGACTCGCAACCATGTGAGGTTTATGGAGTTAGAAGATGAGATGAGTGGAGACAAGCACACAGTGTCTCTGTTAGAAAGAGAAGTAAAGGAGGCAAAATGTGATGGCAGGCTTGCAAACCAAGGAAACTGGGGGGGGGGGTGTGCTCCTAGGGATCAAAGACATGTGATCATTGAATTAGTAATTAAGAAGAAATGTTCTGCTGTTGCCATTGTTTATTGTGTGAAGAGCTACAACTCAAGGCCTTATGCATGCGCTTCACCGTGGAGGCATAAACTACCAAGGAAAGCCTGTAAAAGCCTATTTTCAAGAGCACAGTGCTCCAGCTGGGCTGTCATGGTGGTGGTGGTGGTGGTGGTAGTGGTGGTGGTGGCGGCGGCGGCAGCAGCAGAGCACACCTTTAACCTCAGGAGGCAGAGGCAGGTGAATGCCTGAGTTCAAGGCCAGCCTGGTCTATATAGTGAGTTCCTGGGCAGCCTAAGTTACCTAGTGAGATTCTGGCTGAGGGGTGGGGGAGCACAGTGCTCAAGACTGGAGTTGCAGGCTAGGGTTACTGTTGTGTTACACTTCCACATCACAGTTCATCACCAAAGGAATTCAGGACAAACTGAAGCAGAGGCCATGGAGGATTGCTACTTACTGACTTGCTCTCCCAGTGGTTTCCTTGACCTTCGTTTCATATAGACCCCAGGACCACCAGCCCAGGATTAGCACCACCCACAAATGCGCTGGGCCCTCCCTCACCAATCACTAATTAAAAAAAGTCCTGCAGGCTTCCCTACAGCCTGATCTGAAGGAGGCACTTTCTCAAGGGAGGCACCCATGGCTCTAGCCTGTGTCAAGTTGACTAATCAACACAGGTTATGTGACTTTGAAGCAATGAAAGAAAACCCAAACTAATACAATGGCGGACTTGAATGCCTCCTTGATGGCAGTGGAGAGGAGCGAGGATTTGGAATGGAGAAGGTGGGGTTGAGCATGAGATTGTTTTCTGATCACCTTGCCAGAATGATCAGATACTGCATTTTCACATTGCTAGATGCCTGAGGTTTTGTGGAATATGTACTTTATAAATTACAAACTATCATATGAATCATCTGGAGAGAAAGTATTTGCTACCCTCAAAAGACGTGACAGTAATTCTTCCTGTCTGCAGAATTAGAGCTAGAAGGTAGAGACAGATAGAATTAGGAAAATGGGAGGTGCAGGGCATCATCAGTGCTGTGGAGAGTAAAGCCCTAAGCATTAAGTTGTATAAACAATGGTGAGCTCCCGGGCCAGGAGATGACTCAGTTAATAATGTATGAAAACCTGAGTTTGAATCATTAGCACCTACGTAAAAAGCCAGGTGTTAGAAACAAGAGGGTCCCTAGTCACCGAGACCCTTTCTGAAAACACAAGGTGGAGAGCAATAAAGAAAGTTATGCAATGTCAGCCCCTGGCCTTCACATGCATGTCTGTGCACATACACACTCAGACACATGTCCATACACACAAACGTAAACACATATGCCACACATGCACAAACTAAAATAAATTCCTCAAAATATATTTTTAAAACTCTAGTTGGTTCTTAGTGAACATTAGTCATCCCCACCTTGCTTGTTCCTTTTCTGAAATTCATGTACCCATAATTTCTAGCCTTTTTGGACAGAGACACACACATAAGGAAAGGGCCGTGTGGCATCATTCATAGACCAAAAAAAAAAAAAAAAAAAAATCTAAACATGGCGTGCTGGCTCGTGCCTCTACTTCCAACACTCAGGAAACAGAAGAAGGGCTTTTACAAACTCAAGGCCAGCCTTCTCTATATAGGGTTTCCAGGGTACAGAGTGATTGACCCTGTCTTTAAATGTATGTATGTATGTGTGTATGTATGTATGTGTGTATGTATGTATGTATGTATGTGTGTATGTATGTATGTAGGTATGTATTCATTTTGCTTGATCATACTGGGTGTTCCAAAGCAGAGGTAAAAGAACAAGGATATAGGCAATTATATTTGGGAGGTGATTTTGGCACATGGCCCAGGAGCAGCACCAGAGTCTTAAAGATTCCTCTGCTCTATTTTTTTCTTGTCAAAAAGATGTTTATAAGTAAGTAAGATGTTGAAAACTTTGGAACACAAAAAAGACGGCATCTCATACCATGTGTGTTTTATTTAAATTTTGATTAATTAATTAATTTTTTATTTTTTTATATCTTCCTACAGAAGATGACTTGAAGGAAGTCAGAAGGGAACTTATTGCTTCCCTCGTGGCAAGCTTTCATATGGGAGCTGATTTATGCCTTTGATGCTTGAAGGGACTCAAGAGGGGAAAATGTGTCTGGATTAAAACATTAAAAATAGAGTCATAAATTCCAAGATTAAGTCCCTTGAGTTCCTTGACATTTGAAGTAATTTCCCCAAAGTAACTTCCTTTGTAAAAGCTCATAAATTCCTGAGAAAGTTCCCTGGTAGTGTAGTGGTTAGGATAAATTTATGAGAAATAAAATCTTATCTGCTCTAGAGATTATTATGTCAATAAAAAAATTGGATTAGACAAAACCAAGCATTTATTGGAAAATGGATCTACTCTAAGTATGATGGAGTCATATTCAGATTAGTCTGTGAAGTAGTTAAGAAGGGCCCTTCACATCCAGGGCTGAATGAGTGCAGCCACAAACCCCCAAAGGATTCTCAGTCCCCCATTTGACATACTTAGAACTAGTTCCCTTGGACCACCAAGGGCCGGCCATGCCTGGAAGGAACTGGTCTCTGAAACTATTGACTTATTCTTGATTATAATCAGAGCCGTTATTGGAAAATTTATTTCTTTCAGAGACAGACTGTTTGTGAAAATGTATTGAGAAGTAATATATTAGCCGGACAGAGTGGTTCAGGCCAGGAGACTGAGGCAGGAGGGTTGAAACCAGTCAGAGGTAGCAAGCGCCTAACTCAAAAGAAGAAGGAAGGGTGTTTGACAAAACCATCTCCCACCCTGTCCCCATCACCCCCAAAAGGCCTTTTCCACTAAGCAGGCCATCTCTCATCAATTTCTAACACCGTTCATGCTTACAAACCAAACGTTCACATGCTCACTGTTGAAACCTACAAAACCAACAAGAAATCCCTCATAGTAACTGGATCTCCATTGGCTGTCTTTTCTTGGTCAAATGCTGAGTATTTTTGGTTTGTGATGATAACTTCATTTCAAGCCTGAGAGAGCAGTTGACCTGCCCTTGGTCTAATAATACCTAACAGCTGCCAAAACCTATTTCACATCCAGGGAAAAGGGTGTCCCCTGGAGAAGGGACATATAACCATGTATGTTTCTTTCAAGATGTCTCCTTGAGTACCAAAACAGAAAATATTCTTCCAATGGTGGTGGGGGAGGGGTGTATTTGACATTTTTATTATATCTCTATGCACAAAAGAGGATCAATGTTAAAGAGCTGAGACTTTAATAATAAAAAAAAATCATGTTATTTAATTTGCATCTACGGGGCCCCTAAAGCTGAAGACATTTTTTTTTATTTTTATTTTTTTGAGACTTGATTTCTCTGAAACTCATTGTATAGACCAGGCTGGCCTCAAATTCACAGAGATCCACCTGCCTCTGCCTCTGAGTGCTGGAATTAAAAGTGTGTGCGACCACCACCCAGCAAAGCTGAGGAAATTTTTTACTTAGTTTTGCTTTTGCAAAATATGCTAAGCGCAAGTATATATTCACATTTCTTTTGCTGAGATCTAGAATCCAAAGAGGACTGGTTTGCAGTAGAGGGTGTAGGAACAGGAGATGGCCTTTAGGTGATAATTATACTAGCTTCCACTCTGTGGCCCTTACTGTGTGACACAGTAAGGCACAGACGCCCTCAATAAGCAGCAATTACAGGAAGAGAGCTGTAAGCTATAGAAATATATGATTTACCTCATTTGATCTCACATGAAGGTGCTTGTCTGATGTCACACAGTTAGTAAACATGACACAAATGGTACATACTAACCATATTAACACTACCACCCTCGTTCCAAAACCTGAATGTTGAGTTTGCATTTGCTTTACACAAAGGAGCAGGGCTCAGCAATTATTAACACTGGCTGCTCATGCAGAAGACCTGGGTTCGGTCCACAGCACTCACATAGTGCTCACAACTGTCTATAGCTACAGTTCCAGGGGGTCTAGTATCCTCTTATGACCTCTGTGGGCAGCAGGCACATACATGGTACACAGACATACATGCGGGTAAAACACTCATACAGATTTTTTTTTTTAATTAAAAAAAAAAAACCATAGAGAAACTTGGCTCACTATCTCTTCAGGTTAGCAGTATTTCAGACTGTCTCATTGCACTATTTTCTTATGTAAGATTTACTTAACAGTGTATTCACTTGGTGGGGACACTCCCTCAACATCACCCCATTGTCATAAAGGTATACCAATTCATCTGGGATCTCTTAGGACATCTTAACTTACATTGTCCCCAGAAAGCCTCCCTAAATATTTTCTCTGAAACTACACACACCCAGCTGGTTTTTCGTTTATTCACTACTTCAATATTTGTTATTCCCCTTCCACGTTCTCTAACCTCTTATTTTCATTTTTCTATATATTCTGGAATTAGGTGACACCTAGAGAGCTTGTCTGCCAGCCAGTTTGCGATGCTTCCACACTTTTGAGAGCTGACACCACTGAGATGGATACTATCTGTAATTAAGAGAATGCCAGGGATGTCCAACAAGAGACCTAAGACAGCACACAGAAGGAAAATATGAGACCTGGTTAGCCAGGGTTTGTGGAGTATTGAATGACCAGATTCTTTTTGGCAGGTAAATGAAGAGGGTAAGCAATGAACATAGCAGGTTCCCCTAAGGAACATACTCTGAAAGCCTCGGGAAATGAACCAACTGTACAATTACCTGTTCCCAGGGCAGTCTACATGTCATAGCTCAAGCCTGTAGTCTAGAAGACAGAGGCAGGAAGATCTGCATAGCAAGTTCCAGGCCAACTTGGGCTATAGTATGAAACCATCTGCAAAGGGCATCCAGTGGATGGGGGGAGGCTGAGGAAGATGGCTCATCAGTACAGTGCTTACTGCACAAACATGACCTGAGCTTAGATCCCCAGCATTTGCCTAAAAGTGGGGCACCGTGCATCTGGGATTACAGTTCTGGGGAGGTGGAAACAAGCAGATCCCTATAGCTCAGTGGCCAGCCAGCCTAGCTGAATTTGTGAACTCCAGGTTTGCTGAGCAATCTTGTCTCAAAAAAAAAAAAAAAAAAAAAAAAAAATAAGGTGGAAAGCAATTGGAAAAACACCCAGTGAAGGCTGGAAAGATGGCTCAGAGGTAAGAGCACTGGCTGCTCTTCCAGAGGTCCTGAGTTCAATTCTCAGCAATCACATGGTGGCTCACCACCATCTATAATAGGATGCAATGCCCTCTTCTGTCATAAAGGTGTATATACAGCTAGAACATTCATATACATAAAGTAAAGCTTTAAAGAAAAAAAAAAAACATTCAATGAGTAGCCTCTGGTCTTCAGGCATGGACACATATGTACATGTGCACCCATGTGTACATATATACACATACACACAAGCATGATCTTGGAGATGAATGTTTTGAGGACTTAGAGGAAAGAAATAACACTATTTGGAAAAAATTTAAAAAAAAGTGGGTAACTCATCCTGGATAACACAGAGGAACGTGTCTCAAAAAATTTTTTAAAAAAGTCTTAGCCTCATAGGATGGTGGGGATAGTCTCATTAAGGACATGGAATGTCCTCTCTCATCCCCATTAGACAAGGCTATTTCCAGAGAAAGCAGATGTGGCGAGTGCCAAGCTATATAGAAGGAATTGCCACAAAAGTGCTGAGTGAAATGTCATAGCAGTTGTTCAGATGTGGCAAAGCAGGGTGAGTCAGCCCCTTCCCCTACACACACTATCACCTACACATTTGGGGATGGTGTCGGCGGGCTGAAAGAGCAACCCCCTATACCTCTGTTGAATCATGCTTATACCTAAGTCTTGGCATCACTCATCTGCCTAGCATCCTCCACTTCTCACTTGGCCCATTAGGGTAGGGAACCACATAGAGGCAACTGAATAGGTTGGGAATATATAACCAGTCACTATTGCTTGCACCTCATGGCCAGGGACAAGAGCAAGTACACTGAGCTTGAGATCTGCTTCCACCGTCCATCCATAGAGACTTCCACCTCCAGGTAACTCACAGGCAGAGGCATCTGGCCTGGAACACACTGGATCACAGCCTTATGGTTGTGTACCAGTTCCCAGTGACAGCCAGCAAGCAGAAAGGAATTCGAAGGTCACAAACTGAATCGCCCTTTTCTTGATGATATTTCACTGATTTGGGGCACTGTCGGGAATCAGCGGAATAGCTATCATGCTGTCACCCCCCACCCCAACCCTACCCTACTCCTCCCTGCCACATCCCTTCTTAATGGCCATTCTACCCAGGCAGCCCACAATTTTTTTCATAGAACAGAAACTTTTTAGCAAGTCATCTAACATCTGTGCCTTCTGTAATAGAAAGAGGGAGCCTAGGGAGATGGGCCATGCAGTATTGTGATGAACAAGTCTGGGAACTGAGTTCTGACCCCTGCACCCACATCCAAAGCCAGGCATGGTGTAATGTTTCCAGTCTCAGCAAGAAGAAGCCCTAGAACTTACTGGCCGGCCAGCTGGGCTCCATCAGTGAGTCCTGTTCAGTGGGAAACCCTCTCTCAAAACATGAAGCAGAAAACAACTGAAGATACTGAGTGTCAACCTCTGAGCGCCACGTCCATTGCACTCATACGCATGTACCTGAGGCACATGCACACACCGATGTGAACAGTACACATATATGCCAAATACTAACAATAACAATAAACAATAGTAATAAACAAGTAAAAGTGGAAGAGCAGTGTTCCACTAGTCTGGGTTTGTTTGTTTGTCTGTGGCTGTAAAAATCAAAGAAGAGTCCAGAATATCTTTTGAAGGCTTAAAATGCGAATACCATTATTATGGGATTTTACCGTTCACACACCTAGGTGCAAATAGCGCCCGTGGAGCTAACAAATGAGAAGGATAATGTAGAGCACTTAGTGCTCCATTTACACGAAGAGTGTAAATTACAGCTGTGGTGTAAGGTTGCTGGTTGTGAGAGGGAGAGGGTGTGAGGGGCAGGTGCAGTAAGGCAAAGAGTATGCAGGCTTAGTAATCAGTGCAGCCTGTGGAAGGCCACCACTGAGACCCATGTTCTCCACTTGGGTTTCCCAGTGACCTCCACCCAAACTTCCTTCTCTTTGTTAAATGTTTGGGTATAGTATAGGAGTGACACTTTCCTCTTTAATTCTGCAGCCACACACACATATACACACACACACAGCGCGCGCGCCTCTGCCACCATGGATTGGGCCATGCTTGAAAGATGGCTTCTTAGCTTTTAAAAAAGCTTAATTTAGCTCATTATTCTTGAAGTTCAAGTGTGAGAACCTCATGCTGCTGTGTGTGTGGTGGGAAAACCTACAGAGGATGTGTGTGGGTTGTAGAAGAAGCTCTCTATGAGAAACTGCAGGCAGGTGCCTTAGTTGGTGCTCTAATGCTGTGGAGAGACTCCATGACTCTGGAAACTCTCAGAAAGGAACTCATTCAGTTGGGACTGGCTTACAGGTTCAGAGGTTTAGACCACTGCCATCATGGAGGAGAGCATGGCAGCATGCAGACACTCGTGGTACTGGAGAAGGAGCTGAGAGTTCTACATCTGGATCAGGCAGGAAGAGAGAGACACTGGGCCTGGCTTGAGCATTTGAAACCTCAAAGCCCACTCCAAGTGACACACTTCCTCCAGCAAGGCCACACCTCCTAAGAGTTCCACTCCCTGCTGACCAAGCATTAAATCTGTGAACCTATGGGGGCCGTTCTCAACTCAAACCACCACATCCCACGACCTGGCCCTCACAGGCTTGTGGCCACATCATCATACAAAACTGTGTTCAGCCCAACTTCAAAAGTCCCCATAGTCTATAACAGTCTCAACACTGTTTTTTAAAATAGTTTATTTTTTATCTTATTTGCATTGGTGTTTTGCCTGCATAGTATATCTGTGTGAGGCTGTCATATCTTGGAGTTACAGACAGTTGTTAGGTGCCATGTGGGTGCTGGGAATTGAACCTGGGTCCTCTGGAAGCACAGACACCAACTTCTGTCTTAGTCAGCATTATTTGCTGTGGAGAGACTCCATGACCACGGTAACTCTTAGAAAGGAAAGCATTTAAGAGGGGCTTGCTTACAGATTCAGAGTTTAGTTCATTGTTGTCACGTCAGGGAGTATGGCAGAATGCAGGCAGACATGGTACTGGAGAGGGGGCTGAGAGTTTACATCCAAATCTGCAGGAAGAGAGAGACAGACACTGGGCCTGGCTCGAACTTTTGAAACCCCAAAGCCCACCCCCAGTGACACACTTCCTCCAACAAGGCCACACCTATTCTAACAAGGCCACACACCCTAAAGGTGCTACTCCCTGGTGACCCAAGCATTCAAATCTGAACCTATGGGGGTCATTTTATTCAGGCCACACACAGTAGGCTTACCCACTGTATCCACACTGTAGCCCATGGGTATGCTTCCACAGGAGACTCCCAAGAGGCAGCTAGTAGGGTTAATGATGTGTGGTCCTTCCTCAAGCTTTGCCTGGAAGGTTTGTGCAGTTAAACTTCCTTCAGAAAGCCCTGGGGACTACCTTGTAAGTACAGCAAAACTATGCAATGGTGCCCTCCCAGCTCTTTCCTTGCATGGGCCTGGCACCCAAGGCCCTGGGCTATGGTTTTGAATTTCGTAGCCCTTGGAGACAGGTAAGAGCATTTTGCTCTCAAAGCCTAAAACAAAGTTGCTGGTAGAGAAGAAAGTCATTCTTAGAAAAAGGAGGAAGGACCCACAGCAGGAGGACGGAGCCCCTTCCTAATGGTACCACTTCTCAAGCCCAGACTTCACCTTTCTCTGCTGTGGATTTTTTTTTTTTTATTCTAATTTCTGCTGATGGCACAAAACTATTCTACCTCCATCCCTCTTCTCTGGCTCACTTTCCTTCCTAGCTGCAACTAAGCCACCTTTCAGCAACTGCTGACAGGCTACAGCAAGCTGGCCTCGTGGCTGCACAGCAGCTACACTGGTCCCACTAGCCATCCCAGCTAAAGAGGACCCAACTCAGAAGCTTCAGGCCTCCCTTTCTTTTCACTGGCTCTTTCTGGATCTTGGGAGACTATAATGTTCATCCCTGGAAGCCAAGGTGCAGTGCCAAAGCTCTGTTGCCCAAGCAGACCCTCTGCATGATGGCTGTGCTCCCAGACTCTCCAAAACGCAGCCGTGCACCAAGGGAGATGAACAGCTGAGGTGCTGCTGGTCTGCAATACTTGGACAAGGAGGTTGCATTCCCTCCTTGCTGTTGGAGTCATGCAGGGTAATTACATCAGTACCCCTGTGTGGCATGGGGTGGAATCTCATTAAAATGGTATAAGAGAAAATTGGGTTGCGATAGAGAATAATCATTTCATTAGAGTTGAACTGTAATCCACACAAAGAACACTGGCCTGAGCATAAATGCCATGGCTGCTCTGCCTTCCTGATAACTGTGCCTGTGGCATGTATATCTAGTGTGGCATTTGCTTATGTGGGGCACGATGGAAAGTCAATATGAAGCTGCCCCAGATTTTCCCTCCTGGTGAGGTTGATGGCTGCACAGAGTGAGTTGCTATTTGATTTGCGCCCCTCCTGGGAAGGCTGAATGGCCACCTTTGACAGCACCCTCTGGCACTTTCCCCACATAGCAACTTGGAAACACACAGGTGCATCTATAGACTGGGCCCCAGAAGAATGTACTGCATGGGATCCATTCAGGACAGTCTCCACCCAAGATGGAGACAGGTCTGGGCAAAGTACATGTCATGGCTGTCATTCCTTTATTTTCAGAGAGGTGGCAGACATGTCCCTTCAGCTATTCACCACAATAGAGAAGAGTGGATCAACAGTTTACACACACAGCCCTGTCCTCGAAAGCAGAGAGGAAATAACCACCTCATGGCACTTCACTGCCTGAGGTACTTTCACACATTCATTATCTCATCTGGTAGATGGGCACTCAGAAATACATTTTTAATTATCCAGAGCACACACACTGTTTAATATTTGAAGTTTAGGAGCACTATTAATGATTCTCTGCATAAAATATTTTCACTCTTAAAAAATATCACACTGGCCAATAAGATGGCTCAGTAAGTAGGTAAAAGCATTTGGAAGACTCTTCCAAAGGCTGCCCTGACCCTAGAGGAGGTCACACACACACACACACACACACACACACACACACACACACACACACACACACACACCTACACATGGAGCCTGCATTTGTAGCCAGAGCCTGTGGGGAACAATGCAGAAATCCAGCCTTCCTATATACTAAGAAGGAAAAGGAACACAGGTAAACACAGCTGAAAAGCCTGAGGGATGCTTGTGCTGGGCAGCTCACCCACCACGATGACCAGTAAAGTGAAAAGCTCCTGGCTGCCTGGCAAGTGATCCTCCTAAGCCCTGGAACCTATGGAGCATGCAAATGCCTGTTTGCTTGTTTTTTCTCTTCCATCCTCCATTTAAAACTAAGTGTAGCTCCCTGGAGAGCACTTACTCTCCGAATATGTACACAGGCAAGACATGAGAGATCACTTCTGCCTGTAATGGATGCCTTGTGTCCAGGATATTTTCCTGAGCATTGTGCTATTCATCCTAGGACTTCTAATGCATGATTAATGTGAGTTTAAACAGTCATTGCCTAATCGGACTGCTTCACCTTAGGGGATGCTAGTGACTTACACAAAAGTGCCATCACATGTGTAGTGCCATCTGACAACTCCAGTGGTACACAAGGAATGAACTGCCAAGGCTCAGATGATGACTGCACAGCCTCACATGTTCCACTGAGCTGCAGAAGCTTCCAGAGACCCCATTCTGGAAACACTTCAAGGCTTATATGTGAGCATCTACCCACAGGGCTCTAGGAGGCCTGGGTGTTCCTTTTACCTAAAGGGAGCTTTCAATCTAGTAGAAATGATGAAAGTTAAGAGTGCCTGGAGACTGGTTTAGAAAAGTGAGGAGATACCCAGGCCACTGACAAAGGGGTCTCCTGTGAACCCTGATTGTAAGTCGGAGGGGGGATAGGAGGAAGTAAGGAGTTTGCAGTTACCCTGGGGATGTTATGGAACCTTGTAGGGCCTTTTCCAGGCATCCACATGGGACCCCCAAGTGGCAAGCTTAGATGCCTATGACACACCTTGTGTGAGCCCTGCTCAGCTCACTGCCCGTGGGTAGGTGACGCCTTGAACTCCCACGTGTTACTGCTTCTGGGCTGGCTGACTATAAAGCAAAGTGTCCCATGAGAAGGTCCCAAAATTCTAGATTTTTATTCGCCCACCTCCAGTGTAATTTGAGCCAAGAAACTAAGGTAGCAGACTGTGGACATGCTTAGTATTTTCCCCTCATTCGCTGTTTGCAGCCTATCCGGGTCCTTGGAAGATCTGCCTGTGACTCATATGGAACCTGAACCTTTAAAGTGGGCCATGCCTGAAAAATAGATGAGACTTTCTATTCCACATGACATTATTTGGGGGACAGTGTGGGCCCGTCCTTTTCTGAAAACTCGTAGAGCTGGTTGCATATAAACCAACCCTAAAAATGGGAGCCTGGTTCAGAGTATCTATATGGAGAATATTTCTGCGTGTGTGTTTTTATACATACTTCGGAAAAAAAGAAACTCCCCTTCCTTCTGGAAACTGCATTAGAAGTTACACTCGTAATTGCTACATGATTCAGCCACCAAGTTACCGAAATGTTCCCCCTCAAGGAGTGTTTGACATTCAGTGGAAATCTTAATGTAATGAAGTGAACATGTCAGAAATCCAAATAGATTTTTAATTCTTTGACATGTTCATATTTGAAAGGAGAACTTCCAGTAGGCTTTTTTTCTTCTCCATGGCTTAAAAATAAGGGTGAGTGGCAAGACTAATACTGATGCCCCTCAGGGCTTCTTCTGATGTATCCCAACACATTTCCCAGGCAGCAGCAGGGTATGTGTGTAGTACCCTTTCAGCCCCCTTAACCCTGTCAGCTTAGACACATGCCTTATAACACAGTGGTGATGTTTTCAGGTCTGTGGTTAGCCAGCTCAGTCACCTACTGTGAAAATCACCTGTCTTTTCTCTTCCTTCTCATCCATCAAGGAGTCCTGAGCATAGCACCTGCCTCATAAGGATGCTGCATAGTTAAGTACCATGTGTACCCCACTGGACACAGAGTTAGTACTCATCCAGCAAGAGATCAACTCTTCTTCCTTCCTATCCCTCTTCAGCATATCCACCTGCAAGGGGTGGGGGGGAGAAGCCCAACCCTTTGTTAGCTGTCACCTTCTAGGGTAGAAAGTTTTGCATACTGGAGGAGTTTGAGGTGGAGAAGGACCTGCGTTACCTATTAATTTTCACATGTTTCAGCCTCTGTCTCGGTAATAAGTGAAAATGACTATGAAAAGCAGAGCTTTCCTGGGACTCTGTGTTCTCTCTCTAAACGTGCAACTATGCTCCCTTCCGGAGTGGCCATCCTTCCTCCCGATTGTCATGCCTCAGTCAGTGATGCAAATTTCTCATTCCCTCCTCCATCTTTTTTTCCTCATTCTGTCTAGTTGTTGTTGTTGTTTGAGGGGGTGTTGTTTTAAGACAGGGTTTCTCTGTGTAACAGCCCTGGCTGTCCTAGAACTCTCTATAGACCAGGTTGACCTCAAACTCAAGAGATCTGCCTGCCTCTGCCTCCCAAGTGCTGGGATTAAAGGAGTGCTTTCTTTCTGTTTTGGTTTTTTTTTTTTTTTTAAAGATTGATTTATTATGTATGTAGTATTCTGTCTGAATGCTAGAAGAGGGCACCAGATCTCATTACAGAAGATTGTGAGCCACTATGTGGTTGCTAGGAATTAAACTCATGACCTTTGAAAGAGCAGGCAGTGCTTTTAACCTTTCTTTTTGTTTTTAATACCTCTCTAGTCCTTGAAATTTCCTTAAACCCAGTGTCTTAGTTAAGATTTCTATTGTTTGAAGAGACACCATGACCATAGAAACTCTTATAAAGGAAAGCCTTTCATTGGGACTCACAGTTCAGACATGGGAAGCATAGCAGCATGCTGGCAGACATGGTGTGAGTTCTACATCTTGATCTGCAGGCAACAGGAGGTGAACTGGCTTGAGCTTCTAAGACCTCAAAACCCACCCACTAGTGACTCACTTCCTCCAACAAAGCCACACCTACTCCAAAAAGACCATACCTCTAAAACTGCCACACTCCCTGGACCACCACAGCCAGGGAGCACAAAAAACCATGCTTTTAAAATCAGTTTTAGAGCTGGGTGTGGTAGCACACCTCTTTAAGCCCAGCACTCTGGAGGCAGAGGCAGGTGGAGCTCTGTGAGTTTGTAGTTTCATAGTAAGTTCACACAGAGAGACCATGTCTTTTAAAAAATGAATTAAAATAAAAATTAGAATTCCAAATGGATTTTTCTTTTGTAAGTTGTTTTTTTCTGTAAACAATTTATAATGCATAAACTATATAGTTTCAGATGTCAGCTTTTTGTCTAACTTAAATTTACCAGAGTGAAATTTTGATCAGAGCTTCTAAATATGTGCAGTTGGAAACAAAGTATACATGAAAAATTTGAATCCATGCATGGGTTTTAGTAATCTTCCAAAAGTATGCTTCCTAACTAGTAGTCTTCACACACATGCTCAGATCCAGTGTAAATACCCACCAGCCAGATCTAGGTAATATTAACTAACAGTGAACCATTTAACATTCATGCTTTAGGGCTGTCATAAAATGAAACCAGGTACTTAAATATAAGTATTTGTTAAATTGCCATGTCAACTTGACACAGTCTAGAGTCACCTAAGAAGGGAGACACGACTGAAAGATTGCCCAGGTCAGACAGGCCTGTGGGCGTGTCTGTAGGAAATTGCCTTGATTATTAATTGATGTAGGAGGGCCCAGCCTACTGTTGGCAGCATCATTTCCCAGACAGGTGTCCTACCCCCCCCCCTCTAAGTTGCTTTTGGTCATGGTGTTTGTCATAACAATATAAGACAATTTAGAACAAGTAATGAGCTTAAATGGAGTCACTTCTGCAGGTATAAGAAAGGTTTCTTTCCCCTTTGGACCAAATGGACAAGATATTCAGGGTATTTAAAGTTACACATTTCTAACGTGTAAGTAAACAGACCGGAATGGTTTAGTGTTTGAAATTGTGCTACTCAAAGTTTAAAGACAAGATTGGATTACCTGCAGGACTGCCAACGTAGCTGCCTTAATTAACTTTAGTAAATGGATTAACCAAGCCAGCATTCAGAGTATGTCTGTCTTTAAAATGAGCTTGGGATGTTTGAGGACCAAACAGGATGCTGTGACCAGACTGTAGGAAAAGGGGGTTAAGAGAGCAAGATGAAGTCTGAGGTCACATCTCTCTGTAGATCTTCTCAAGCCACCTCCTGCACTTAGCAGGACCCTCCATTTAAACCCCCAAAGCCTCTTCTCCTGAGCACACAGCACGACCCGGCTTCCTCAGACCTCTTTGTCATGGTTTCTAAAGTAGCTCACATTAGTATATCAGAAGTGCCCCCAGAGAGTGTGTTGGGATGAAAACGGAAGGAACAATAACTCGAGACTGAATGTCCTCATCTGAAAAATGGAGATGCTTAGGGATGATGTGTGAAAATAAAGTGCCTGGCACATAGGGCTCAGGTTCTTCCTGTATTATTTCCACATGTATGTGAACTCATAAATGTAACAGGAAGAACGGTCAGACCACAGGCACTTACGGTCATGCTGCACATGAGGACACACACACAGTACTGAGAGGAGGAAGAAAGATGCCAGGCACACTCTATAAGGCTCCTTGTCATAAGGAGCAGAGACGGATACACAGGCATATCTCTAGCAGTCACAAACTGCCCTTAAGAAAGAGAACAGGGAGGGCAAGAAAGCTTAAAGTAAGACACTTACTGCCAAGCCTGATAACCTGAGTTCAATCCCCAGAACTCACATGATGGTGGAGGCAGGACAAGAGCTGTCCTCTGACCTTCACATGAGTACCATGGTCTACATGCATACACACACACATATAAATAAATGGACTGCACCAAAAAAAAAAAAAAAAGGAACAGCCTGGTGTGGTATGGTATAGACCTGCAGTTCCATCACTGGGGTGTGGAAGTGGGAAGATCAGGAGTTCAAGGTCACCCTCAACCACATCCCAGGCCAGCCTTGGCTACATGAAGCCCTCTCTCAAAAGCCACTGGTGGATGATGATGATGATGAAGGAGGAGAAGAAGAAGAAGGAGAAGGAGAAGGAGGAGAAGGAGAAGGAGAAGGAGAAGAAGGAGAAGAAGAAGAAGAAGGAGAGAAGAAGAAGAGAAACTGGGGAGCTTTGAGAGAGCTAGAGGAAGAGAGTATCAGTCAGGAAGAGTGACCTTGGGAATGACATTTAAGAGGAGGAAACTTTGCTGTCTGCAGTGACCCATCCAGTTTTTAATGTCATAAGAACTCATCATTGTGCACTTCAGCACATTCACAGGCCAAGCCTATGCTGTGGATCCACCATGTTGCATGGTTTGGTTTGGTTTTGGTTTTGGTTTTTCAAGATGGGTTTCTTTGTATTGCTTTGGAGGTTGTCCTGGAGCTTGCGATTTGTAGACCAGGCTGGACTTGAACTCACAGAGATACACCTGCCTCTGCCTCCAGAGTGCTGGGATTAAAGGTCTGTGCCACCAATACCCAGCGTTGCATGGTTTCTCTACTAGTTTATTCACAGTGAGTGGAGAGTGGAGCATGGTGGCCATTAACATGGGTTCAGATATCCAGTATCCACCCATATGTAATAATGTTCTCATGTAATAGGCAAAAGCAATGCCATTCTTTTAATTAAGTGAAGACCCTATGAGTAGAAGTAGTATAAATCACTCCCTCCATTTATAACTTACTGAGGATTTGGCATTTTGTTTAATACCCTTTCTAGTTCTTTGTATTTGGGGGCGGGAAGCACACTTCTCCAATGACATCCAACATTTTAACAAAGGCAGTTTCTACTTTCTGTAATGACCAAGTGTTTTGTGTTAAAACCAGCTTACCCACCCATGACAATAAGTACTGATAAGAAATAAAAAGCACCTCACACAGATCCAACTCGAAGCTCTGGGGTTTAATAAAAGCAGGCAGAGACTGAAGTTGGGTCTATCCTTGGAAGAAAGAGGTAGCAGGAGCTGGTTTCCCATTTGTGGCTACTGTCTTAAAGTCATACTGTATCTGGTATCATGTAGGGAAGGAAAGAAAATGCAGTTTCTGTACCCATAGAGGCCAAACTTAGGGACAACAGCTGAGAAGTGAAGGAAGATTCTGCTTGGGGGGTGGGGGGTGGAGGCAGCCAGAGGACCCTCGAGGTCTGTGTATGAATTCTGCCTGACCCCTGATACACACTTGAGATGAGCTCCCACCTTAGCTGTATGAATATTCAAATATCAACAGAGCTAGTGCACACATATATGAAACCATAAAATAACACAAGGCCACATCCAATGCCAAAAGGACTCTATACATAGTACCGCCATAGGAATTAAGTCAAGTTATATATTTAGGGACTACTAAAATAACAAGTGAAAATAATCCTTGCCCTTAAGGCATTTATAGAATTTATAGAGCTCAAATAGTGACCCAGAACAAAATGAGATATTGCAAATGATAGAATAATATACAAATAAAGGAAAAAATTCTGGTGAGAGTCAGTACCATTTTGCATAAGTGTTTGTGTCTGACTATAATTTGAACAAAATATAGAAACAAGAAGAGGCTATTCCAGACATATCCAAAGGTGCAGAGGTGGGACGATAGGGAGACCATTTTGATAATATCAAGAATCAGGTTTGATTAAAACAATGAGTGTCTAGCTGCTTGGGAATGGGACATGGCATTGAAAAATAAGGACATGCTGCCAGGCGGTGACGGTGTATATCTTTAGTTCCAGCACTTGGGAGACAGAAGCAGGTGGATCTCTGTGTTCAAGGCCAGAATGGGCCATAGAGTGAGTTCCAGGACAGCCAGGACAACACAGAGAAATCCTGTCTTGAAAAAACAAAGGAAGAAGGAAGAAGAGAAAAGAAGAAAAGTAAGGACATGTCAATCATGGAGAAAGAAGTACCTGTCAATCATAGAGAAACGCAGTGCAGCATAAAGTCTGAGCCTGGCATGGTGCCACATGCCTGTAATCCTAGCAATCCCAGAAGGAAGAGGCTACTAAGGAGACCCTAACTCAGTAGAAGAGGGGGAGAGGTGGTAGTCTGTACTTTGCTGTAGGAAAGAAAGAAATTCTTTGGCCAGGTCTGGGGAGAATTTTTCAAACAAAGCAGGAATTTCTTTTTTAATGTGTATGTGTATTTTTTGCCTGCATGTATGCCTGTGTACTGTGTGTGTGTGTGTGTGTGTGTGTGTGTGTGTGTGTGTGTGTGTGTGTGTGTGTGTGTGGTGCTTATGGGGGCCAGAAGAGGGCTTGGATCCCCTAGAACTGGAATTACACGTGTTTGTGAGCTGCCTTGTGGTGCTGAGAATCAAATCCCAGATCCTCTGGATGAGCAGCTATTGCTCTAGCCAGCACAGAACTTTTGACCTGAAGAAAGGGCACACTTGTTTCCCAGATCTGCTGTGACAGATACGCGCAAACTAAGTAGCTTTTCATAACATTAGCTTGCTCTTTCATGGTTCGTCAGTCTAGTCACTCAAAATCAAAATGCCAGTATAACCAAGGTCCCTGTGAAAGAAGTGATATCTTTCCATGGCTTGTCTCTCTGCCTGTCTTCATGTTACTATATGTCTTCTGTCCATGCCTGTACTCCATGTAGTATAAGACCCGCAAGAGCGTGGTCCCTCACACTCCCACTCAGGAAAGGCGCCCCCCCAAATCACTCACAAGAAGCGGTCTTGATACAAATGCATAAGGTCCTTTATATTCCAGTATACTGGGGCCGTCAGCCATACACCATGCAGGGTAGAGGGCTGAGGACCTCTAGCACAGAATTGAGACAGCTTTTATAGGGTTACAACCAAGCCCGTGCATCGTGAACCAATCATCTCATAGCATCCAGTGCTGACTAATTACTTTAAAGTATCCAATCCCGCCCTTAGCCCAGGAAGTCTGCTTTCGCACAGGCTTCTGGGTATTCATTCACTACTGTAAACATTAAAGTAGGTGACCGTCAGCTTGGGATTTAAGACTCCCAGCTTTCTGGGGTTTTCTGGGGAATTAGACTGAATTTTTCCATCCTAACAGTAGCTTTCTTTGAAGGATACAAATTGAAATCAGGGCCTACCCTAATCGGGTCTGACCTCATTTGACCTAATATTTGTAAAAGTCTCATTTCCAAATAAGTGAATATTCTGAGGATCTACCTGGACATGAATTTGGGAGGATGTTAATTCACTCATTTCAGAGATAAATTGACAATGTGACAACTGGTTGCTATAACTTTGGGAAGCTGAGGCAGGAGAATCACTGCTAGTTCAAAGCCAGTCTAGACGAGATAGTGAGCTCCAGATCAAACTGGGCTACAGTATGAGACCCTATCTCAGATGTTTTCTGAAGCAAAGCCACTCAATTAAGCAAGCTTACATTTAGACTGTCATTCCCCATAAACTCTGGAAAGTTAAAAAAAAAATTCTAAAATTATCTATGGTCTTAAAATTCTGGGTCTACTTAATACATAAACTTTTTATAGTATTGAACTTCACATATACTAGGCAAATGCTCTAGCATTCAGTTATATCCCCAGCCCCAGTCCTTAATATTAATGTACTGTCTTTTATGGAACACTGTTATTCATAAATATATACTGTATGTCTTCATTAATGCCTAATTACTCATGACTAATTTATATTGTGTGTGTGTCATCAATGAAAGTAACAAATAATTCATTGTAAATAGTTAAGACATACTAAGTAATACTGGTCCCCTCTGCCCCATTGTTCCAGATGAGTAAAGTATTTGAGGGAGAAATGCATCTCAGATTCCAAAAAAAAAAAAAAAAAAAAATGTTTTCTCAAGCAAATCCATGCCATTAAGCAAGCCTAAATTTAAGTTGTCAAAGCCCTATGGACTCTGGAAAGCAAGCTGTTGGATTTCATGAGTCTTAAGTCCATGCAGTTGGAAAGGCCCACATCGCAGCCTTTGTATGAGATTCCTGTATGGGAAGGAGGGGCTTTGTCTAGAGACTCTCTGGTCTTTAAGACTGTCTGTTCAAATTTCAATTGGAATTCCATATTCTTGACCTTCACACACCCTTAAATCATGAATTCCTAGCAGCAAAAAAATTGTAAAACTCAATCAGTGAGTAAATATATGTGAACACATTTCCCAATGTCCCTTAGCTAATGAAAACGTAAATGAATTGGGGGGGAATTGAGTTTAAAAGTGAAAACAATTTTCAGCTTCTGTGACTAATTTGACAATGCATGAGCACTGGCAATTCTCTTTAATATAATTTCCTTTGTGCTGTGTTACATTGAGACAGATTCCCGCTCCCTGTGGAGCCCAGTCAGGCCTTGACCTTCACTCTCCTTGCTCAGTCCTGGATGCTGGGGCTCAGGTGTGCGCCACCACAACTGGCTTCTTAATCCAGCCCCTGACTGCCAGGCTTCTAGTGAAAACCCTTTGTACACGGCTCCTGGTGGGCTGGGCCCTAGGAGGCATTGCTTGCTGCACAGAGTTAGTGTAAAAACAATTGCTAACCCACAGAAGGTTAGCATTTCAGTCCTATTGGTCATTCTGGGGAAAGGGAGCTTAGAATTGTATTTATTAGATATAATTCATTACCCTCCTCTCTCTCTCTCTCTCTCTCTCTCTCTCTCTCTCTCTCTCTCTCTCTCTGTGTGTGTGTGTGTGTGTGTGTGTGTGTGTGTGTGTGTGTGTTACTCAGAATCAGACCCAAGGCCTTGTAAATTCAAGGTAAGCACTCCTCCACTGCGCTACAAGCTCAATCTTTAATTTACTAGATTAAAAAAAAATGAGCTGGACATAGTGGTGCACGTCTTTAATCCCAGCACTTGGGAGGCAGAGACAGATGGATCTCTGAGTTTGAGGCCAGCCTGGTCTACAAAGTGAGTTCCAGGCCAACCAGGGCTATATAGTGAGACCTTATTCTGCAAATGTCGAGATCTCTATTTATATAAACATGGTTTCTATGCTTTGATAATTAGCTACAATATTAGTAACTTCAAGAAGGAAATGTGTTCTAGCAAACACTTTTCAAAGATAATACTTGGCAAAACAGTATGCTCTAAAAATAAGTCAGTGATTTAAGAAATCTTAATTATTTCCCTAATTAAGTCAGTATTCAATGACCCATTCATCAAAATCTTTGTGCTAATGCTCAATTTAAAGACAGTTTCTCAACCTTGCAGAGATGAAATCATTCTCCATTCCTGATTTTCTGTAACTCCCTTTCTCAGTAAATACTGTATATTCTGCTGCCTGAATATTTCCTTACCCATACTACTCATACCCTCATTGAAAGTATCCTACTGTCTATAGTTCACACAAATCTATACAAGTAACTTCCCTGCTTGAAATCCTCCTCCCCATCACTCACCCTCCACCACCTCACTCTTGTTTACCCCTCCAAACTGATCTGCCGTAGACCTCATTGTCCCTAACATTTCACTTAAATTCTTAGAACAAGTACTGCTCTTGATGTACTATTCCCCGGGCTGTTCATCTACTCTTAAGCCATCAGATCCCGTGCCTCCTTGATCAATCACTTCCTTCGTGAGTCTTTCAGGTAGCACCATCCCTCCACCATACTTCTGGTATGCCAACTTCCATCTGTTGTAATTTGAAAGGGATTCTTCCCTTGCTGGGGAATTGAGGGATTGGTCCCTTTAGCCCTTGTCTCTACTCTATCTGGCAGAAAGACAGAACTCTTTCCCAGAGTCTGGTGTTGTATATGCTACCCTGCCCAGATCCTAGTCAGTTCACTGGACATCTTGCTTGTTTGATGTCACTGCTTTTCTAAGCTCTTTGACAAGTTAAAACCAGCATACCTGAGAACAACAAGGAAGATGCAAGGGAGGGACTTGCCCTTAGAGCATCTCAGCAATGCGCCTCTCTCTAAGGCAGCAGCCTTTCTTGTCTTGAACTGGTGACTACCCTTGGATGTGCAGGTGTGAAAGGTTAAGAACAACTCTTGGCGTGTGTGGGAAGACTGTGTATAGCTCTGTGCTAATCTGCCTCCTTGGCTCCCCAGACTGGGGGATTTGGGACTGGTTACCAGCTAACATATTCTCCATAATTTAATTTTTTTTTGTTTGAAAGATACCTCCCTACTAGAAAAGCTGGAGAGATGCCTCCACAGTTAAAAGTATCTGTACTGCTTTCTCAGACGACCTCAGTTTGGTTCATGGCATCCAAATTGGAAAGCTCACAGCCACCAATAACTCAAGCGCCAGGGAATCCAGTGCCCTCCTCTCTCTCTCTCTCTCTCTCTCTCTCTCTCTCCCTCCCTCTCCCCCTCTCCCTTTTCCCCCTCCCCCTCCCCCTCCCCCTCTCCCTCTCCCTCTCCTTCTCCTTCTCCTTCTCCTTCTTTTCCTCCCTCTCCCTCTTCCTCTTCTCCTTCTCCCTCTCATGCGCACTATTTGGCTTCAAATACTAGATATGTCTCAGTTTAAAATCCTCAAACACTTTTGCCTGAATAACTTGTTATTATTTGTTGTTGTTGTTTTGGGGTTAGGTTTTGAAGGCTCCTCCATTTGTGCATTTGTGATGGTTAATATAAACTATCACCTTGACAGGGTCTAGAATTCTGGAATCAACAAAGAGAATGTCTTCAGGGGACATTCTACATTCCTTGCTTATGTTGTTGGCTGGTATGTTTACCACCGAAAAGAGAAAAGTAATACAGTGCATTCACAGAGAAGCTCAGTGTCTGAGTGCTTCCAGCAAAAATGCTTCTCCAGTTGACATGGGTCAGTCGTACCTAGGACCAAAAGAGTCAACACGTTCAGAAAAGAATTCGATCAATGGCTGTGTATGTGTATGTGGCTGCATGTTTAGAGACACAGTCAGATAACTGCAAAGCCAGCTCAAGCTGCATGGACAGATGAAGCTATGATTTGCTTTTGCAGGCCATATGAAGAACTTACAGAATGTGTGTTCACTGTTTGAGATGAGTGTGTGCCTTGGAACAATGTAGGCTTAGATTTGAGCCCCACGTGCTGGTAGTATACTTATGTATTTTATTTTGCTAAGCCTCAGTTTCCCCCTTTCTAAAGTGGGGCTAATAGAACTAAACCTTCGTTGTGAAATGGTTACCATTGAGAATAATGCTTGCAGAGTAATATGGCTTGTAGAACACTCTTCACATGTTTGGCTCCTCAGATAAGGTAGTGACAATAGGTTTTATGGGATAAGTGACATGATGGACTTTGTTTCACCCACATGCCCCCAGTGACTGCACAAGGAGACTATGTAAAAAGGCCTGCTATCTTGACTTAGAGCGAAGCAACCAAAGGGCTACCCCAGGTCCATGACTCTCCAAGATGCAGCCAGGTCAGTAGAAGGGTAACAAGGCAGCTTAGCATTTCCCTCCAGTCCCTTAGCATCCTTCTTCTCCCTGCCATGGGCACTGATCCTGAGAACACTTCTTTCATGCTAAACTGGATCTCAGAGTCTCTTTCCAAAGCAACCTGACTATAACTGGTAACAGTGCAGGTATACAGTGCTGGGTTGTTATTTATTATCTGTTAATCTTGAGTATAGCACTCAGAGAGCCTGTGTACCTTGGCCAGGTGCTTGAGAAAGTTGGATAAGACATTAGACAAAGGAGAAGTCTCAAGATACCTGTGCAATTTGCCCATTAAAAGGCATTTGACTGGTGGTGCATACCTTTAATCCAGCATTTGGGAGACAGAGACAGGAGGATCTCCCTGAATTCAAAGACAGCCTGAGTGAGGGTTCAAGAACAGCCAAGGTGGTTACATGGAGAAGCCCTGTCTCAAAAAAAAAAAAAAAAAAACAAACAAACAAACAAAAAGAAAAAGTGACATTTGACTATTTCTGGGAGTTACAAGCGTCCTAATGCCAGTCCACATGAGTGTAGGAGCACAGAAGTGTTTTTGCCCTTCTTCTGAAAATAGCTTGGCTATAAGGTTTACATCACTATAATTAAGCAAATGTAGTGATTAGTCTTTTCCAATATTTTGAGCTTTTAATAACCTCTCAATGGCACGGGCCCAGCCAGAGACCTTTCCGGAAGCAGAATGCTCTCCTTGCCTGTGTCTGAGCATTGGTGGCATTAAGCAGTTATTGTACAGCTCAGCTTGCATTCCAGGCATCTTTTGAGGAACTAAGTGGCATTTAGGCAGGACTCCCTGTTGTCCTCAACCTCTCCCCCCAAGTACATTCCATAGAGTTAAAGCAAATTAGACAAGGGTTTATAGCCATGAGACCAATCCTGTGTGGTGGTGGTTTGTATGAGAATGGCCCCAAAAGCTCAAGTATAGAATGCTTTATCCCCAGTTACTGGTGCTGGTTGAGAAGGATTGGGAGACACCCCTTGATGGAATGGGAGTGGCCGTGCTAGAGAAGGTGTGTCACTGAGGGGTGGGCTTTGAGGTTTCGGACACCTCATACCAGGTCCAGACACTCACTCTCTATCTATCTATCTATCTATCTATCTATCTATCTATCTATCTATCTATAAATCTATATCTACTGCCTGCAGATCAGGATGTAAAGCTCTCAGCTACTTCTCCAAAGCCGTCTGCCTGCTTCGTGGCATGAAAATAATGGATTAACTCTCTGAAACGGCAAGAAAGCCCCCAATTAAATGTTTTATTTTATAAGAGTTGTCTTGGCCATGGAGTTTCATCACAATAGAACAGTGACCAAGACACTGTGCTGATTTCTAGGGTTAAATGTCAGATTTGGATTTGTACAGGGAGAGCATCTCCCAAAACAGCCTTAGCCCAGCTTGTCCTTTTTCTGTCTTTTCTTATACTGATTTCCCCAAGTAACAGAGTTGAAGACCCAGGAGGAGGTAGCTCATCCAGAAAGATCAGCTATTGCAAATTAGCCTGTCCCAGTTCACTTATTAACTAATAAAAAATACTTCCTGAAGATCATGTACAAGGGCCTAGGCTGTGACTTATGCTGGCACTCACTGGATACTGGACTTCATGTCTCTCAGAGAAAGGTGGACACAGGCACAATAAGGCCAGCAGCAGGACAGTGGTACACTGTCATGAGACCAAAGAGGAATTCACTTTCCCCAAGTCACTTTTGCACGTATCAAAGCCCTGAGTCTGTGTAACCTTGTGGACACTTTAGAGCTTTGCTCGGGGAAACCTCCAGAACCCAACAGTTGGATATTTTTCCCAGTGGTTTCCAACCACTTTATAGCCTTGAAATAATGTAATGTTCAGTTGGCAGCAGACAGTGGCAGACATCTTCAGCGGTGACGTTTCAACCAGACTTGGGTCGCAATTTGCAGATGTGCTGGGCAGTTACACAGATGGCAGAATGTGCCCTTGCTGGGCAGGGGCTCTTGCACTCACCCCACTGCCCAGACCTAGCATGAGGAGCAGCCACACATGTGCAGAAGTCAGGAACTGGGTAGGGAAAGGAAAGTCTGGACGTATGCTAAGACAACAGTGTACGTGGGAAGCCTTGAGGAGTCGAGTAGGCAGGAAGCAGAGGGTTGAGCCCACCTCCATCTCCACCTCCTAGAAACCAGAGTCCAGACACGAACCTAGCATATGATCCTGCCTAGATCAGAGTGCTGCAGTGAAAATCACCCCAGCTCTTGGCGTTTTCTTATAGAGTGGTGATTGGGAGGCAAAGGGCTTTTGTGTTTATTGAGGACACATGAAAACAATGTCTACAGGAGTGTCCATCTTCTCTCCCTCTGAGCTCTGGTTTCCCTTCACACCAGACTTTCCACTCTGCCGGGAGCTACGTGATCAACTGACCCTATGGCAGCGGATGGGAGACACTATGTCCGGCAGATGGCCCTCACTGCCTTTCCTGGACCACTCGCTCTTCTAGCTGCAGCCTCAGAAGGTCCTGGACAGATTTTGTTGGTTAATAGCAAAGTAAAAAAAGTAAGCTCCTGGGTCCAGAGCTCAGCAAGAGTTCCCTGCTTCAAAGAAAATGTGTAAGAGTTTAGCAAGTGCCAAGGTTAGGGACCCTGCGGCCCTGCTATCAGGGTGTGTGGCCCTCAAACTCACTTTGCCAGCGAGCTGGGCTGGACACAGAGTGGACTGCAGAGCAGAAAGCAGAAAATGTCCCAGGAATTGTCACACTTTCTGCTCTGCTCACATGTGCCCGAGCCTGAGAAGATGAGCTAATGTGTTGGTTCCTCTGTGACAATAGAAAGCCTTCACACGGCATCCACACATGCCCACACTCCAGACCCTGATGCTGACCAGGAAACTGGGGAAGCCTCTGTCTGCAGAAAATTTAAATTTAGGCTGGAATAGTGGCCCAAAGCTGCCCCATCTCTGGTGCCTGCCTTTTCCCAGCCAGGCCTTGAAGAACAGTTTGTTCAGCTCTTGCCTTTTTCATGAAGCCCTTTAGTCCTAGCGTGGCATTTTCCATGCCTGGACTCTGTACTTGTAATCACAGGATCCTCTTTCTATAAACCCTCCATCTTACCCCTGCATCCTCCCCTCCATCTTATCCCTCCCTAAGGTCCCATAAAGGCTCTCATTTAACCCCATGTGGTCCAGAATGGAGAAAGCCATGATTATTCACCCTCATGAAGCCTAATTTACTTTGGACTTCACATCTCTGTGCCCCTCCGCTTGGCAGGACAGAGAAAGTGGAGGTTAATGAGTGGGGTTCTCTCCATGATGAGCCCCCACCAGGGTGCACCATGCCTGACTCCATCCGGGGTGGGTTAAAAATGAAGTGCTCCATTCGCCATGGAGGGATACTCCCTTAACCTAGAGGCAGGAGGGAGGGCCTAGTCCCTACCCCAAATGGCTTGACAGATTTTGTTGACCCCTCCTGGAAGGCATCACCCTACCTGTGGAGTTGGGGGTGGGACGGGGAGCATGGGAGGGTGGGAGAGAGGGAGGGAGTGAGGGAGAGGGGACTGGGATGGATATGTAAAATAAGAAAAATAAATAAATAAATGGGGAAAAAAATGAAGTGTTCTCCTGCCCAAGGCTATTTATTATGAGGCAGAAAATGCAATTAGCCTTAACTGGTTTGGGTCTCTGGCCCAAGCTTGCTTTCTCCTTGCTACCTCTGTCCCCTTGTGAAATAGTAAAAACAGAGACCTGGAATTAGGCACACCAGGGAGCAGAAACATAAATGTCCCACTCTCAGTTGTAGAGTGATGCTCAGAGGCCCATGAGTCACTCTGCACCACACAGAGAATAAATGCCTTCGCTTACATGCACTGTTATTTTCAATATATATGTACTGTCATGATTCATAAAACACAGTTACTTTAAAACGAGTGCTTAATAAGCTACTATGACCCAATAACGTCTTTGGGAAGAGAATACCTTCCAAGTTTAGCTGGGGATAAGGGCTTGGGTCCTCTGCCTTGGCTTCCTTGTCAGAAGATAAAGAGACTCAGGCTTGGAGCTCTGACTTCGGGACTGAACAGTGATGGACTAATAGCTCAGCTGCCTGTTTCTCCAGGGTAACCAATGACACAGCATTTGTCTCACACTTTTCCCTAATCCGGGTTTCTGTGTGGTTGGAAATTAACTTCTTTGGCCATTAAAACTCCTGCTCCCAACTGGGTGGTGGTGGTGCACGCCTTTAATCCCAGCACTTGGGAGGCAGAGGCAGGAGGATCTCTGAGTTCGAGGCCAGTCTGGTCTATAGAGTGGGTTCTAGGACAGCCAGAGCTGTACAGAGAAACCCTGTCTTTAAAAACATAAAACCTCATGCTCTCTTTTTAAAAGGCAGTAACTACCATGGTGTGGACAACGTTTGAAAGCCCCACACCCTGCCAGTGCCTTCTACTCTTCCATCCCAGCTGCTCTGAGGGAAGTGCTAGCCTAGAATGTGCTGCATAGACTGAGCTTGAACACACTTCCTCCCCTCCCAGAGGACTCTAGGCCTAGAGGACTCTAATTAGGGATGTAAGCTCATGTTCTGCAGCAGCAACAAGGAAGGAGTGGACAGACCCTGCCCCAAGAGACAACTGCTGCTGGTGAGGTCCTTTTAAAGACTTGGCTGTAACCCACCAGCCAGAAGTCTCAGGATGACAGGACACCAAAGAGTGTAAGGTTGGGGCTGCTGCTTCAAGAATGTGCCCTTCAGAAGCGAAGGGAGGGCACCTTCATGTGGCTCCCTCCTTTAACTAAGCTGCACAACACTCACCTTTCAGCCTCTGCAAGAGCAAACTCCTTAAGATATTTGCTGAAACATTTAGCATCCTGCCTTAGTTCTTCCATAGTATAGGGTGAGCCGGCAGAGGAGAGTGGGTGAAGAATGAGCCTTTCGTGAAAATCTTAATAATGTACCTGTTATTGGAGTAGGGCCACACCCTTCTGAGATTGCCCATGGACCAGGCCACTTCACCAGTTAAGGTATTTCACCGGTGAAGGTATTTGGCTCCTATACAGTGTTGACAATTGGCTGCAAAGTTATACATAAACTTGCAGACCAGAGGGCATCTGAGCTGAGCTGCAGAGCAAGTTGGGACAGCTGCAAAGACAGAGCTTTTGCAGCACTCCAGATGTTCTGATAGGCCCCTGTAGGTCCGTCTCCTGGCTCATGAAGGGTACCCAGGCAGGACTGGAAAGTAGAAGGTCTGAGTTATATTTTATGTGACCTTTCAGCCAACCTACTTTCTCTTTATTGAGTAGTTTATCCAACGGATATTGTGAAGCCCTGCCTGTGTTGTGTAAGACCTATTGCTGGTTCTGGGGAAGGCTGCTCAGAAGAAGCATGGGAAGAAGTTGACGAGATAACTTAATGTTGTGAAGTGTTGCGAGGGACAGACAGGAAAGTGATGCAGAGTTGGGGCAGCCAGCCGTTCTGTAGACCTCTGCAGAGCCTCAGAATAACAGGGTGAAAGGAGCTACAGAATTGTATTCCAGGCAGTAATGTAGAGACACAATAGCAGAAGAGCTAAAGCTGAAGCAAGTTCAAGAGCAAAAGGGCTGTTGCCAGAGTGGAGGGTAGAGGGTGCTTTGGGAAGAGCTCAGAGAGGCAAGAGCTAGGCTAAAGTAGGACATCAGAGACTGGCAAGAGCTAGGACTTTATTCTGAGAGCGTGGGAAGACACTGACTGTGTTAAGCAGAGGTGAGAAGTGTAATTAAAGATCACTGCCAGATTGCTGTAGTAGGTTAGGAGCAGTTTCCATTAATGGGGGCCTGGGTAAATAACATTAGGTTCACTAGACTGTATACAGCGGTACAGACGGAAACATAGATGTGTGCTACTATAGAACGGTTTGCAAAATCGCTCCAGAAGACAAAACAAGAAACAAAACCTAGAAACAGTATTATAATTGTGGAGGTATAGCGTCCAGCTCAGGGCAAGAGCACTTGTGAGCCCCTGGGTCCCCAATACTAGGGGGAAATGTGTCATGAATGTGTTGTAAGGGCTAGCAAATGGCTCAGCAGATACAGGGGCCTGCCACCAAGCCTGACTGAATGATCCAAGTTTCAATCTCTGGGTTCACATAGTGGGAAAAGAGCTGACTCCTGGAAGTTGTCCTCTGACTTCCACACATTCGCCATAGAATACACACACACACACACACACACACACACACACACACACACACACATCTTGTGTGTGTGTGTATACATAATATATATGTAATATACATATAATATATACAATGTATTTTAAAAAGAGTCAACACCCATGTCTATAGATGTACTATATAGAGACTATTACATAACATCCTGTTTGCAGGCTTCCCCTAGGAAGACCATGGGGGACTAGAGGGGATAGGAACTAACTTTATAGCATATCCCTTTGTACACTTGAATAGCTTATACTGTGTTTGTCTTACTTATTCAGCAAACAAAAGACAAGATGTCTAAGTTGTGATCAGTCTGGATACTGTGTGGAGAAGGACTGAGCAGGGCGAGAGTGGAAAGAGAATGTACTAGAAGGCTCAGGAAGTAGGTGTGTGCTGCAAGACAGGTGTGGTTTGACCTGTGGAGTTGGCAATGGGGATGAAGAACAGTGGATGAATTCAGGAATTCTTGTATCTCTGTGGTGGGAAGTTGTTGAATTTCTCCCAGGTGCTAAAAGGCTCCAAATGCCAGAGACTGTGTGGAACATCACACTGTGGAAGACAGTTCTGAGTGTACTCTACCTTCATATCCACATGCAATTCATAAACCATCCTTATAATTTTAAAAACAAAATCCAAAGCCAGGCATCACAGTGCTGGAGAAGCTTGCTGTCCAGCCAGTCTGACCAAGCCTGTGAGCTTCAAATTCAGTGAGAGCTCTTGCTTCAGAAGGAAGACAGTGATATTGACCTCTAGCCTTCATGTGTGCATGTACATACACACACATGCACACAACACACAGATGGACCCATACATATATGCGCACATACACACACACACACACACACACACACACACCCTAAAGAGTTACACACAAATACATAACACACACATGCATATACCTCTTATGCCAAACATAAACAAGTCACCTTGAAGAGTACACATTTCTCAATGGAGCTTGCTTTCTTTGCAGAGAGATGCCAAAGGCCAGTACCTGTTTGACCTCCTTTGCCACCACTTGAACCTACTTGAGAAAGACTACTTTGGGATTCGTTTTGTGGACCCAGATAAGCAGCGGGTAAGTCAAAATTCAGAGCACAAATGGTGCACAGGGTTAGATAACAGGCCTGAATCTTTGGATGTATGTGACGCATATTCAAAGTTTAGCCTCAGGAGTCTGGGACCAGCCAGACCCTGTAGTTGGTGTCATCACTTCAGATCATAGCAATGAATCTGAGCCAGAGCACACCTGAGGAAACCTGACATTTCACAGATGCCAAAAAGGCAGCCTCAAGAGCTTAAGCGACCTGCCCATGGATGCCCATAGGAGGTGTGGCTGGAGGGCTAGGGTTGAAGTCCCGGTGCACAAAGGCAGCACCTCTTGCTTCCTTTCTAGTAAATGGGTTGACCTGTGTTTCAGACAGTCTTACTGGGCAATGGGTCTAGGCAGGACAGCGTGAACCAGATGGATGTAAGCCCTTAAACACCTTGCAAAGTCTGTAGTTGTTTCTCAGCTCTGTGCAGTAAAGACAGCTGCAGGCATAACAAAGACTGGTGTCTCAGACAGAGAGAATCAAGTCCATTTCTCTGCATTATCTCCAGCATCATTTCCCCAACCTGCATCCTCCTTTCTGTGGTCTAGCCATATATTATGACTCCAGGCATGCTGTCTCCCTTTTCAGACCTCAGTCCTTCAGTTCCCCTGCCTGGAGCATATGTCTCCTTTTCTTCATATTCCACACTCCATAGTTTTCTCCTGATCACCCCCCTTTTTTGTTTGTTTTTGTTGTTTTGTTTTGGATTTTGGTTTTTTGAGACAGACTTTTTCTGTGTAACAGCTCTGTCTGTCCTAGATCTCACTTTGCAAAACAGGCTGGCCTCGAACTCACAGAGATCCACCTGCTTCTGCCTCCAGAGTGCTGGGATTACAGGTGTATGCCCCCTTTTCATTTTTTAAGATGTATTTTTATTTTATTGATGTGTATGTGTGTTTGCCTGGGTGTGTGCATGCCATGTGTACACCAGTGCCCTCGGTGGCCAGAAGAGTACGTTGGATTCTCTAGAATTGGAGTTACAGACAGTTATGAGCTTCCTGATAGGGATGCTAGGAACTGAACCTGGCTCCTCTACAGGAGCAACAAACACAACTTCTAACCCATTTCTCTAGGCCCAAGGCTACCTTCTTGTCATACTTCGGTCTTCCCTGACCCTGCTGGATATTCCTCTCTGTCCCCCTATGTCCTCTAATACCTACCCATCTGCCATAGCTCTTCCTGCACTGTGTTATGAACGCCGTTTAAGTTCCAAGGGGGAACACACAGACTGTATCTCATCCATCATTGTCTCAAGGAGCCAGTGCAGGGCCTAGGATGCAGCTGGAACTCAGTAAGCATTTGCCGAAGCAATCAGTTAATGATTTGTGGTGCCTTGATGCTCACCTTCATCTTGCCAGCCTGCAGATACATGCATTTCTGCAGCTTTGATTCATCATCCTTTTGCTGACTGTGAGGATGTGCTATTTGACATCCTAGGAAGTGGGAAAGTACGCAGACACATGCAGCCTGTATGCTCCTGCTCCTTCGCCACCCATGCTCATCTGCCACTCTCCAAAGACATCATTACAAACCCTACAGCTTCATAAATGTTGTAGGGCCCTCCTCCTTAGGTCCGGGATTTCCTTCACTGCTCCCAACAGAACTGTCTCTACCATTATCCGGGGGTGGGGGTGGAGGGGTATGGAAGACTAACAAGACTCAGCATCCCAGCACTACCCAGAATGATGGGTGTAGTGTGGATATGCCCTTCACCGTGCCACCATCAAATGCTGCCTGCCCTTTGGTTGTCTGAGCCACTTTGTCCTCCACATCATATTTAGGGTTGTATGCTAAAAATGTGATTTTTAGAAAAGACTCTAAGATGCTTACCTTTTGGGTTTCCTCTGACTAGTCCTGCCCCCACTCTTAATGTACTTAACTCTTCCCTTCCTGCCTGGAAGAGCTGTGAGCAGCACCAGTGTTTGGAGATTTACCCTCAACATTTGTTCTGCTCTGTTGACATGCTGTCCTTAGCTCTGGACCTTTCTGTGAGGCCACAAAGTGCCTGGATAGCAGGAAACTGTCCTCACTGCTGTATGTGCCCATTCTCTAGAAAGTTGTAGGTTCCTCCCTACCCCCCCAGTATTTGCTTATATCAATATGGAGGTTTCTGAGAAAACTGGGAATCAACCTACCTCAAGACCCAGCTATACCACTCCTGGGCATACACCCAAAGGATGCTCAATCATACCACAAGGCCACTTGCTCAACTATGTTCATAGCATTATCTGTAATAGCCAGAGTCTAGAAACATCCTAGATGTCCCTCAACCAAAGAATGGATAAGGAAAATGTGGTACAAATAATGCTGTTCCATATTGATTTCCACAACAGCTGTGCATGTTTGTACTCCCACCAGCAGTGGAGGAGTGTTCCCCTTTCTCCACATCCTCTCCAGCATAGGCTGTCATCAGTGTTTTTGATCTTAGTCATTCTGACAGGTGTAAGATGATTCTCAGAGTCATTTTGATTTGCATTTCCCTGATGACTAAGGATGCTGAGTAATCCCTTAAGTGTCCTTTGGTCATTTGAGAGTCTTCTGTTGAGAATTCTGTTTAGATCTGTACCCCATTTTTAATTGGATTATTTGGTGTTCTGATGTCCTAGTTTCTTGAGTTCTTTATATATTTTAGAGATCAGCCCTCTGTCAGATGTGGGGTTGGTGAAGATCTTTTCCCATTCTGTGAGCTGCTGTTTTGTCTTATCAACAGTGTCCTTTGCCTTACAGAAGCTTCTCAGTTTCAGGAGGTCCCATTTATTAATTGTTGCTCTCAGTGTCTGTGCTACTGTGCTGTATTCAGGAAGTGGACTCCTGTGCCAGTATGTTCAAGGCTGCTTCCCACTTTCTCTTCCAACAGGTTCAGTATAACTGGATTTATGTTAAGGACATGCTGTCCTTAGCTGTGGACCTTAGTGTGAGGCCACAAAGTACCTGGATAGCAAGAAACTGCCCTTGCTGCTGTATGTGCCCATTCTCTAGAAAGTGGCTGCATTTTCCTGGAAGTATTTGTTCAGGCTAAGTGTTCACTCCTTTAAAAAAAAAAAAAAAAAAGAGGGCCTTATACACCCAGATCACTTCATCTCCCCAGAGCTAGTGGTATATAAAGTAAAAGGGCAAAATCATCTTTTAGTTAGGTCAGAATATGCTTGAGGAAACAAAGGATGCATGTGGAGTTAATCCAGATTAAGAAAGGACAAACAAGGGAAGATTTGGAAAGAGGAGACATGGCCTTTTATGGAAAATAATGCTCAACTGCAGGCTCGGGTAGATTGAGCACCAAGAGAACCTGGTGCTAAGGCAGGAACACGCCCCACGCCCCCACGCCCCACACCCCACGCCCCACGCCCCACGCCCCACGCCCCACGCCCCACGCCTGTTCTGTCACACAATCCTTAAGGCAAGTTGTGTGAGACTCTAAACAGTAGATTAAGACAGGTTGTCCAGTGAAGGTGGTGGCGAGGCCAGTCCAGAGCCCAAGGCTGGCAAGTTCTGTAGACTGTGTGGCTTCCAGACATCTTCCTGAAGTCACATGTTAGCCCAAGAGTGGGGTAATTCTGTGCCTTAGAAAAGGAACATGGGGTCCAGAAGCCTGAGAGAGTCCTGGGGGCCTTAAATGACCTGTGATGATGTTATTCTAAATTCACTAGTTCGTGGTAGAGGAAGTGAATGCCTCACTCCCAGAGGTGTGGGGCACACTCCCTTCCCTGGGTTCCATCGTTCCATCTACAGGACCACACTGCTTGCACACCAAGTGTCTTGGGGCTCCTGTCTCCCCATCCTTCTCTTCTGGGGGAGCCACCTCATGCCATGCCCGGCTGTTTCAACTCAGCCCTCTCTTTGACCTTTTTTGCACCCTTTCAAGCCTCAGGATATGAAGATTTGACCTGTTTCCCTCTGAATCTTGCCTCTTTCCCTGATCCCACCTCATGCTATGAGTTTGCTATTAGTTCTGGGACAATCTCGAGCTTTCTCCACTGGATCCCGGAAATCCCTCAGACAAGCTTCGACAGCTTTCCAACTCCTCCTAAGGTTCTCCCACTTCACTCTTCCCCTAAACTCTCACCACAATCCAAACAAAAGCTTGCTGCTGCCAAGGGGAGGAGCCTCTTTGCTGATCACATGTCTTGGCCATTCCTTATCACTTCTATCTCATTCTTCTTACCTGTCAGTCTAGGGCTGTTCTGTTCACTGCATCCCTGACATTTGCCGTGTTTTCCCCACTATACAGCCCTAGTTTGCTTTGAACCAGACAGGCCTCCTGCACCTTCCCAGGCAAGGCTGCAAGCTCCAGTTGCTTCCATGCAATCGCCCTTCTTGCCTCTGCTTCCCTGTGAAGCAGAGCTGCGGTGGGCCGTGTAATGTGAGAAGGGCCTTTTAACCACCACGCTGAGTGGCTGTAATAAGTTGCCAGCCTCGTGGGAGCTTGGATCCGAGGAAGCAAGGAGCAGAATGTCAGCCCAGATTACCCACGTGGAGCTGAGAGAACTGGCCCTTAGTGGGCCCATTAACTATATGACCCACAGCCCAGCCAGGAGCTGAGAGCCGGGAACTGAGGGAGGCCAGGATGCTGTCTGCATGGGCTTGGCTACTTTCCTGCAGAAGAAGGCCTTTGCCAAGACTAAGTGGAAGTAGCCAGGAAAGATGGCAGCGAGGAACCCATCCCTTTGTCCATTCCACAACTACAACGTGCTAGGTCCTGGAAATTATTTGGTGAACAAAGCAGTTCCTGTCCTCAGGGAACTTACAGCTAGCACCTTTGGGCTATCTCCAAGCAGTCAACCCCCAAATAATAGCAGTTTTAGCTATCTACCAATCAGCAAGTTACTTGCTTAATGTAAAAGCAACAAGCATCAGTAATGAATTTTATATTGAGAAACTGATCTACAATGAGCTAAAGCAGGGGAGATATGCTCAGCCATTAAGAGCACTTCCTACTCTTCCAGAGCACCCAAGTTTAGTCCTCAGCATCCACATTGGGCAGCTCACAGCCACCCTTACTCTAGCTTTCAGGTTTCTGACACCCTCTTCTGACCTCCGTGGACACATGCACTCACATGGCATAAACACACACACACACACACACACACACACACACACACACACACACACAAATATCTTTAAGATAGAGATTAGAATAGTCTCATTGCTGCCTTCCCCCAAGCTCAGCCCATGAGGAGAATGAAAAAATTTAGTGTTACTATATTCTAGCTATAAAAACCCGTGGGAGACAGGATACTATTCTACACATAGGTTACAGATAATTATCACAAGCATTGGTGGTTCATGCCTTTAATCCCAGCACTCAGGAGACAGAGGCAGGTGGATCTCTATGAGTTCAAGGGCAGCCTGGTCTACAGAGTGAATTCAGGACAACCTCCAAAGCAATACAGAGAAACTGTCTTGAAAAACCCAAAACAAAGAAACAAACAACAACAACAACAAAAACCCAGATAATTATCACAAGAACCTAAGATTTTAAACAGCCTGGTGTGCCAGGAGAGCCTGAGTTACAAAAGGACTGACTACTTACATCACTCAGACAAAAATGGGGAGATTATACAAGCCATAGTTACGTCTCTCAGACAAAAACAGGAAGTATATACCAGCCATAGCACCTCTTCTCTCTGAAATCTCTTCTTGACAATACATTTTAGAGTTGCCACCAACACCCTCTTCCCCACTCCTCTGCCAAGAGAAGTTGGTATTTAGCACGATGCTCACCCAACATTAGGCCCAGCATCTCCCTACTCAAGCCAAGCCCACTATACATATATGCACAGTTATCTGTGCCTGTGGGCCTGCCAGGAACGGGACTCAAAGCTTTGGCACCCTGCTCTGGAAGGTATCTCCAGAAAGTCTGGGAATAGCACCTGAAGCAGGGACGGTTTTCTTCTTCACAGCTGGTCCATCATGGATGCTTATTACAGAACACTGCTTCCCTCTCTCTATTCACAAGCTTTGGGGCTGCTTTTGCTCCAGGAAGATTGCATTCTGTCTCGCTGTTTCACTTGCACAAAACAGTTTTCACATGGCAGAGCTTCTCATGAGGGTTGTCTTGTCTTCTCTGTTTCAGCATTGGTTGGAGTTTACAAAGTCAGTGGTGAAGCAACTGAGATGTGAGTATTCATAAAGAATCTAAGCCTTACCATTGGGAGGAGGGGAGGAAACCCCCAAGGGTAGTGAGACTTTTTTTACATATGTAATTTTCTACTGTTCTAGTATATTGTACCACTACCCTCAAAAGGTTTTATTTAGTTTAGCCTACATGTATATTGGTATGTATGTTTGTACATCATATGTGTGTCTAGTACCCTGGAGGCCAGAAGAAGACATCAGGTCCCCTAGACCTGGAGTTACAAATGATTAGAAGCCACCATGTGGGTACTGGGAATTGAACTTGGGTCTTCAGCTAGTGCTCCCACCGCTGAGCCTTCTGTCTAGCCCCACACAGGGTTGGGGTTTTTTTTTGTATGTTTTTCTTATGGTTCAGGGGAAAGCCCGGTGCGGAGAGAGGGGGACCTTATGCTAGGAGGGGAACCTAGTCGTCTCCTTGAGAGGGTCTCTCCTAACAGGTGCCTTTTCCTGCAGCCCAGCCTCCATTCACCATGTGCTTCCGTGTGAAGTTCTACCCTGCAGACCCTGCTGCCCTGAAAGAAGAAATAACCAGGTGAGGCTGGCACGAGGCTCCCAGCCACTATGCCTGTGGGGGATGGGGAACCTTGGATTTGAAGTGCCCCGCTCTCTTTGGAGGAATGCTTCCTAGACATAGCCTGTACTGTGTATTCTTGCCTCCCCACTTTCTTCGCTCCCCGCCTCTGGAGGTGGAGTGGCAGGAGCGTCCTCTTTTGAGTCTCTAATTGCTTACTCTACAAGGGATCTAGAGTAACTAACTGCTCAAGGGCATTTTTTTCTCTTGCCTATAATGTGGCTCTGTTGATGATTTTGGAGACAGCTATGCTACTGCTTGATTTCAGGCTTAGAAATAGACTCTAGTGGCCCAAAGGATATACTTGGGAAATACCAAGGTGCGACATGGAAAGGCAGGGTGGAAATTCTAGATCCAAGCCAGTAGATCCTAGCATGCTGTTTGAGCAGGTGCCTGAAGCTCTCTTCATTGTTGGAATCATGTTCTGGGGCAGGCATGCTATGAGCCCTGTCTCTTCCACTGGACAAAGAGAACAAGCTTCTATCTCACAGCCAACCTGCAAGAGGATTGGTGAATAGGATCTGCCCAGCTCCTCACGGCTTTGTGCATCTAAACCAGACTCATCCTAAGCCCTGCCTCTGAGATTCAGAACTTCTGTGTTGCTGGGGTCCCTTTTTGTCACCAGCAAAACCCCGATGTTGACCTGTGGCAGGTGGGACCATTGAGGAAGAAATGGCACTGGCAACTCTTAATTCCCTCCCCACTGCCTTGGAGAAATCAAAGTCAGAAAAAAAGTGACTGCCACCATATAGACAACTTATCCCATAGAGACTGGAGATCTGGTTTGGACCCTGAATTGCTTTTAAAAATCCCAAGAAATAGAAGAGGGAATGCAGAATCCTTCCGTTACTGTGGAAGAGCATGCCGCTGGCTTTATAGTTTATGAAAGGGATGGAGGATTCTCTCAGAAGGGAAATTGGGAAAGGGAGAGAGGATAAGAGACAGGAAGTAGTGCAGAGGAAACAGGAAGTAGTGTAGAGGAAACAAGGAAGGCATCAGGGAGGGCACGTGGGCTTCACATGGACCCCAGTGTGGGTTGAGGAGAATCTTCTGGACTCAAGTCCAGGAAGGTTTCCTCCTGCACATGCACAGAGCCGTGTGCATCCGCCAGCTATAAAGCACAGAGGACAGCAGTGTGAATGTAAGAATGTGGATTATGCTTATCCTCATGGGACTGAAAGTGACTGCCACCATCTTAATGAGCAGCCTGTAGCTTCGGACAGGTCCATGGGAACAGGACCATATGTTTACCAACTTGAACAGACAGGTGTTTTGTCAGAGCACACTGCCCCTCATGACCTGAGCCCCCTCCCGCTGCTGAGAGTGCTCAAGCAGACCCTGTCCACTCTTGTCCAGGTCAGACCAAACTTAACACCTTGGTTTTTTTTGTTTATTTGTTTGTTGGTTGGTTTGATTTGGTTTTCAAGACAGGGTTTCTCTGTATAGCCCTGGTTGTCCTGGAATTTGATTTGTAGACCAGGGCTGGCCTCAAACTCAGAGATCTGCCTGCCTCTGCTTTCTGGGTGCTGGGATTAAAGGTGTGTGTCATCACCACCTGGCCAAACTTAACACTTTGGTTAAAAACCAGCTCCTACCACCACCAACATTGCCTGTTCTCCATGTCATTGGCCCCACAGTAGGGCTAAAAGGAATTAGTCTAGAAATTTGGTGACTGCCCTTAGACACGGGGCTTTCTAATGGTTTTTCTTAATTAGTTGGAGCTCATCATCCAGTTTTTAAAAATCAAATATAACTGTATTATATTGGCCCTCATCCGAAGAAGTCACATAGACCTGTAGCTCAAGTCCACTTACTTAGCTCAAGTCAAGTTACTTCCTGATTGCAGGGTTTGGCCATACATTATTGAACCTCACTGACCTTTGGACAACTCACAGAATGAGAATAGTAATATCTAATTCTGCAAATTACTGAGGTGGTTAACCAGTTTGCTAGCTTCTTTTTGTTTGTTTTAATTATTTAGAGAGTGTGTGTCTACACATGAGAATATATACATGTGGGGGGGGTACATGCCTGCTCACATGCAGAGGCCAGAAGTGGTCTCCAGATCTCTCAGTGTTAAAGTTACAAGTATGCTGGCTTGTAATATGGGTACTGGGATGTAAATGCCAGTTTTCATGATTGTGTAACTTGTACTCTTAACCATCGAGTCATCTCTTCAACCCTTATTTTCTTCTTCTTCCTCCTCTTCCTCCATTTTGTCATCATCATCATAGTCATCTCCTACTTACTCTTTGTTTTTAAAAAGTGGGCTGAAGAGATAGCTCAACGGTTAAGAGAACTGACTGCTCTTCAAGGGTACCTGGTTCAATTCCCAGCACCCACATGGCAGCTCACAGCTGTCTGTCACTTCAGGATCCAACGCCCTTACACAGACAGACACAGGCAAAACATTAAAATTAAAACAAAAAAAATTAAAAAAAAATTCAGGCCAGGTGTGGTAGCTCATGCCTCTAATCCCAGCATTTGGGAGATGGAAACAGAAGGATCAGGAATCATCCTGTCTACATAGAAAAATTGAGGCTGGGGCTAAAGAGATAGTGCAGAGGTTAAGAACACACATTGATCTTGCAGAGACCTGCATTTGGTTCCCAGCATTCACACCAAGTGGCTCACAACCATCTACAACTCTAGCTCCAGGAGATCTGATGCTGTCTATCCTCCTTGAGTATCAAGTACACATCTGGTACAAAGGCAGATATATAGGCAAAACACCTGTACACATGATCACTTTTTAAATAAAAGAAAAAAAGAGCCAGGTAGTGGTGGTACATGCCTTTAATCCTAGCACTTGGGAGGCCAAGTCAGGCAGATCTCTGTGAGTTTAAGGCCAATCTGGTCTATAAAGCTAGTTCCAAAACAGCCAGTGCTATTACACAGAGAAACCCTGTCTCAGGGGGAAAAAAAAATGAGTCCAATCAGGTTTACGTAAGACTGTGTCTTCAATGGGGCCACAGGGGAGTTGGATATGGGTGGATATGATCAATATATATTATATAAATGTATGAAACTATTTAAACTTTTATTTTCAAAAAGACTCCTGGATCACAATATCAAATAATTAAACATATAAAATAAGCATTTATTATCACAGATTATGTGGATCATAAATCCAGACAAGGCTCTGTTTGGGTTTAGGTTTTTTTTTTTTTTTTAAGAGTGTCACTATGTAGCCTAAGCTGGCCTTGAACTCATGATTCTGTACCTCCACCTCGCTAGTGCTGAGATTACAGCCTATGTCACCATGCCCAGTAGAGGGTCTTATATTTCTTCCTATACTTCCAGTCCCCAGGGAGCCTTGAACTGAGTGAAGGCTCAGTGTGTTCCCTGCCAAATTGACTACATGGTCCATGTCAGCATAGCACTGGGACCATGGCCAGGCCTCTCACCAAGTCAGCAGATTTCAAGGACAGTGACAAATGTACCATCTCCTCCATCATCTGCGTGTGTCCTCCCAAACCACCTCAGACAATTTCCCCTCGCCTTTACCTCCCCTGCCTTTTTCCCCAGAGTGCAATTTTCTCACGTTGTCGGCAGTGTGAACTGTGGGGTGCCTGGCCTGATTGGAGGTTTTTGCCCCTCCCTGGGACATTCTGTGAAACGTGGAATTAGCTCTGTGTTCCCCACTCACATCCCTACTGCTCTTGAGAAAGGGTACCCGCCCCAGCCTCACTCAGAACCCATCATTCATTGCTGGCTTTGAGCCCTTCATCTCATTATCCCTCCTTGCTGCCAAACTGATTTAGCTGTCAGTGTGTCATTTGTCACTGGCAATCTTGATCCTAAATTTCACTGCCGTCTCAGCCCTTCCTACTGAGCTATACTGAGGAGGGGACGAGCTGGAGAGAATAAAGAACTCTGCTTTGGGGGCTGGAGAAGATGGCTCAGTGGTAAAAAGCACTGGCTGCTCTTCCAGAGGACCTGATTTCCATTCCCAGCACCCGATGGTGACTCACAGCCATCTGCAACTCCAGTCCAAGAGGATCTAACACCCTCATGTGTGCGCCTGTGCATACATAGCACAGGCAAAACATCATTCACATACAGATAAATATTAAATAGAGAAACTGAGCATCAGTTAAAAAAAAAAAAAACTCTGCTTCATCTAACCCATCAGGTCCTTCCCACAGGACAAATTTAGTTCCCAAATCCTGATTAATTTCCTTTGTCTTTTTTTATCTTTAAATAATAAATAGATTTATTTTGTCTGGACTGGTGATGGGACCAAGAAAATGGGAGTTAGGTACCAGGTTTAGCTTTAATAGGGACTGCCGGTGGGTGAACTCTTTGAGAGATCAAGTACCAGAAGGAAACGACACAGCTGCACCCTGCCAGGCGACGGAGGGCCTGGCACACGGTAGGGGTTGAAGGAATTCAATAGAGTGAATGAATGTGTGTTTCCACACATGGAGTCCCTAGTCATTTATTCTTTCAGTGGATATTATTCGTGCCTCCGTCAGGCTAAAGTGGATTGCCAAACCGCTCTGGAAGGGACAGAAATAAGTGTTTTGAGCTTTTGGAACCATATGGTCTCTGTCACAACTACTCGGTTCTGTCAGTGCCATTCGGAAGCAGCCATAGATGATGCATGAATGAGTGAGCAAGGCCATGTTCCAACAAATCTTGATCCCATTAGGAAGTGCAGCAGTGGCTCCTACTTGCCAGGCCCTGGCTAAGACATGTGGAGACCAGGATGCAAATCTCAGGATATTTTTAGTGGGACAGCAGCACCCCACCTCTCTGCACTTGGTTCCCTCATAAGTGAGAACGGGACAGAAATGGCAGTGACTCATGGAGTTACAGGAGGCTTGAATGAGGACGGGTGTGCAGCAGTAGAGTGTGGGGCACCGTACACTCAGAAAGGGAGAGTTGCTAGCATTAGTGTTTTGTTTCGTGCTGTCATCTGTGTCCCCTTCCTTTATATGTAACTGTGAGAGGAGTGACTTCGATCTGTGCCCTCTTGTAATTTCCCAAGTACCAGATAAGCAGAGCTTTAAAAATAAAACAAACAAAAGAGCAAGGGCCATTTTGATGGCTCGGTGGGTAACCGTGCTTGCTGAGCAACCCTGAAGACCTGAATTCCTGCCATCTGAAACCCCGGGCTCAGCACTCCTAACACGAGGTGGGGGGTTGGGGGGAGCACGACTGAATAGAAGTGTACCTAAACAGCACAGCAACCGAGGAAGAGAGGCCTGCCTCAAAAACAAACCCACAGGTCCCAGGTCAGTCCCTGGCACCACATAGTGGAAGGAGGGGACCAACTCTCACAAGCTGTCCCCTGACCTCAACACACAAATACACATAAATAAAAAACTAAATTTTTTTTTAAAAAATTAGTGTATGTAGCCAGGCTATAGTGGCACACGCGTGTAGTCCTAGTACTCAGGAGGCAGAGGCAGGTGGATCACTATGAGTTTGTGCCCAGTCTGGTCTACAGAGAAAGTTCCAGGATAACTGAGGCTACCCAGTGAAACTCTGTTACCCTCCCCCCAAAAAATAATAAAATAAAAATTAGTGTGTATATGCCCACAGAGACCAGAAGTTCCAGTCAATAAATAGCAGCCTTGTGGGAACTGAACTCAGGTCCTCTGAAAGAACAGTAGCAAGCATTCTTAACCACTGAGCCATCTCTCCTGTATGTGGGGGGGGTGGAGAGAGAGAGAGAGAGAGAGAGAGAGAGAGAGAGAGAGAGAGAGAGAGAGAGAGAGAGAGAGAGAGAGAGAGAGAGAGAGAAAGAGTGTTAAGGCTAGTTCTCTCCGATAGCTAAATGAATTACCACAGGGTAGAAAGCACTGGGCCCAGAATCAGAGGCCTGAGTTGTGACTGGTGGGTAATACTAGACAAGTCATGCCACATCTCTGGATATCTGCCTCCTCAGCTGTGAGCTGAGGGAATTCTGTTGCTTAACAATAGCACCTGGCTGTGCTGGGCAGGCCTGGCAGGCTGATCCCTCATCTGGCAGCACAATTGCTCTGATGACAGGGCTTCACATGACAAGATAACCCTAGAGGCCTTGTGCCGTGAGAGTGTACCAGAATCTTGTTGTGGGAATGGGTCTAACCATGCTGTGGTCACATGGGGTACAGTTTCAGCACCAAGTCAACCCAAAACGTTCTGGACACCACTGTGGCAGAATCAGGGGGCCTCATGAAGATGTTGGAGAGTCATTTAGTGAGTCCATTTCTCCAGTTCTCTAGTGACTCCTTTTCCTTAAGGTATAACTTCCCCCTCCCCCATTCGCCATGGAACTGCTTGAGAGTTTGTGCAGCCTTCCCCTTGAGCCCTCTACAGCTGTCCTATAACCAGAAGTCCAAAGGACTGCCATCCCCAAAGAGCTGTGTATATTCCACCTCACCCTGGTCATCTGCCATGGGCCCATCTGGAGCAACGCTTTGCAGAGCAGCAGTCCTCTCTATGAGGAAGGCTTGCAGCTTGCATAGAGCAAGAATCAGAAACTCCAGAGAAACCACAGGAGCACCTCTGACATGCTGCCCTAGGGGGATGTTCCTCGGTCTGTGGCAGAGCACCGCCATCCAGATCTGTGGGTACTGTTTGAAACATCTTCTTTCATCCAGGGTAGCCTGTCCCAGATTTTCAGTCATAGATGAGAGAGCATCAAGGAAGGAATGATGATATGTGAGTCTGAGCCCAGGAAGTGAGCAATGAGTTGGGGGCAAAGGTGGTAGCTGCATCCTGCCAAAACCTGTGGAAGGTGGGAGTTGGAACAGTGAGAGGCAGGGAAGTGCTCTCTCACCTCTCCCACACACCGTGTGGCATTTCACTGTAGGAAGCAGAGTGCAGACAAGCTGGATTTGATAGATCCATCTTAATTATTCACTCTGCACGACGCCAGCTTTCCTCGGCAAATGTTAGGGCCAAGTGGGTTTGGTGGAGGAGAGGAGGGGCTCTTACAAATGCCCGGGCGGAAGTCCTCACCTTCCCTTTTTGGTTTGAGGGAGGTGCCACGTATTGATGTGGTCACAGGGATACTTTGGCATTTCTTAAGACTCTGCCTCTTATATGCAAATCATATGAGAAGCTTCATAGAAGGTGCAGGCTCCAAATAATGCCAATATTGCGGGTGTGGGGGGTTATACTTGGAGTAGCAAGACTCCAGGAGAGGTTAGGAAGCTCCTTGACTGATGCTCCTCCATTCTCTAAACCCAGAACTCACTCCCTACTTCCTCCAAAAGTTGCACTGTCAATGGCTTTCTGTCTAGGCATTTTTACATGATTAACTGGACCTGTAATTCAGACTGAATGCAAAACAGAGGGGACCAGTTATCCAAGGAGGCCCTAAATTCTGCTGGTGGAAATTAGTGGAACCGGAGGGACTTATGGTATAATTCCATTACTCCTTGCTCCCCCAGGGATACTGTAGGCATATATGGCTGTCTAACAAAGAACTGTCAACCTTAGCTTAAAGTAGCAGGCCATCCCAGTGCTTCTGTGGGTTGAGTCCAGGGGTGACTTAACTGGGAGCTTCTGGCTTAGGATCAGTCATGGACCAGCCGGGACTTTATTCATCTGAGGGCATACACGTGACTATTGGCAGAAAGTGTCCCTCCTCACCATAGGCCTTTCTGTAGGACAATGTAAGCATCCTCAGCAGTGACTCCGATGAGACAATCACTGCTTTGTTCTGTTACTAAGAGCAATCACTAAGGCCAGCCCCTACAAGAGGTGAGAATTCAGCAGTATCTCATGAAATGATGTGTGAAGGATCGGTGGATGTACTTTTAAACCACCACAGGTGCCTCCTGGCCCAGAAGCCAGCGAGAGAGAGGGCCCACAAGGAACAGATGCACCTCGAGGCCCTAGGTCTGCTGCTGTTCTCAACTTGTGAGAGTATGCTCACCTCTCAGCACTCTGGTAAAAACACTTCCAAGTGGAAAGCTATCAGCTCTATCCCACTGTGTCAGGGGCAACGCAACAGCTTAAGAAACTACAGAGCAGTTGCAGCCTCAGCACAGTATAATACAGTATTAAAGAGCAAGGGCCAGGAGTCCCGAAGTCGTGAATCTGGATCTGGCTTTTACCATTTAGTTATGTGTCTGTGGAGACAACCACTAAAGCATCAGCTTTATCTGAAAAAGGTGGAGGTAATAGTAGTGCCTATTTCAAAGCATAGTGTAACAATTAAATTAGATACTAGATGTCAATCATGCAGCGTCTGCCCAAGCAGACAGGTACTCGGTACAGGCACGAGCTCCTGTCTTGATACCTGGCCTCCACCTCACATACACATTCTGTTTAAAAAGTAGGCGCCAACCACAAGCGCCTACTTTTCTGCTCCTGCATGAATGCCTCTTCTCACGTTTGTTTAATTCTTGGGAACATGCACACACACGTGTACACACACACACACACACACACACACACACACACACACACACACGAGTGCAGGTACCTGCAGTATCCAGAAGAGGATGTCAATTAGAGTTACCAGTGGGTTGTGTGAGCCAGCCATCCATCATGGGTGCTGGGAACCAAACTCAGTACATGCTCTTAACATAAAGACAAGCCATCTTTCCAGCCCCTCGCTTACCTCTTTTTATTTGGGTTTGAAGAGATCTGACTGACCTCTGCCAATAATCTACAGGGGGACAAAGTCTAATGCCAAGCCTTGGAGAACTCTTTCTTTGGCATATCCCTTCACCCACCACCATCCCGCTCTAAGGCCAAGGAAGGCCCTGTTTCCTCTCCCTGATGGCACAGTTTTGCTCAATTGTATCAGACTGGTAGGGGCTGGTTCCCTCCAGATCCCAGCACTTTGGTGGCAGGAGGGCGGGGGAATAAGGGTGGGGAGAGCCAGGGGACGGGGGAGGTGCTTTTACCGGGGAGTGATATGTCTGTTTTGAGCTATAGAGGAAACTGATATGTTGTTTTGATCTGAACCTTAAACAATTAATAGTTCAGAGCGAAGTACCTGAGAACCTGCAAGGAAATGAAAAATGTATTTGTTTTGTGGTATGAAAAAAATCTTAATGTAGGAAAAATGCCCTGACAAAGATTTTGATAGACTTATATTACATATTTATGCCTTTAAAGCAATCAAAGCAATCCTTTCTAGTTTATTCTCTGTTTTCTCTGCAGGTACTTAGTCTTCCTGCAGATCAAAAGGGATCTCTACCATGGCCGTCTCCTCTGTAAAACGTCGGATGCCGCCTTGTTAGCAGCCTATATCCTTCAAGGTAATAACTTAGGACAGGATAAATTTGCTTTTCACGCTAAGTCCTGATTACATTATTCCATTTACCACAGATGACAACTCCTTAGATCAAAACAGCTTCTAACTTGAAGCAAGTTAAAGGATTTTGCCCGGGTTGTCTAGAGCCAAAAAGCCCAGCGCCCTCCTGCACCCGAGGTCTCTCCGCTAGCCCCTTAAGTCACTTCAGCCTTCGGAGACTGTCCCGTGCCTTGCATGCTAATGTTCCTGTGAGGCTGAAGAGTAATTAGAGTCTCTTGTACCCACCCTCTCATGCATATCGCCAAGGTATGGGGCATGCTGGGATTCCGGTGTCTACTTTGTAGACCTCTCAGCTGGGAGTGCTCAGTGTTGCACACATTCTCAAGTGAGAAGCCATTTCCTGAGAAAAAGTTGAGCTTCTTGCTGTTGATTCCCAGGCTGGCTGTGGGCATCTGTCACGAGATGTGGGGACCTGCCATGCCCTTCTCTCGTGAAATGCTGAGGACATTCAAGTGCCACTCCTTGGAATTTTCTTAGTCCTTCAGCCTGAAATTGTCATTAACAACAGGATCATTCGGACCTAAAGCCATAAAGTTTCCATTAAAAAACACAAACCATTGATTGTGACTCAGGGAACTCTCAGAAGCAACTTAAGGAGTACCTGCAAAGAGCTCCCTGGCAGGAGAAATACCAGACCCATGGTACGAGGAGGAAAGTGAGCCCTGGGGGCCTCAGTACCAGCCTACGGGAAGTGTAGCAGGTGCTTGTGTGTCCAGAGGTACAGAGAGAGGCCCCCTTTCTTTTTTAAAGAGGAAGCTGGCCTGCTCTGCTCGCAGTGTTAAACTCTAGTCTTTCTCTCAGGTCCACCCTGATAATTATATCGAGTTGTTTTGTTTTGTTTTGTTTTGTTTTCAAAAAGTATCTGGTCACCAACACCAATATTTTCCCCTTGAAGCTTTTCAAATAGAAATCAAATGATCTCCAGGTTCAAGGTCACTCATACTTCAAGGAACGAGATCTCTTATTAAATGACAAAAAAACTTTCCATGGAATTGGGAGTTTGGTTAGGTTTTTGCTTATTTGTTTTAGACATATAGTCTCACTAAGTTGCCCAGGCTGGTATTGAACTCTTGGGCTCAAGGGAGACCTCTGCCTCAGACTCCCCAGTACTTGAGGCTACAGATATCTACCATCACACACTCAGCCCTGAGTAACTTGGAAGGACCCATAATTGGCAGTGGGACACAACAAGCCCAGAGCACTGTGTTTAGCATGACAGGGACCTTGCTTTCCTCCCAGTATTCACTCTGCCTCAACTGAAGAGCCCGTGGCTTTCTAAGAGAAGCTTCGGGAAGCTCCTCTTTCCTTTGTCGGGCTACCCTTTAGTGTAGTGCCACATGTGAAGGAAGCTGGCCTCTGACTGAGACACTGAGGCAAGACAGTTTCTCTAAGAGCTCCCCCAAGACGCCACAGCCTTAGACATGGACTTTGTAGGCATGGCATTGGGCACAGCACTGGAAAGCCAGCCGTAGAATCTGGTGTCCCTGCACTTGGTCACTGCCTTATAGCCGTGTTCCCGGCGCTGGCCTACCTGGTGAGCCCACCGTGAACACCGTGTATTCATCTGGTTTTGCATGTGAGTGCTGAGTCCTGCACTGGGATCAAGACTCTGTCAGCAACTTCTCTTGTCCCTATGAAAATCTTTGGGATGGGATTTGGGTACCTAACCTGAGGTCCGTCTTCCTGACTAAGCTCACTGCTTGTGGCTACCACACAGAGCATGACTCCCAAGCCTTCCATGTGGCTGAACAACCGGAAACCATAGAAGAGGCTTCTGCTCTTTCATTGCAAATTTACTTGTGAACTCAGAGTGCAGAGCCAGCCCTACTATCTCCACTTTGACTTGAATATCAACCCACTGTGTACAGCAGAGAAATGAAGGCACACACCACTTCCTCTGGGCCTGCCCTCTTGCCAGCCAAGGGCCAAGCTCAGGTCTGCTTCGTTCCTTGGCCTCTGAGCCATGTGTTAATCTTGGTTTTTTTGTTTGTTTGTTTGTTTGTTTGTTTTTCCTCTTTTTTTCCTGCCTTTGAAAAGCGGAGATTGGGGATTACGACCCAGGAAAGCACCCTGAAGGCTACAGCTCCAAATTCCAATTCTTCCCGAAACATTCTGAGAAACTGGAAAAGAAAATTGCCGAGATTCACAAGACTGAACTCAGGTGGGTGACACCGACTTGGGGCCCAGGCCACTGAGCACCCAGCTCCTCGGTGGCTGCATCCTCTGCTCCCAGCACTGGTGACCCTGGGATGTCCCCTCTCCAGGGATCTGTTGACAGCACAGCCTCCTCGGTGAGGCCAAAGTCTTCACCAAGAGCAGTCTACAGCCATAGCTTTCTAAATGAGCCCTGTCTTGTCTGATCTCGGAAGCCGAGCAGCTAAGCTGGGTGGGAGATGAACAGCACAGGGCCCAGCTTACGTACTGCCAGTGCTGTGGTTTAGACTGCGGTTTCAGCACGCTGTGGGACACCTGCACCCTGGATGCAGCAGCTGATGATGCCCACGGAGCCCTGCATTCCTCAGCTTGTTTAGGCTTCCCAGCTTACGCAGGCCCATAGCCAGCACTGATGCAGCCTTCCACCCACGAGTGACTTTAAAGAGTGACAGTAGAGTGGGTTCTAACTCATGTATCATGCTAGAACACAGGTTTCCCAGACAGATAGACTACTGAAGCAAAGGTATGTGTGCTAGAATGCTACAAACTAACCAGAAACTGGTTGCTGTTTCACTGTTTTAATATGTTACAATTTCATTCAACTTTTAGGACTTTGGATTTATTAAGACAACTAAGCAATAATCCAAAAAAAAAAGTTTTAGCCAATATATAAGATAGACTAAATTTAAACTACCTTTAAAATAAGGAATTTTGTTTATTTTTATTTGTTTTATTTTGAGTATATTAGTTAGATAAAACCATGCATGGGTTTCCTGGTAGGTTTTGTCCACTTTTTAAGACCCTTTAAAAAGAAGCAGAAAAAGGAAAGCCACAAATTATAGTCACAACATGAATCATTCATGGGAGAGTATTCTGGGAGGGAATAAACCAAAGAAATGTCTGTAAGAGAATTGGAAAATGGGCAGTGAATAAGAATGGGATTATATTCATTACAAATAATTAATTTCCTGCTCTGAGGAAGGACTGTGCTGGACTAGTGCTGCTAGTAATACTGAACTTAAACCAGAGCCTACCAACTGTGACCTTGTCCCCCAGACCTTCATCTTCACTCAAAGCTTCTCTGAGTGAGCATAACCCAAAGCCGCTTCAGCATCTGTGAACAGACTGTCAATGTCTGGTGTGACCAGGCAGGCTCCTATCAGAGGGGCGGTCTTGGGTTTTTCCAGTGCTCGGCCCTGTCACTGTTAGGGAAATGGTGACCCCTTGTGGTTAGAAATGGGGATGACAGACATTTGTGAGCTCCCATTCACTGGGAATAAGATGTCAGAGGCATGGGGACATATCTGCACAAAGGTAGTTCAAAGCAAGGGATTCCTCAAGAAATGATAGCTTCTGTGAGGTTCCTGGAGATCTGAGCAGATTCCCAAGGTTAATGGATTCCTTCAGACATGGAATGAAGATGCTCCTGGGAGGCGTTTTCCAAATCTCTCCTTGCATCTCGGGTTTGTTGGTAGATGTAGGGGTCCACCTTCACCTTCATACCTACAGATCCGGGTTCTCCCTTGGTTCTGTACTATAAAAATGCCCGAGTTTTCTTTATTTCTGTAAATTTGACAGTTTTCCTTTGGGCTAGGCTCTGGACTTGTTTCTTGATCCACTTTCCAGAAGTAGCACAGAGGCCAGCACATTATGGCACCCGGGGACAGTGGCCTCTTCGGGGGGACACCCGAGGGAGCCTGGCCTACTTCTCGCTTGGGTGGGCTTACTTCCTGCTCTGCCGTATGACTTTAGACAGATGGTAAATTTAGTAATGCACAACTTTTGTCCCTGCCTGCCAGCATCAGAGCTGCTGACGTCACACACTGCCCTCCTCACGGCACACTTGGTCTGCCATTCCAGGATCCTGCACACAGAAGAGCCCAGAGCCAGTGCCACCACTGACTCCAAGGTGGTTTCATCTACACATTGCAGGAGGCAGGCAGGCAGGCAGGCAGGCAGGAGAGCCATGCAAAAGCCTCTTCAGAAGGCTCGAGCCGGCTTGCCTGCATTTGTAGTGCCACACTGTGCATGGAGAGCCGCAGGGTGTGGCAGCAGGGCGGCATCTCCTACTGCAGTCATTCTCACCCTTGGGGTCACAACCCCTAATGGGGTCAAACAGCCCTTTTACATAGGTTGCATAATAGATATCTACATTACAATTCGTAACAGTAGCAAAATTACAGATATGAAGTAGCAATGAAAATAATTTTCTGGGCGGGGAGTCACCACAACATGAGGAACTGTATTAGGAGTTGCAGGGTTAGGAAGGTTGAGAACCACTGTTCTCCTCCCCTACATTCCCATGCTCTCTTTTGGCCAAGAGAAAGGGTTGAGGGTTTATTGAGTTCTTTGTATGTCAGTCCATGTCAGCTCCCAGACAGAGCTGTGGCCAGTAGCCAGCCTTCAGATGTATTTCCCCGTCTCAAAACCATTATCTCTGACTTGTTGAAAATCACAGCCTCAGCTAGGCATAGTGGCACACACCTTTAATCCCAGCACTCGAGAGGCAGAGGCAGAGGTAGCGGCAGGCGGATCTCTGTGAGTTTGAGGCCAGCCTAGGACATCGTGTGACCCTGTCTCAAAAATTAATTTTTTTTTCCAGTAACATCTGGGCAGTGAGATGGTCCATTACTTGGCCTTCCATCTCCAAAGCCCACATGGCAAAGGGAGAGAACCAGTTCTGGCCAGTCTTCCCCCTGAGCTCACACACAGTGAGATGAGAACCTAACCTCATTGCAGCCAGCACTGCTCAGCCTGTGTTTTCTTTTGGGCAATGATGGCTGCTTGCTTATTTGTTTTGACTTTTGGGTTTTGTTGTTGCTGTTTTGTTTTTGTTTTTGTTTTTGTTTTGAGGCAGGCTCTCATGAGGCAGCCTAACCTTAAACTTTCTAGGCTGACAAACTCCTGGCCCCCCCAACCCCCCCCCACACACACTCTACCTCCCAAGTGCTGAGGTTACAGATTCCACACTCTACCACGTCTGGCTTCATATGTATTTTAGGAAAACTGTAACCTCAGATCCATCCCTGCTACACCATGCTCTTGGCTCTAAGCCCACTCAACTCATCATGTGGCCTGTTTCACATGTTTTGTTTTGTTTTGTTTTGAATTCTTTACTTTTATTTGTGCATATGAGTGTTGTGCCTGCATGTGTGTCTATGACCCATGTGTGTGCAGGGCACTCTTGAGATCAGAAGAGGGCATTAGAGCCCCTGGGAATAGTTACTGAAGGTTATGTGGGTACTGGGGATCAAACCCAGGTCCTCTGGAAAAGCAGCTATGTTCTTACCCACTGAGTCGTCCCTCCAGCCCTCACTCTGAGGGCTTAGACTTGAGACTCTAAAGTCTGTTCTACAGCCAAGTAGGAGAACACTATGGAAGAAATGGAAGTGTATAGCCTACTCTGATCACATCTTTTTTTTTAATGCCTCATCCCCATGATAGTAGCAAAGCCTCCCCCCACCCAGGCTGAGGCTCAAAGAGATAGCAGAGCCTCCCTTGGGGTCCAGTGAAAATACTGACAATGTGTGCAAAAACTACCCACCATAGCTTTCTTCCCCCAGACATTGGCAGCCTGAAGATAGCTCTCCTACAGGGGTTGCTCCTAGCAAATAGGCTAAGCCTGGTCTCTGGATTCAGCTGTCTGTAATAACCCCATGCTCAGCTTCCAAGGCACTGCAGCTACTCCACCAGAGAGCCCAGTGTGCCTGCTTCTTACCAGGAAGTTCATACCCGGGGAACTTGTGGGATGGAGGCCCTGAGACCATCTCCTTTTCATTTTAGTGGCCAAACACCAGCAACATCAGAGCTGAATTTCTTAAGAAAGGCACAGACATTGGAGACCTATGGAGTGGACCCTCACCCATGCAAGGTAAGCGCCCCCCCCGCGGGGGGAACAACTTCACTTGCTGTGCCCCCCCCCCAGCGAGCCATGGGATGCTTGTATCCACAAGCTCTTCAGTGTACAGGACTGAACTGAGGAAACCTCTGGATTCTGCACTGCCACATCACTGTCAGAAGGTCCCAGGCAAAGTCAATCTAAATAGCAAATCCAAACCCGGTGTCCTGCTTTGGCAGCTGGGGGTAATTTGGTGGAAATGAATTGAGGGGACATATGGAGAGCTCCCCACAGGCAGCAATCAGCAATCACTCAGTAACTGTCCACCCTTTACTGACCCATAATCTAGTTTCTTTCCAAGAGTGGGTTTTATTGACTGTAGTGGCACGAGTCACCACATGGGACCACAGTGGAATCACATTTGATCCCATTATGTACCTGGGAGGGTGAAGCAGGAACGCACCAGGAACACTGAGCCTGGGAAACCTCTAATTACTCACGTGCTCCTAGCGTTTCAGAGATGAGTTTGGTGAGCCCACCCCTGAGAGCAGCGAGACCCACAGCATTTCCCGGCTCTGACCACTTCCACCACAGCTCATGTCCCTGTTGCTTTGACATGCTGGTCACTGCCTCTGTTTATCTTATCTGTGTAACCATTTCCTCCTGTGCAGGCTGCAGTTTCAACAGCCCTAAAACTGAGAGCAAGATTAGCATCTTCTTCCTCATAGGTGAAGGACGCTGTAACAAGAGTTGACGTGTTCCTTTCCTGGGGCTACTGTAACAGTGTTCCAAGCTGGGTGGCTTAAATGATACAGAGTGTTGCCTCTGTTCTGGAGGCTGGAAGGGTGACCCCATGGTGCTGATGGAGTTGTTTCTTTTTGAGGGCCCTAAGAGAGGGATCTGTTCCAGCCCACCTCAGCTTAATGGCCATCCTCCTTCATTCTAGGTCTTCCCATCAACTCCCCTCTGTTATGTCTGTGTCTAAATCTCCCCCATTGTATAAGGACACCAGTTAAACTGGAGTTGGGCCCATTCTCACAACCTCAGCTTAATTTTAATTTCAATAAAGACCCTATCTCCAGGGAAGATCCTGTTCCCAGTACTTGGAACTAAGACTTTAATATCTGAATTTGTAGGGAAGGGATACAATTCAATGTATAAGAAACAATGAAAACTAAGGGGCAGGGGGCAAAGCCCTGGTGAGGTGATTTCATTCTGCCTATGAAGTAATAACATCCTGGAGGACATTCTGGAACTCAAACCTCTTCTCTCCACCTAATTCCCTGTCCACTGTGTAACTCTCTGCCAAACAGGCCTATGTTGTCAGCAGTCATAGAGCATATCCACACACTTATACAGACTTTATAGGTGATGTAAGAATTAGTGCCAGGCGGTGGTGGAGCACTTTAATCCTAGCACTTGGGAAGCAGAGGCAAGTGGATCTCTGTGAGTTTGAGACAAGCCTGATCTACAGAGCTAGTTCCAGGACAGCCTCTAAAGCTACACAGAGAAACCCTGTCTTAGGGAGGAAAAAAAAAAAAAAAAAAGAATCAGCAAGGCCTCTTAAATGTGTCCTGTGAGTAACAAAAGTAGTTTAGGTTGCTCGTGATGGTGCTTACTGGTAGGATATGCTGAAGATGTAGAGGCAGGAGGGTCAGTAGTCTGACACCAGTCAAACACATTTAGCCAAGCTTGTGACTCATGCCTTTAATCCCAGTACTCAGGAGGAAGAAGCAGGTGAGTCTCTGTGAGCGTGAGGCCAGTCTGGTTTCCATAGAGTTCCAGGCCAGTCAGGGCTACACAGTGAGACCCTGTCTGGAGAGAAAAAAAATTTTTTTTTTTTTTTTTTTTTTTGTTAATTGCTTAGCAGGCAACAGGGAAACTCATAGGAGAGAAGTTTTGGGGGACATCTGGCTCTAAGCACCAGTCCTCAACTATTGGGTCCTTGCTAGATTCTGATCCCCATTCTTTAAATCTATGAGTAAGAAAGTAATAGGTGTGCAGGAACTTATCCCTGAGCTGGGAAGACATTCTAAGACCTCAAACAAAACAAAAGCAGCTGTACACACACACACACACACACACACACACACACACACAGGGGGGGGGGCTGCCTAAAGACAGGTGTGGTCATTAGGTGCCAGATCACCTCAATGTTAGACTCCAGTCCCCTAGAGGCCCATGTGAGAAGGTTAGGGTAAGAGTCACAGCACACAGAGGTAGGCTGGCAGTGTCCTGAACATGACAGCTGGCATAACATGGGTAGGATTTTTGTTATCGCCCAGGAAAGCCATTGTCTGAAAGCCATGACCATGACAGCCAAACTGGTGTCCCGCCTAAATCCATGTGCAGTCCAGGACCTCGGACTCCTGACCCAGCCTTGACTTTGACAAGTTTGTCTATCATGGGCACCCAGAGGCTGAAGAGGCTGCAAGAAGACACCAGCTGTGTTCTCTGTGTGTAGCCCTCCTCCTAGGACTGAGGGAGGAGAGATTAAGCATAGCCCGCTTCTCATTTAGAGCTACAGGGTCCTTTCATGTTATTTTCACCTGCTGCTTCTCTGTTTCATAGATAAGAAAGTTGTTGCAGCCAGGCAGTGGTGGCACACAACTTTAATCCCAGAACTCAGGAGACAGAGGCAGGCAGATCTCTGAGTTCAAGGCCAGCCTGGTCTACAGAGTAAGCTCCAGGACAGCCAAGGCTGTTACACAGAGAAACCCTGCGTCAAAAAAGAAAAAAAGAAGTTGGCGTACTGTAAAGTCAAAGTTCCCAAGGACCTGGGAGGCAGAGCAAAAGCTTGAACCGAGATCATATCCACCGCAGCTGTATACTAAGAGAGATGCCCGAGAGACTTGCTCTGCAGAAAGGGGAAGGGCAGCTACCTCACTGGACTTTTATCCCACATTCCCAGTTCTGGGCCTCCTGCTCATCTGGGCCATGTCAGGCCCCACGGCAGACTCCACACGTGACCCTCAGATCCTCTTCTTGGGCCTTGGTCATGTTTCTCAGTCCTCTGAGGCAGAGAGCAATTCAGGAGTCTTCACTCTTATCATTAAGTAGCCTCACTTGAGTGATGTGCTACCAGCACTCCCCTTAATGTTGCCACAAGGAGTGCGGGAAGAAGCTGGCACACTCAGGGTAATAAATACTGATGATTTCTATTAACAGGGAGGCAATTACTGGGCCCAGGGAATCTGGGGCATGCAGCCCCAGGGAGGACAGAAGAGGAATCGTTTTGATAATTAAATGAGAGCAGAATGCTCCAGCTCAGCTCTCTTCTCCTGGACTGATTAAGAAGCTAACGTTGGTCCTGTGCATGCTGATGGTTTCCTTCTGCCAGAGTGTCCTTGTCTGGTCCTAGACCAGAAGGAGGGACTCGTACAGACTCTGACTGGGGAGCCAGAGCACCCAAGCTCCAAACACCAGGTCCTGGCAGGAGCCCCATCATCAAGTGGGGGGGGGGGGGGGGGGGGGGTTCTGGTTCTCTCACCTTGAAAGCTTCCTACTCTGGAATCGATAATTAGCCTGACTAGCATTTGAGACAATGGATCCTCTGCAGGGCCAGAGAGCATGGCCTCAGGGAAAAATGAATTTGCCTTTAAGCTGCCTCATGGAGTCAGGTTTGCAAGTGTGAGCATCTGGGGCCAGGTATAAACAGTTTTCCAAATCTTTTGGACTAATGTGTGACCATCCTTTCCTCTGGACTGGGGAGATCCAGACACTTGGCTGTAATCACAGTGTCACTTAACCCATGGGCATAGCGAGTGGCTTTTAATAGAAGACACAGCCTGGTTCCTTCTGCAGTCACATGCCTGTCACCAGTGCTTGGGGACATGAGTACCAGGCATGGCACACAAACATGGTTCCTGCGGGGGGCAGCAGGTCTAATTTGGCTAACTCGGTATAGACCTGGGCCAAGGCAAGCGGCACTTGTGGGGAGAGTGCCTGAGGGAGGTAGCCAATCTCAGATAGAGGGTGGGCATTGGGAAGCTCTCTGTCCCTGTGCAGGGTGGACCCAAGGACAGCAGCTGCAAGGGTAGAGACCTCGTTGTGTTTTCACTGGTATAGGATAGGCGACTGGAAGGTTTGGCAGATGCAGTGTAAGACAGTGACATGAGTCAGAGGGGACATCAGGCTTTGGTGGGGAAGCACATGCTTCTGTGGATGAGGGAAGGTGTGATAGGCGAAGGTAGGAAGGGTGCCTCATAAAGCCTTCTGAGACACAGGAAGAGACCTAGAAGGAAGTGCAGCTAGAGGGATGGAAGTCAGGCCTGGAGAGAGAGGAGGGCATGTAATATAAGAACAGTGGGGTGGGGTGGGGGGTTCAGCGTGGCTATGAGGGTCTCTGCTGCCTCTACCCCTGCTAATGTGTCAGCAGCTGACAGAAAGGTGCCGGTGTCCAGATATACAACTCTGAGGCTCATCTGACAGATAGCAAGTCTGAAACTCAAGCCATGGTCTTGTGCTCTCAAATGCCCTGCACATCCCTCCATGACCTACTAAAAGTTAGCCTGCTTCTCCTATGCCAGGGTGTCTGAGTATGGGTTTTGAGACAAGGTTCTCCTGCAGCCTAGACTGATCTGGAACTCACTGTATACCTAAAGGTGACCTTGACCCTCTGATCTTCCTGCTTCCACCTCCTAAGTGCTGAGATCAAAGGTTTTTGCTACCACCCTAGAATTAGAACAATGTGTTCCCATCCTTTCTCCTCTATACCTACATCTCTATGCCCCAGTGAGAAATCTTTGTCTATTACAGGATGTGTCAGGAAATGCTGCGTTTCTGGCCTTCACTCCTTTCGGGTTTGTTGTTCTTCAAGGAAACAAGAGGGTCCACTTCATTAAGTGGTGAGTGTCTGTCTTCATCTCCAAAACAGGTTCATTATGCATCACTAACTGGGGAGGGGCTATGGTACCCATGTCCTTTGTCTGTGATGGGCAGTTATGGTTTGCAGACGTCTCCAAAGCCTTGAATTGAGAATGTTAACTGATCAAGGTAGTGGTCTCTTCCTAGGCATCCTCCTAGGCATCCTGTTCTTTCAAAAGAGTGTCCCTGAGAGCCAACAGGAAGGGTGTTAGGGGTAATTGCTAGGGAACCTGGTTTCATCACCTGCTGAGGGCTACTGCCAGCACAGTTAAGGTCTTTCAGGAACGTCTCAATAGACGGCCCAAAGCCCTCACTTCTCTAACAAGGAAGAGGTTCATAGACAATTACCCTGGAACAAATGTCACCTATGATATGCAACACACCTCTTCAACAGCCCTCTGTGGGCACTTAGTTTACAAGAGTTCAGATGCTGCCATCTCCTGCATCTCCACCTTTAGTGCTAAATGTCCTGAGCCTCTGAGAGTCACATCCTCACCTTTCCTCTCCCTCTCCCCTGACACATCTGGCATGCAGGAGCTGCCTTGTTTGCAGCTACCCACATTGCTTCTCCTGCTTGTTTTGTCTGGGCATCTGTGTGTAGATTGACGTTAGGCTCTCTTAGGACTGACTTACCGGCTGCCCCATTCACACACATTGATACTTTCATTGAGAGCCTGTAATTTTTTTCTTAAAGATACTTTTATTCTTTGACAATTTTACAGGTTTGTACATATATACAATATATCTTGAAATCTTGATAATATCAACCCCAATCCCTCCCACCATTCCCTAAGACCCCCCCACACACACACACACCTCTTCCCCCTTCCTGTCCTTTTTTGGTTTTGGTTTTGGGTTTTTTTTGTTTTTTGTTTTTTCCTGTTTTCTTTGTTTTGTTTTGAGGCAGCAGCTCTCTACATAGCCCTGGCTGTCCTGTGTAGACCAGGCTGGCTTCAGACGCACAGAAATCTGCCTGCCTCTGCCTCCCAAGTGCTGAGATTAAAGGTGTACACCACCATGTCCAACCCTTTCATGTCCTTTTAAAAAAAATTTTTTTTCAAGTTTTTTTGTTTTTGTTGTTGTTTGTTTGTTTGTTTTGTTTTTTGAGACAGGATTTCTCTTTGTAGTCCTGGCTGTTCTGGAACTCACTCTGTAGGCCAGATTAGCCTTGAACTCAGAGATCTACCTGCCTGTCTTCCAAGTACAGAGAATAAAGGCATGTACCATCACTTCCTGGCTAATGAATTTTTTATTTCATTTATTTATTTTGTATGTAATGAGCACATATGCCATAGCACGCATGTGATGGTCCAAGGACAATTTTTCAGAGTCTGTCTCTCCTTCTACCACGTGGGCCCTGGAATTGAACTCAGGTCATCAGGATCAGCATCATTTCTCATTGAGCCATCTCACCAGCAGCCTCCTTCTGCCATTCTAAACATAACCCAGAGTCCAATTAGTGCTGCCCTGCATGTGCAACCTACGAAGTAGCCACCCTCCCCAAAGAAAAGTGGCCACACACACACACACACACACACACACACACACACACACACACACACACACGTCGGCCTCAGTGGCCAGAGGTCCTCAGCTAGTGGTAGATCTTCGCTGATTTACTGGCCAGTTTGATCTTGTGCAGGTTTCGTGCTGTGCACACGAGTGCATGGTTTCCCAGCACTCTCCCCATCCTCTGCCTCCTGCATACTCCCACCTCCTTCTTCCCTTATGTTCCCTGAGCCTCGCAGGGTGGACACAGATAAGCACTTAAAGCTGGGTGCTCGGTCCCTTATTCTCTGCACTCTGATCAGTTATGAATCTCTATAGTAACAGCTGCTCACTGCAGAAAGCAGCTCCACGGGCCAAGACTTAACACCAAGTTAAGGGTACACACATAAATATTCAGAAAACAGTCCGACAACATGTTTGCCCAGCAAAACAGCAGTAGCAGAGCCCGTGACCTCATCAGCCATGGGCTTTTGACTGGGTTTACAGCACCAGGTATGCATTCCTATGGAGCAGGCCTCAAATCCAGTTGACCATGCCCTGACAGTCATGCCACTGGGGCACCAGTGGACACATCCTACCTGGCAGCTTAGTATTGTAGCTGCAGGTCCACCATCACTGCCTAAGCCCATTGGTAACTCTCTTCCACCCTTTGGCACTATGAAAGCTACCTAGAGGGAAGTTTCTGGGTCAATTTCAGCTTGAATTATCTGTCCTGCAACCAAAGTGTGTTGTACCTTCAGCAATAGGGTCTTACCATATGGCTATTGTGGGCCACTAAGAGCAATGACAATAATAGCCTGTGTTGTTTTTTGGTGCTTCTGGGGACTTCCCTAACCAAAATCCAAGAGGGAGATAGCCCACATTGGCACTAAGATTTTCATTTAATAACCCGTGTCTTTGGGGAAAGGATTATCCACTCATATAATGTACTGCTATTCAAACTCCTTAAAAAAAAAAAAAGAAAAAGAAACAAAGAAAGAAAAGTATATTTTAAAATTCATTTACAAAGTAGTGGTGTCCCATAAGTTTTTTTTCCATACATGCTTAGTTTTAGGTAACCCACCGCATCCTTCCTCCCTCTCCATCTCCCACATCCAGAACTCCCTGTACACACTTTCATATCACATATGGTCTACTAGCCACCCCAAGGCCTCTTTCCTTCCCTCTATCGTGGGCCCTTTCCGGCTCCCTAACTTGTACAGTCACTCCATATTAAACACACAAATCTAAAAATGCAAAGCTAGGGTGGCCTCAGCCTGCTGTGTCACACTGGCCAGCTCTTCTGACAAAGAGGTTGGATACATGGCTTCCTTTGGTCCAAGAGAATTTGGTTAGGGAAGCCTGGTCTTTCTCATGCTTCCTTTACCTTCTCTGTAGGAGTGAAGTGTTAATCTGAGCAGGGTTGTTTTCTCATGAGTTTTCTTCTCAGAATGCTGTAATCATCTCTTTCTGCACTGCTCTATTCAAGTGATGCCGACACCAGATTCCTTCCTAACCCAGATCGCTCTTGTGGAGGGTGGCCCTGTCTCACTCGCAAGGCAGCTGGTATCATGGAGTCCTAGGCTCCCTCAAGTCGGCTCCCTTCACTGTACGATCTGTGTGGCGATGTGAGGGGTTAATGTCTCCTAGCCAACACAATATTTCTGAGAAAAGGCTGGGGACAGGATTGGGCCACAGTCGCCCTTGTGTGGGTCCTTTGCTGCCTGAGTCTCTGGGCTATTTGGTGTTCCTTGAAAAGGCTCCATCCCCACCAGAACGATTGTTTCATGTCTAGAAACACAGGTCATCCTTAGCCTCTGGAAGTCCCTGAGTAATCCCTGTCTCCTCACTTTTTATTCTGGTGTGTACCTTTCTCCCCAAAAAGTCTCCTCCTGCCTCAGCTTCAGAACCAGAGATGTAAACCCAGCTCACATTCAAAAGGGAAAAGCATCACTCACGGCCAAATGTGATGGAACATACCTGTAATCCCAGTTCTCAGGAACCAGAGGCAGGAGAATCTCCTGCATGTTGAGGCCAGCCTGATCTACATACAGTTCCAAGACAGTGTGGTCTACAAAGAGTTTCAGGACAGCCAGGGCTACACAATGAGACCCTGTCTCAAAAAAACAAAAAAGTAAAGCTTTGTTCACCACACTTGTTGGAGGCTGTCTACTCAGTGTATTCTACCTGAGATTGATTGATAAGATTGATAGTTGATTGGTCAAGAGAGACAGGGGTGATATAAAGTCTTGTACTAGGTCAAATCTGTAGTGGGAAGTTGTAAATTGTCACTCTGATGCAGCCATGACTTCTCAGTGCGGACAAGTTCTATCCCTCTGTCCCCATGTTGTACAGTCACAAACCAGGTACCTGGTTATTTCTGCAGCTTCCTAGAATGCTGAGGAAACTGCTCCAGAAGGGACAGGAAGTAGGCCACTGATGGCAGATGTGCATACCAAAGGCCTTTGGGGTCTCAGGCAGTAAAATAAAAACTCCAGTGGGGTATCAGTCCGAGTTGGGCACACGGGCGTGGCCAATGGGGAGGGCTGGTCTTGTGGCTCTCAGGGACATCCAAATGAGTCCCAGGTAGTTCTCCCACTCTGTAAATGTAACCAAGGCTGAAAGCAGTTTGTGGAGGTGAGGTGTAGGCTGTGCCATGTGCAGTAACCATGTCACTTCTTCTGATTTGTGTCTGTCCCACGGGTGACGTACCCCAGTATCCTGTTTGCCTCTTTTACTGCAGCCATTCACTGGGCTGGTGGCTTCAAGGATTTTTCTACAATAACCCCTAAGCCCCTTTCCTGGTCAGTACGCTGCATGACTGTTCATGTAATCTGTTCTCTCTTCTTGGTATGTTGCCCCACCCTTCCTTGAGATTGTTTGACATTTGTCTGCATTAAACTGCATTTCCCATCCAGTGGCACAGTCACCTGAAAGACTCGGCTCCCGCAGAACCTGGATGCATTGTATTCCATTATTTGCTGTTATCTTCAACTTTGGCCTCATCAGCTACCTGTGGCATCTTATATTCGACAGTCCCATCAGAGAATGCACCTGTATTATGACTCAAATCCGGAAAAGACCCCACTCTCCCTGCACTCACTTCCCATGCAAATGTTTCCCTCTTTCTAGCCACTGTTGATGAGCCCGAAACCCTCCTATCACCCCGACATTACGCTGTGGTTGACTGGAAAACTGTGGGTTGAACTGTCCCTGATGACTGTTCTCTAAGGCCACTGCGCTGCTGTCTTGTTTTCAGTTCTAATTTTGGCTAAAATTGTGTCTGTGCCTGGAGCCTCTTCCAGTCGGGTGGGCTGGGCATCTGCGACTTAGCTGTGAAAAGCAGCCCTCAGCCAGGTGACAGGTCCTCTCTTTGTGCTCCTAGGAATGAGGTGGCCAAGCTGAAATTTGAAGGAAAGACTTTCTATTTATACGTAAGTCAGAAAGAGGTGAGTGCTGGCTTCCTTCTCTTCAGGGAGGGCTGGGGGCACTGTGATAGCCCCTCATTGCTGGAGCCAAGAGTGAGGAGTCCAGACTGGGGGTGGGGGTGGGGGGTGGGGTGTCTGCCTCCTTAGCTAAGGCAAAGGTGGAGTGGAAAGGCCTGTGGATGCCAGTGACACCCAGAAGGTCCCCTCTGGAAGGCCTGTCTCAAGGAAACAGTCAAATGAGGCTCTTTCCCACAGAGAATGCCCGGGGACACTCGGCTCCTCACCAAGGGCTGTGAGGTGCCATTGATGTGACCCCCTCTTCTAACTAGTCATCTTCTCAGGGGGCCCCAGCAGCACAGAACACAGGGCCCTGGCCTTTTCCACCTACCTCAGCTGTTTCTCTATGGAATTTTTTACAGGAAAAGAAAATCATTCTCACATATTTCGCTCCAACTCCAGAAGCCTGTAAGCACCTCTGGAAATGTGGAATTGAGAATCAAGCCTTCTACAAGTGAGTGGGACATGTGGCAGGGACTGTCTTTATCAAAGATGGGACCACTAGGCTGCCTTCAGAGGAGCAACAGGCCAACCTCAAGAAACAGGAAACCAGCAGAGTAATTCTGGTATTGCTGTGGGAGCGCCCAATCAGGGAGAGCCCAATGGGTGTGTTAATTTGAATCACTGCCTCCATGGTGCCCAGGAAGGCCTAGAAGACAAACGTTCCATAAAAGACCCCACACAAGCAGAGCAGCATCCTGACCTCAGCCATGGGGAAACCCTGAGGTTCCCCTCCTAGTGGGTAGGCCAGAGCTGGAGAAGAGCTGAAGATGGTGGCCCCTTGGCTTGCTGCCAAGAAGCTAGGTTTAGGCTTGCCAGGGAGATTGGAGGAGCTGGGAAGCTTCTGCATCCACTTCTTTCTGATTAACAAAGTGGTTGCAAAAGCATCAGTGCCACAAAGAAATGGACCGGAGAGGCTGAGGTTATGCCAAGGAAACAAATCGCCAAATTGGCTTTGTTTAAAAACAAATTTGTGACCTGTGTTTTAATAGATGTTCTAGGCTGGGGATGCAGTTAATTTGGAGTGCTTGCCTTGCAAGCATGAGGTGTGGGGTTCAATACTCTGCATTGTATCAGCAGGAAATGGTAACAAATACCTGCCATCCCAACTCTCAGGAGCTGGGGGCATAAGAATCAGTTAAAGGTTATCCTTTGCCTGAGCTACATGGGACCCTGTGTTAAAGAAAAAAACAGCGTATTGCAACAATGCCAGTGTGATGGGCTCCAGTTGTGTCCCTTACTGTCACCAAATGCCCTGACCAGCCAGATCTTCCCTCTACTATCCTGGAGGAGTTTGGGGAAATCAGGACTGCTCTCCACAGTGACAATGAGCTGAGTCCAGCCAATAGAACTGATCTCCTGCAGTCGCCAGGGTCACAGCCGCAGAGCTGTGTCTTGGGAAGGCGTTCCCAGTCCTTAATACTCATGTGCACTTGATACTAGCACCAGGGTGAACTGAATAGGCAGAGTGCATTCTACCCTGAGTAGGCTTCCTTCCAAGGGGGACACTAGGGAGATACTTTAGCAGGCTTGGATTGCCCTGCTATTGAGGCAGCAAGGAAGGTAGGTGTGTGTGTGTGTGTGTGTGTGTGTGTGTGCGCGCGCGCGCGCATTGGATACCATCTTCCCTACCCTTGTGAGGGAAATGCTAGCTTTACTCAGTTACATGAACCTAGCGAGAAGCAAAATTTAAGAGACAAACTCCTGCTGGTGAGGCTTAGTAGCAGCCCAGAAGAGATGGGGTTCACTGTCCCCCAAGACAGGGCCTGGCTTCCACTAAGTTCCCACTTCCTGGGGATTCCAAAGCATCCCCATTCTCCCTGTCACACCTCATACAAAAAGAAGCAACCGCTGCCCTGTACTTTTGTTTTTGATGTGTCCTGGTAACAAACACGTTTCCAAACCCTGTGTGGCCACTCAGTTGCTAAGTGTCCTGCTGATGCATCAAGTGCAGACTACCGAGGGCCTTTTCTTGAACTTGAAAGGGAATTTCACGCAGCCTTTGCAGAGGGCTACCTGCCCATCTTCTGCTGGCCTGTCAGGCAGTTTGAGCCATGTGTCACCCTGAACTCTGCTTTGCCGTAGGCTAGAGAAGTCAAGCCAGGTCCGCACAGTGTCCAGCAGCAATCTGTTCTTTAAGGGGAGCCGGTTCCGATACAGGTAAATAGTGACAGTAAGTAGCCATTCTAGATCTCTTTCCAGACCCTTCTCTAGAGAACAGTCTCCATGTGCATTATCCTCAAGGACAGAGACCAGAGCTCTCTACAAGGCCTGGAGTTCCTCCCAATTCCTGAGCCTTTTACCCTCTTCTCTAGCTGCTTGTCTGGAGGTCTCTTCTTCTTTCCTGGTGTTAATCTCACTGAGTGAGAGTAAGACCACTACCACAATTTTTGAGCCAGATTTGAAGCAAACTTTATTAAATACTCGGCAGGATGATGGACACTGGCCAGGTCCTTACCCGTGATTCCCAGAGTGTGGCATCAAATTACATCAGTCAGGAGCTTCAAGGCAAAACCCACAAGGCTACATACTTCCCACCAGTGTCCAATCAGGGGCAAGCATATGTCCTGACATACTTCCCGCCTATGTACCTCATCTGCATGTGATCAAGCACGTCCTGTGCAGTTGCGGCAACCAAGCTTGTTTAGAGAAGGGGAAATACGTGACCAGCCCCAGCATTCCATCAAGTTATCTGGGCAAGTGGGGCTTACAGGTTATAGGCATTTTTATTTTCTAGATCTCTTAAGCACAGTAACCTAAAGTTAAAACATAACTTAGGGTGTCTAATGGCTCAGAGCCTCTGGGGATGGTATAGTATGAGCTGAGCTAGAATGTCTTAATCTTGTGACTGGGGACATCTTTCACACACTTGCCATTTCAAATTGCAATACAATCCAGGAGTGAACCATCACAATAGCTGTAGCAAAACAAGGCCCATGACAGTTAATCTTGTGTGTCCCCTTTCAGAGGGGTTTCAGGCTTTTTCCTGGTGATTCATGAGAATGCGGCTGGGCATGGGTGGCACACACCTTTAGTTCCAGCAATGGCAGAGGCAGGAGGATCCCTGTGAGTTCAAGGCCGGCTGGTCTACACAGCAAGTCCAAGACAGCCAGGCTACATAGATACCCTGACTCAGAAGGGGGGGGGGCAGAAGCTCTAGCGATGAAGAGATAAGCTAAACCATCATGGCATGCTAGGACTCTTTGTGGAGTCAAGAAAGCCTTCTGCAGTGGCTGAAGCCTCAGAGCACCTGAGATTTTAGAGCCTAGTCCTGATCACTGTCTCCTTTCTTGCTGGTTGATTTTTATTTTATCATTTAACAGTGGCCGTGTTGCAAAGGAAGTAATGGAGTCAAGTGCCAAGATCAAACGGGAGCCACCAGAAATACACAGGTAGGCTGTCAGCACTTCTGAACCAATTCCAGCTCAGATCCCAGAATCACAGAGGACCTAGCAAGGCAAAGCTCGGTGAAACTTCTGGCCAAAACAGATACCAAAAGAGAGGAGGCAGGGGGCAGAAGAGGGAAGAACCCTGTGTCCCACTGGACACAGGGACAGGCATGCAAACTTTAACAACACAAGTGAAGACAAGCCAGTGTGGACAGCACATCAGAGCTGGGGGCACCTCAATCACTTCTGTTCTACCCTCCCTGGCCTTAACATGGGTCACAGACAGGAAAGATGCAGCAAAACCATGACACTTAGCCATTCTGGAATTACTCCATTTCAGAGACCCTCACATAACCTCATGATCCCTCTCACATGTGTTCATAAGTTGTGCATTTCTAGAAGCCTGCCTTCCTCAAGCCCAATACACTCACAAAGACTGGCCAAGAGGGCTAGGATTTGCCCACCAGCCTGTACTTCTGGGCACAGGACAATACCTACCCTTGACACAGCCTATTGGAAACTAAGGGAACTGCCAGTACCATCTCCAGACATTTCAGGAGCATGCCTCATGTCAGGGCTCTACTCCCTGACAGTCCTGTCCCCTAAGACCATGGCACTTGTTGCCACACAATAGAAAGGCTGTGTATGCAGTGAAAGGAAGGAAGGGATTCTGAAGCAGAATGTGTGGGAGTCAGGGCCAAAGGTCAGGAGCATTTGTTACTATCTGGATACTGTCTGTGCCCTGGTGAAGTGGCTCTTTCCATTCAATCTCAGAGCGGGGATGGTTCCCAGCCGCAGCTGTCCCTCAATAACCCATGGCCCCCGGCTGAGCAGCGTCCCCAGGACACGAAGAAGAGCTGTCCACATCTCTATCATGGAAGGTGAGTTTGGGCTCCTGGAGATGACTGGTGTCTATACATTGTAACACAGCCAAATTCCTCCTGGATTACTTTCTGTTGCTGAGATAAAATTCCATGACCAAAACATCATATACAAGAAGCTTATTTTCCCTTGAGGTTCCATCAGGATATGAGTGTATCGTTGCAGGGAGGCACAGCGGCAAGAGGCCAGTGTGGCAGCAACAGCAAGCTGACGCTCACAGCTGCAAACAAGCACAAGGCAGAGTGCTGGAAGTGGGTGGAACTTCTTACCATCTCAAACCCCGCCCCTCAGTGGCACACCCCCTCCAACAAGGCCACACCTCCTGAGCCTCATCATCACCAACTGGGGGCCAAGTGTCCATATACCCAAGATTGTGGTGTCAAACCATCAGGGACCTTGAAAAGAAACTGACTTGCAGTCGGGCAGTGGTAGTGTGCCTCTAATCCCAGCACTAGAGAGACATAGGAAGGGATCTTTGTTGAGTTCAAGGCCTACAAAGCAAGTTCCAGGACAGCCAGGACTATTACACAGAGAAACCCTGTCTCAGAGACAACATCAGACTCTTGGGGGTAAGAGCCCCATGGCAGGTAGAAGGTTCTACACAAAGGGTGGGAATACAGGCTGAATGTTCAGTCCCAGGTAAGAACCGTGACATGATCACGTAGAGGTAAGAGGATCACCCCAAGTTCAAGGCCATAGCAAGACCTCAACTGCTCAGGTTAGAATGTGCACCAGAGTCTCAGGTTTGCACTAGGCTTTAGGATGTGACTCGTGAATCTCACCTATTCAGTTGAGAAGGAAGGAGAAGCCTGGAGAGGCGGCTACACCAAAGGGGGTTAATTGCTTCATTTGTAAACAGGAGCACCCTGCCTGCTCTGTAAATGGTAAGGGATCTAAAGTACATGAGTGCTTTTTGTTTAGTTTGTGACAAAATTTTACTTTGTAGCCCAGGCTAGCCTGACTTTCAGCAGGCCCTCCTGCCTCAACCTCCCAAATGCTTGGATTATGAGTTAGAAGCCCTTTAGAGAGAAGTCAACCCCCACCCCACCCCCGACATTTAGCAAGCACGGAGCAGGAATCTGCTGACATACACAGCAGCCTGGGATGTGACCCGGACCAAGACCTTCAAGGGGCACAAACAGAAGTCCAAGGAATGTGCTTTTTGGCTGTGTGAAGTTAGTTCACACTCCACCCAGGACAGCCTTCCCTAGAGGGCACAACATCACAGAAGCCCTCTGGCTTCTCTAGAAAAACTTTGCTATCTCTAAAAACAGGAGGGAAATTACAAAACTACATTAACATGGCATTACAGTTTGAATGAAACACAAAATTCCCACAAATGAGGTCAGGCGGTGGTGGCCCACACCTTTAATCCCAGCGCTCAGGAGGCAGAGGCAGGAGGATCTCTGTGAGTGAGAGGCCAGTCTGGTGTACAGAGTGAGTTCCAGGACAGCCAGGCTACACAGAGAAACCCTGTTCTGAAAAACTATGTTTTAAAAAAAAAGACTGGCTTGTTTTGCCCTAGCATCTACTATAGAGGATGCCTAGGCTCAAGAGAACACTCCAGAATGGCATTCTCCTTCACCCAGTGTCTATGGAGGAGCAGAATGTGGAGATCAGACACAGCCCAGTCCCAGAGCCACCTCTACCTCAGTTCCTATGACTTGACTATACCACAGGTGCCTTCACAGCCTGTTTTCTGGCACAATTTTAGTTAGTTGGTCCATTTCCCTTTCCCTCTGAGAGCCTGGGCCGTACAGGGGCCTCAAAACAGGCTGCAGGCTAGCAAGCATTGCTTTATATGGATGTAAGCACTTCTGACTAAACCCAGTCCCCTGATAAGGATGGCCTCTTCTCTCCAAGCTTCTCCCTCCTCACAGCTCAGCCTGACGCAAGGCTCTCAGAGCTAGCACTCTACCCAGGTGGGAGCATTGCTAGAGGGGGCTGCCACAGCAAGGACCGGCGGAAGTCTTTGTCCCTAGCTGGCTGGCTGTTTCCTGCCCACATCTCTTCTGCCTGCCTGGTTTCCCCTGAAGAAGGAACTGAGCTGCCATGGGAAAGAGTGTAATTAAGATTCATACCAGAGTCCACGTCCAGCTCCGGTTCACTAACCACTGCCTTCGACCCCTAAGCATACGAATCCTGAGGATGGGACCCCGGCTGCAGGGTAGGGTCCTTACAATTGTCCCCCCAGGCCCACTGGCAGCTACCTCTGGACAGAGGAATCAGCTAGAGCACCTCCAAGGTAATTATACTGTCTTGCTGTGCCACTTCGCTCAGCCTTCCCCAGCACCAACCCCAGCACCCTGCACGGCCACCCAGACTAATGGGTCTCATGAAGGGCAGAGTGCCTGGTAGCACCTGTAGTAGCAGAAGATGCATTTTCAGAAAGCATGCAACTTGCAGAAAATGGATAGATCTGGAAATTAAGGGAGGTCACCCAGTTAAAGTACTACACATTTTCTCCTATGCCGATTCTAGCTTTTACTCTTTACATATGTGGGTATGGGCATAGGTCATGAAATCAGAACGGGTGGCACACGCCTGTAATCCCAGCATTTGAATGGCAGGGGCAGGAGGGTCAGAAGTTGTAGATTAAGTTTGACTACACAGTGAGTGTGAAGCCAGACTAGGATACAAGAGATGGCAGCTCTGCAAAAACAGATCAGCCGTTTTGAGGAAATAGAAGAAATGTGCAATGGAGTGTAAAGGGGGATACAGTGGGAGGGGAGGGGAGGGGAAACAAAAGCAGACTAGGTTTGAAAATGCCATACTCTATATGCTTACTTACAATAGAAACAAAAGTGTGTATTTCATTTAAAATCCAGGATAAATTGTTTAAAGTGGAAAGTTATTCCATAATCAATGCTTAAGTTTATGGTGATGCTTCTGGATAATTTAAATACATACAATAACATTTTGAATGAGGTACAACATTCAATATACAACAAAAAAGTAAGTTTTAAAGGGAGAGGTGGGGTGCTGGCTGAATTTTCTTGCTCAGACCAGCCTGATATGGAATGACCTTCCAGGTGAGGGCTTCTGACACTGATGTGTTTGGCAAGCGACTAGGAGCCAGGCATTCTACTAGAAACAATCCCTACCCATTATCTTGTTTACTGAAGTCACCAACAATGTAGCAAGCATACCATGGCTTATGACTTGCCATCCTCTGATGTCAGCGTCTAGCCTCTCCACCCCCCCCCCCCACCAGCTTAGGGATTAATCACAAGCCAAAATGCGTCTGTTCGGAAGTGGCTTCTGACAACAAAGCTGGTCATACATACTTTGGGAGATCTGGCTGTCAGAGATGTCCTTGTGAGGGGACAGGCTTTTTAGTCATGTGCCTGTGCTGAGGGCACACAAAGGAAGTGGGGCAGAGGCCAGGATCATGCTACCGCCAGGGCTTTTTAAGGGCTGTTTCAGCAGTGATGCAGAGAGCACTCCTATCACATGTGCCAGCAGAAGTGGCAGGGAGAGCCCAGGAAATCCAGGGAAATCAAAGCATCGAGTGCGGGCTCAAGAGACAGGTGCTCTTAATTTAAATCATCTCACCTGCATTCCATCAGCAACACTATCATCACAGGCTTCGGTTGTATCCATAGCTTTGCCGTGAGTAGCCAGTCATGTGACTTCATAACAGGCCCTGTGACTGCTCACCCCATCACCTTACAGAATTGTTGAAAAGACATACAAAGATGAAATTCTTAGCAGGGCAGTGGTAGCACACGCCTTTAGTCCCAGCACTCGAGAGGCAGAGGCAGGTGGAGTTCTGTGAGTTCCAGGACAGCCAGGGCTATACAAAGAAACCCTGCCTTGAAAAACCAACAAATAAATAAATAAAATTTTTTTTTGACGTTTAAAAATGTCCACTGGGTACTTCTTTTGTGCTGTTCTTGATGTCTAAATATGGATTCTACAGCTACAACTGCAGTAACACGTATCAATCACAGGCACCCAGCAAACTGAATGGATGCCATCGGACATTAAAGTATGTCTAGACCTAGAAAGTTTATGCCTGTGCTTTCTACCTTTGCAGGCCTGGAGTCCCTACGAGACAGTGCCCATTCCACACCAGTGCGGTCCTCTTCCCATGGGGACACCTTCTTGCCTCATGTGAGAAGCATCCGGGCAGACAGCAATGAACGAGTAGCTGTGATCGCAGATGAGGCCTACAGCCCGGCAGACAGCGTGCTACCTACACCTGTAGCCGAGCACAGCCTGGAGCTGATGCTGCTTTCCCGGCAGATCAATGGAGCCACGTGCAGCATTGAGGAGGAGAAGGAGTCTGAGGCCAGCACCCCAACTGCAGCAGAGGTGGAGGTCCTTGGAGGAGAGCTGAGGGCCCTGTGTCAGGGGCACAGCGGGCCAGAGCAAGAACAGGTGAATAAGTTTGTTTTAAGTGTCCTCCGTTTGCTCCTTGTGACCGTGGGGCTCCTCTTTGTCTTGCTCCTCCTCCTGATCATCCTCACTGAGTCTGACCTTGACATTGCCTTTTTCCGAGATATCCGCCAGACCCCTGAGTTTGAACAATTCCACTATCAATACTTTTGTCCCCTCAGGCGATGGTTTGCCTGCAAAATCCGCTCAGTGGTGAGCCTGCTCATTGACACCTGAGAAGGCATGACTCCTCCCAATAACTAGCCAGGTGGACCAAGGAACCCGGCTACCCATTCCCAGCAATGGGACCCATCGCGGAGCCATCGGCACACACACCAAGTCCTCCCCTCATGACTCAAAGTCCACTGCAGCCTAGGAGGGTTGTTTCCCAGAAGAAAGGGATATAGGCTAATGCTGTAAAGAAGCTGGCAAAACTCAATTTCTGCAGAGGCTCTTCCAAGAAAGGCTCAGCAACTCTGTTTCTCATCCTTCAATATGCAGGATAATTTTTGGGTTCAAATTTTAATTTTTCATAGATGTGTATTATTTTGAAAGTATCCAAATAAAAATAATTTATTTTACTATACTGATTACTGCAGTAGTGTCACCTGGCAGATGGGACACTAGCTGAAGACTTCGGAGAGCTGTTGTCTTCTGTACCTGGCAGCTTTCTCTCTGGTGCCACTGGGTTCCGGGAGACGCAGCAAGGCAGGCCAGGGCTGTGGACAGCCAGGATTGTTGAGGGTTACTTACCAGACAGAAAGAAGGTTTAACAAAGTAAACACCTGTGTAGAATAATTAAATAGAAAGTTGCTTCTTATGATGGCCTGAGTTGGATTTTCTTTTCCTTTTGTTTTTTGTCAAATCTGAGCAGAGTGGGCATCTGAAGGGACCACGGCTACAGCAGCAGCAACAGAAGGGGTGGGGTAAGTCTGTCCCCTTAGACTAGCGCCTAGTGGACATCACTGAGTTTTAGTTAATGGTTTTTTGTTTTGTTTTGTTTTGTTTCCTGAAGAACCTCAGGGCTCTTCTAGTGCTCCTGGGGTGTCAATGAAGTCAGTGGCAGGAGAATGATTGTCGGAAATGTCCTGCTGTGTAGTTTTCAGAGACCTGTGCTAAGTCGACTGCCTGAGAGCCTGTGGGGCATAAAAAGCAGTGCTTGTTTTGTAGTGTGCCCTTCAAAAAAAAGGACTATTTCAAGCTCTATTTTAAAAGCAAAATGTTATTTTCTTATCTATTCATATTTTGTTTTTACTTTACGGATTAAGAAAATAGAACCTGATGAACTTTAGATGCAAGAGAGAAACAGATCTGAGGAACCTTCAAGAACAAGCAGCAGCCTTGGAAGGGACCGGGAAACAGTCTAAGTGATGCTCACAAGAGACAGAATTTGACCATGGCAGAGACCAACACTTACCATAGAAATGCCACCCATAGGGTCAGCCTCTGCCCCTGGAAATAAGGCCCAGGAGAATCCTTGGAGGGCGTAACTCACTGCAACACTGGATCACAAAGGTGAGCATGAGTCCCCAGGCCTCTACACTTAAAAACAATCACACACACAAGACCTTATTTCCACCTCAGGGAGAGATTGCTAGGTCATCTGAGGCCCATGAACTTATTTAAAGGACAGTCAAGGGGCATACTCCCAGGACCCAGACAATAGCAGAGCTAAACAGCTCCACATGTAGAACAGGTTGGACTGTAGTACATTTGAGCTCCTCTTATTTTTTTTGCCTGGGATGGTAAAACCATGTCCATGTTCTGAATACGGCAGCCACAGACAAACCAATGGCATTTATTGTAATTATTATGTAATTTTGAAGAAAGATACCATCCTTATCTAGACAAAGGTCAGCAAACTTATTTTAATAAACTTTTGGTTTGTGAACCATACTCTGCTACCCTAGCACACCCCTGACAATGTATGCATAAAGGAAGGAACATGGCTTGTTCCTAGAAAACGTTATTTTAAAAAAGGCGGAAGGCTGAGGAAGTAGCTCAGTAGGTATTTACCTAGCATTCCTAAGACCCTGATTCCATCACTAACACTAAGTAAAACCAGGTGTGATGGCAAATACCTGTAGTCCCAGCATACAGTAGTTCAAGACCAGTCTGGGATTCATGAGACCCTGTCCCAGACCACTGGCCTCCCACTTCCCAAAAACAACACAACCCTAAAACTGCAATATGCTGAAACTGGCCCACAGCCATAAGATGCAGACCCTGACCTACACAATACAACTATCAAACATTAGCAAGAGGGCCAGCTTCGATTCCTGTCTCGTGTAAGACCTGGAATCATGTCTGCTTGGAGGCTTTGCCTGGCAGATGCTCCACCAACCAGCAGTGATGTCGCATCTGATACCAAGATCAAGCACTGCCACTCTGAACAGCGGTGACTCTTAAGAAGGAACGAAGGCCTATCTGATCATTTCCATACCAGCAACAGTTTAGGTACAACCTAAAACATACTTACCACATGACAAGACAAACTGAGGGGATCCTAGTAAAGACTAGAGATCACTTCAAAACAATGAGCCACTGCCACTTGTCAACTGCATAGCAAAGGTTTACTTAGCACAGGACTCATGAAACGTTCCCCAGAGATGCAAACGCTATTGGGAAACAGGGCTGGTGTACCAGGATTTCTATTCTTATGCAACATAGCAGATTGCCTTCTAGTGTAGTGCTCCTACCTCAGTTTGTAGAACACAGAGTCTATGCAGTGAGTGGTAGCCTCGCCTCTGACCCTTCATAGCTGAGAAGGAGGCAGCCTGCCATTGCCTGGTGTGTTTCTTGTGTCTAGAGTCCCAACAGTGCAACGGTCCTTGCCATTTCCAACATCTGACCCGGAACCTTCAGGTTCTTATTTTCCAAGGCTTACCCCAGAAAATAAGGACAGAAAAGGCCTCCTTCAATTTGGTTCCCAAATAGTTTTCAATGGTTCAACAACAACCCCCCCGTTACTGGTGACTAGTGTCTTTTCAGTATTTTCTCATCATTAAAAAAGTTCTGGTTTTCAGTCTGGTTTTGCTGTGTTCTATGTCTCTTATTTCCTCTCAGAATTAGTTGATCTTACTGTAGAAAAGCAGACTTGCATGCACCGTCGATCAGAGGCGGTAACTCCTGAGCATCAGGCTACACCTGTAAGCAGTAGAGGGTAAACTACCTACAAATGTGAATTCTTAGTTTCATTTAACAATAGTTGTTAACCTTTCGTGTGCCAAAATCTCTTTCGTTACATTTTCCTTCAAAGCAATGTACCTTTTTCTACATATGCAGTATGTAGTTAGCATAAAATCATTGGTGCCATGAAGATTATTTTTAAACTTAAATAAATATTTAAATACCGTAAAAGAATGTTTTTTTTTTTTTTTTTTTTTTTTTTGGTGGGGGGGAACCTGTCACACTTTATCAAAACACTACATGGAGAGATTGATGGCTCAGTACTTGCAGGGGACCCAGGTTCAGATCCCAAAATCCACGTAGTGGCTCACACCTGGCTAGAACTTCAATTCCAAGGGATCTGACATCCTTTTCTGACCTCCTCGGGCAACACACACACATAATAAAGACCTTTTTGATTTTATTTACTTTTATCAGCTATGAAACAGAACTATCATTATGAATATCCATGCTAATTAATAAACTAAGCTTCCAACCTTAGTTTTAGGGTTTTTTTTTTTTTTTTTTTGAGATGGGGTCTCACTGGCTAGCCTGGAACTCACTAGGTAGACCAAATTGCCCTTGAACTCAGATCTGCCTCTCAAGTGGTGAAGTAAAAGCCACAAACAACCACACTTGACTCTTAAGATTGTCTTGTGTGAGTGTTCTGCTTGTGTGTATGTCTATATCTTGTATGCAGTACCCAGAGGCCAGATGAAAGCACTGGATCCCTTAGAACTGGAGTTACACTTGTGGGTGCTGGGGATCAAACCTAGGTCATTTGGAAGAGCAACCAGTGCTCTTAATTGCTGAGCCATTTAATTATAAAGATTACTCAAAGAAATTACTCTTCAAGGACAATTCATATTTATTTCTGTGACATATAGAGTATTCATTCCCTCTTGCAATCCAAATATACTGCGTAAACTATAAGTCTTTCAGTAGTCACTTTGGCAATTAGCATAGGAAAGGTTGGATACATGTTGCACTGTGACAGCAAGCCACTGATGTAGCAGAATATACATAAACATATACCATATGAAACTGTTTTATTTTTAAATATTCTATTAAAAAATAAAAATGTCCTAATTGTGCATTCTGTGCTTTACTAATTCGGAACTCCTGATTCTCCTGCTTCTACCCCAAGTGCTGAGGTTACAAATTTCATATGAAAAGCTGCCACAGTGAGCTGTACACAATTATACACTAGAATATAGGATAATGGTGCAAGTTTAAACACTGTGCAGTCCCCAGCTCATTTCTGCAGCTGCCCAGAGGAAGAAGGCAGACAACACTCCAGGCATGCAGATACGGGCCCTAGTCACAGAAACCAAGGTTCCCAAAGAAAATTGTGGGATTTCATGTAACTGAGATACAAGGACCCCCAAAAAGGCTCTTAGCTTACAAAGCTAAGTTCTGACTGGGCATGGTAGTACACACCAATAGTCCTAGCACTTGGAAAAGTGAGGCAGGAGAATTAAAACTCAAGGCAAACCTGAGGTACAGAGCAAAACCCAGTCCCCAAAACAACAAAGCAGAACAACTAAGTTTTAAAGGTAGGGTATGGGTCAATAGTGGAATACTTGCCTAACATGTGACAGTCCCTGGGGTCTAATCATATTTCATAGTTACCCTTAGATGATCTTTTAGGACCTATTCCAGTGTGAGAAATAAGTACCCCAAACTATAAAATAAATTGCAGATCTATAAATCACTATTGCATCAAAAATGGTATCATTATATTACAGAAAAGTTAATACTGACCACTCAAAGCTTTATAATTTGACAGAATTTCTCAAAATACAGCCTAATTGAAAGATACTAAGTGGAGTGGTGCATGCCTGTAATCTTAGCACTGAGGAAGTGGAGGCGAGAACCTCCAGAGTTCTAGGTCATTCTTGGCTACAGAGAGTCTGAGGCCAGCCTGGGCTACACAAGATCCTGAAAGCATCTCAGATTCTGCTCCAGGTCCCTCCCAACCCCTCTGGCGATGGCCTTCAAGTTCTTCCTGTGCTAATAGGACATTATGCACAGTCTCACTTAGAAAGCAATGTTGCAGTTACTAAATATAACACATTACCAAACAGTGGCACTAAACTGAGAGAACCACGAGCTTCCTTTGCCTCACAACAATCTGAGCAAATTGTTGAACCTACCCTATGGCTCAGAAGCTTTCTTGACGCATAAAAACATGTAACCTCCCACTGGAATTACCTCCAGCCAGAACAAATCGGGTAGGATGCATAACACTGAGGGAACACACAGATACAAGACATTCTCCCAAAAGAGAATACACACTCTTTCCTGTCTCATGGAAGATTTCCACCCGCCGTGGGTGGGCCATACTGCCAACTATGAAGCAATCTTCTTGTTTTGGGTCCCACACAGCTTGGAACCTCGTTAGCCATCTCCCAGTGATAGTGTTATGCCTAGTAGGGAAAAACAAAACAGCGTTTACTTAAATAATTCAAGGTAGCACAGAACAGAAGGTCAAGACCAAAACCTAGTGTAGAAACGATCATCAGTACCTGCTTCACCTTCCAGCCTTCAGCTTGTGCTCAGAGGGTGGTGACCCAGGGACTATAGACATGGTACCTTGTCTGGGGCTGGAGAGATAGCTCAGTGGTCAAGAGCACCCATATATTAGCTTACCACCATCCATAACTCCAGTTCCAAAGAACCCAATGCCCCTCTCTTCTGACCTCAGCAGGCACGAGGCACACTTGGTGCACACACATACACACAGGCAAAAGACTCATACACATAAATAAGTCTTAATTTTAAATGAAAGGTAACCTGTCATTTGTTCCCCTCTTTTTTAAAACCAGGGTCTTAGGAAGCCCAGTTTGACCTTGAACTCCTTATGTATCAGAGAATGGCCTTAAACTTTTGATCCCCCTGCCTCTACCACACCTCAACTCCTTTATGCAGTACTGGGAATCAAACCCAGGGTTTCAAGCCTGTTGGGCAAATGCTCTACCGACTGTGCTGCACCCACAGCCCTGTACCTTTCCTGTTCACTGTTCTATACACACACACATAAGAAAAAGAACTTCAAGAACATACTGTGAGCAAGCTGAATAACCTACAAGAAATAGAGGAATTCCTAGGAACACAATTTGCCAAAAGTAACCCTAAAGAATTAAAAACTATAAATTCATTCGCAACTAGTTAAGGGGATTCTCACACACACACATGTACTCACACACAGAAAAAGGAGGTGGGGGGAGTGATCTGAAAACAAGTTACCATAATATTGTTTTCCCTTTTTAGCCCAGAAATGACTATGTAGCTCAGTCTTACCCCCAACCTGTGTCAATCCTCCTGCCTTACCCTTCAAGTACAGGCATCACCTGTGTGCATCTCCATACCCAGCTTTCTTAATGAAAACTGACACAAAACTCCTCAACCTGGAGATGCGTATCTATCGTACGCAAAGCCCGGAGCCCAATCCCCTGCACCTTATAAACTAGGTATGGTTCAAACACTCTTGTAATCAAGAAATGGGAAGGTGAAGGCAGGAAGGCTGAGATTTCAAAATCATCCTCAGGTACAAGTTCCAGGCAAACATGGGGTCAAGAGATAACAAACCAAATTCAACAGCATAGTAAAAAATTATACACTATGGTCAAGTAGGAAACAAATTAAAATACACCAAGTTAACAAAGTGAAGGACAGGCACATGGTCCTTACAATTGATGCTGAAAATGAATTCATAATAACTCATTCAACAAACTGGGAGCTGGGGGAGACAATCACACACAGTGAAGGCCACATGAGAAGCCCACCATGTGACATTCACAACACAGTGAAGGCCACATATGAGAAGCCCACAGTGCAAGGCATCAGACCCAGTGAAGACCAAAAGCTTGCCCTGTGGGATCAGGAATAAGGTAAGGAAGCCCCCTCACCACTAACATGGTATCAGCTATCAAAGCCTGACCATTTAGATAGGAGGCAGGGGAGAACTGTGTCTGCAGATGGCATGATCACATTCATAAAAACAAAATATACAAAAGATTCCACACACTTAAAAATTTACTTGAATCATTTCAAGCAGAGTTACAGGATACAGGGACTGGGAAGATGGTCAGCTGACAAAGTTCTTACCACACAAGCATAAGAAGCGGAGTTCAATGCCAAGAACGTACATAAAAAGCTGGTTGCTGTAACATCGCTACACTTGTAATCCCAGTGCTGAGGAGACAGAGACAGGGATCACTGGCCAGCCAGCCTAGCCAAAACTGTGAGCCTCAGATGCCACTGAGAAACCCCATCTCAAAATGAAAGCAGCCAGCGCCTGCAGGACACCACCTAGGGTTGAGCGCAGGCTTCCACACGGTACAGGCCTGTTCACACACACAATTTTTAAGACATAGGATACAAAAATCAACAAACATGAAAATCTGATACATTTAACCCAGGCAGTGGTCTCTCAGCTGTTGAGAGGAAGATCACTTTCAGCCATGAGTTTGGGCAAACAGCAAGACCCCATCACTTAAAGGAAAAAAGCAAAAGTCCTGCAGACTGAAAGGACTTACTGTCTAAGAGTGTAACAGGAAGGAACTCCTGGGAATTCAGGAAACCGGGTCTCATGTCAGGATGAGTATCTACTTCTCTGTGGTGGTGTGTCACCACCATTGGTGACATCTGGTTGGATATTATGGTCCCATGCTTTGCATACTTGGTCCCCAAGCTGGTGTTACTGCTGTAGGCAGCTGTGGATCCTGCAGGAAGTGGCACCTACCTAGAAGTGACCCCTGAGTTTCAAACTAAACAGGGAGAACCCTGTCCTTTCAGAAAAGCGCTTCTGCTTTCACTGAGATGTGAGGACCTAAAGAAGCTCAGCTGCAAGCTGTCACCACAAAGCCGCATGCCACCTCAGAGCTATGCAACAAATTCATATGCACTATCCACACGCAGGCACAACAGCCAATAATCCCAATTCCAGAGGATCCAACAGATATCCACAGCTACCCACAGACAGATATACATATACACAATTTAAAATAAAAGCAAACCTTTTATTTTAAAGAAGAGAAAAAATTGGTCCCAGCTACATGAGTTAGAAGCCAGCCTCAGCTATACAAACCTCAGCCTCAGAAACACCACACACACACACACACACACACACACACACAATACACACACACACACACACACAGAGCACACAAATGATGATAGTCAATGTTAAAAATTAAAAAGACTGAAAAAGAGTCAGGCAGTGGTGGTGCACGCCTTTAATCCCAGGACTTGGGAAGCAAAGGCAGGTGGATCTCTGTGAGTTCAAAGCCACTTTGCTATAAGGGTGTTTTTTAATTTCATGAAATCACAATAGTCAATTCTTGGAGCTTTAGTGGGTACTACTATAGTCCTATTCACAAAGTTCCTGACTGTCTCTTGAGGTGTTTTCCTCCACTAGTTCAGTGTTTCCAGTTCTCAAGTCTTTGATTTATTTTGAATTTTTCTCCGTGAGAAATAAAGATCTCATTCCATTCTTCAGTGGGCAGAAAAACAGTTTACCATCATCATCTATTGAGAACAAATGGCTTCCCCCAACCCCTGTACATGTTTTTAACACCTTTGCCAAACATTAGAGGGCTACATCTGTGGTTTTACTTCTGGTTCACACCTTTAATCCTAGCACTCTGGAAGCAGAAGCAGGCAGATCTTTGTGAGTTTAAGGAGTTCCAAGCCAGCCAGGGCTAGATAAATATACAAACTGCAGAACAGAGACACACGCAGAGGAAAACTATTCAGTCTTAACAAAAGAAATCCTGTCACTTGTGACAACATAAACAAACCTGGAAAACACTGTTATGTGAAATAAGCAAGCCACAGAAAGACAAATAGGATATGAGCTCACTTTGGTGTCTTCTTTAAAAGTGAATCAAACAACAGTTAACAGAGGCTGTAGGAGAGGGGCTGGGGAGATGTTGGTTAAAGAATGCAAACTCTCCGTAAGTGGGAAAGAACCAAAATATCTAAGCTAGAAGTGGGTTTTTTCCCATTTTTTTAAAGATGTATCTTATTTTTATTTGTGTGTATACATTAGTGTAAGGGTATTCTTTGGTATGCAGTACCCTCAAGGGCTGGAGTTACAGGAAGTCAAAAGCTATCTAACATCCACCATAGGTTTCAGAGTAGAACTCTACGTTCATCACACTTGCTCAGCAAGCACTTTTACCCTCCAAACCAACATTAATTTAAAGTCAGTAAAAGAGATTTTAAATGTTCTGGGGAAGGGGGTAAGAATATGAGGTAATACCTGCTAAATAGCTCAATTTTGCCATTCTATAATGTATACATATTTCAAAACATTGTATACAACATATACATTTTTATTTGTTAATAAATTAAATAAGGATTGGTAATGATGGCACACACCTTTAATCCTAGCATTCGAGAGGCAGAGACAGAGGCTGTCTGTGAGTTCAGAGGCCAGCTTTGTCTCCACAGAGAGTTCTATAACAGTTAGGGTTGCATACTGGAACCCAGTTTCAAAAACACAAACAAAAACAAAGACACTGATAAACTGAAACATAACATCTGAAAAATGAAATAGGCAAAACCAATGAAAAAGGAAACAAAATATGCTTAAATAAATAGAGCCTCTGAAAACTGACACTAACAAAGCCCAGCACCAACTTCAAACACAATAAAAGCAATCTCTAGAGAGAAGGCATAGCATATAGAAGAGTTAGACATTAAGTCAGCACACGTCCTAAATGGGTTCAAGAGGCAATCAAACACAAGGTAGACACACATGTGGAAGCCACCTAAGCCCAAAACAAACAGGTAGCCCCATCAAGTACTCCCAGTCTTCTTGAATAAGGTACAGAGTAACTCAAATCACAATAAAGACCTCAGCTTTGACCAAAAGTGACCTGCAGAGAGGACATACCAACTGAGCCACTGAGGTCCGGAAGCAAGACTCCTCTGGACAGGGCTGGAAAACGAGGATGCTTACACAACACAATACGAAACCAGAACTACAGGCTCTCCTTGACAGTCACATGTCTAACATGGCCTTCTATGTACCACTGCTGCTCACAGCAGTCCAGGGTCTAGGGTATTTGGTGCATGGAGCCTACCTGATGGTTGTGAGGAGGGGAATTTCCGATGTTATAGAGCTGCTGTCAAAGACTCTGCAAATAAAGGATGAAAACAGTTACACAGTCTTGTTACTTAGATTCTCCGGCTTTTCTGAAATAGTAACAGTGTATTTAAGATACCTGTTGGTTCAAGTGGGAAATATAACTGTTACTTTATGTGGGATCAGATTCTAACCCCAGATGCCATCTTTTAACAGTAAGTACATGGACTACTCCAAAAAATAAATTTTCTTTATGACAGTATCTCACTATGTATGCCTAGAACTGTCAATCTGTTTATTTGGCCTCCTGAATGCTGGAATTACCAGTAAGCACCAACACACCATGTACATTCTAAAATCACAATCTGGCAGCTAAAACTATATTCAGATTCACACACACATAAGGGTTGTAGTATGAAAACTCACAAACACTCTAGGAATACACACATGCATAAAAAGCAATCTTCTGGGGCTGGAGAGATGGCTCAGTGGTTAAGAGCACTGACTGCTCTTCCAAAGGACATGGGTTTTTTCCCAGCACCCACATGGCAGCTAACAACTGTCTGAAACTTCAGTTATTCACACAGACATACATTCAGGCAAAATACCAATACATATAAAATAAAAATAAATAAAAGTTTTAAAAAGGCAATCTTGTTCCGACTCTTTAGTTGACAGCATGATGTGTCATTTTCAAACTGCTGGAAGAGATTGAATCCTCTGCTGGGTACCATGATAGAAGGAAGCCACCTTAGTGTCACACCCCGCCTTCTGTGCCCAGCTGATCCAGGGCAATCTCTTGGCACTACAGCTACTACCCAGTTTGATTACTGAAAGCTTAGTTAGTAGAGGTTAATGCAGTAAGCATAAACTCTAGAGTGTAAATGAATAAAAATGGATAAAAAGTTATCGAGACAAAGACAACTATGTGGGTGGAAGAGGGACATGGGCTGCCATGATAAACCTCAGATCATCTCCTGGTAATGCTCACAAACTTTGTTAGACACTAACTGGGCACCTACAGATCATGTGTTTGCCTTCTGGAGCCTGACCCATGGGACACATTTAATAGATACTTGCTGAAAGATGAATTCCAACTCTTAAAGAGATTTCAAATGAGAACAGAATCATTCTCCCTGTGGTTGCATAATCGTCTTCACATCTTTTCTCTAGAGATGGGGTCTCACTATGTTGCCCATCTGTGCTGCCTCAATCTGCCAAAAACTAGGACTACAAAAGCCTTTTCACGTTTCGTTAACTTGACGTTTTATTCTGTTAAGTCCAATTAATTTAAATCAATTTTGGGGAAGTAGCTATAGAAAGTACCAAAACTAAAACCATGAAACCACACCTATTAGCTTATGCACAAGCATGATTTTTTGCTGTTTTCTAGATGCCTGAAGTCTGGAGCTCTGCAATTTCCATTTAACACACTCTTAAGATAGAGTCCACTTTCCCCCAGAGAGTGAGTTTTCCTGGCATGGTGGAAAACACCTGTAAGCCCAGTAGTCAGGAGGCCAAAGCAGGAGGTTGGCAAATTCAAGGTCAGCTTGGAATACACATCCAGACCTGGGAGAGGGAGGGGTAAGTGGTGGGACAGAGAGGTTTGGGGTGGGGGGTTGGGGGGGGGGAGAAAGGAGTTAAAAAAGGAAAGAGGAGGAAAAGAAGGAGAGGGAGGGAGGGAGAGACTATGATACAATAGCATAAGTGATTCCATAGCAACAGCAGTAAACACAAATTCAGTTTATGAACACCATAGCTGCAGTCTCTACAGATTCCCTAAAAACACGGTTCTGTCTCCTTGCTTACCTCAGCTTACAATCAGCACATGTGGTCACCACTCTGTTACCAGTAACAGGTGAAAAATACGCAGAAGCAATGCTCTTGGAGTGTTCAGCCAGGGAGATCAAAGGCTGGCTTCCCCTGGAATTCAGGCACCTCACATCATAAATATGAGCATCCCTAGGACAGGAATAGCAGTTATCAGCACAGCCCACAGTGAAGCCCACGGAGTAGGGCTAACACACTCAGACACCTACTACATAAGAACGTTTAAGACAAACCTCTTTAAGCTATAATTTATAGACAGTGACTGGCATAGGAAAACACATAAAATACTAGAAAAACTCCAAGATACAGAAGATCCATGTACCTCAGGCGCAGAGACTAGTTTCTACAAGTTTTTCAATATCTCTTAAGTGCTGGGCAATGGTGGCACATGCCCTATCCTCACACTCGGAGGCAGGGGCAGAGGCAGGTGGATCTCTGTGAGTTCGAGGCAAGCCTAGTCTACGAGTGAGTTCTAGCATAGTCAGAGTTACCATAGTAAGACCCTGTCAAGTTATAGGTCACACACAAGTTCTGTTTATTACAATTTTTTAAGTTTCATAAAGGTAGAAGCAAATACGTACAGTGTCAAAGGGACACATGTGTGCTTCTCTGAACAGTTTATTTATTAAACTAGAGAATTCCTATTAAAAAAGTAATTAACTTTTAACATTAAAATTACTAGGCTTCTGTACAGCACACAAGTCAAAGTGTGTGCTAAGTATGGTGACACACATTTTTAATCCCAGCACTTAGAAGGCAGAGGCAGGTGGATCTCTGAGTTCCAGGCCAGCCAGGACTACAGAGTAAGAGCCTGCAGTTAGGTGGCTGAATGGGTGGGAAGGAGGGAGGGAAGAAGGAAAGAGGAAGGAAAGAGGGAAGGGAGGAGGGAGGGAGGATCAAATGTCTGAGAAACTAAACTAAATCATGTACTTCTGACATTAAAAGGATTAAATCCTAACATCTGAGAGCATAACTCAAGCCTGGCTCGGTAACAAACATTTATATGGAAAGGTGAAGCAGGAGGACCAACACAATTTCAAACCAGCCTTGGATAGCAAGTAGGAACCCATCTCACAAAAAAAAAAAAAAAGAAGAAGAAGAAGAAGAAGAAGAAGAAGAAAGAGAAGAAAACAGGCGTACCTTAATCCTGCAGTGATAAAATACTGCCTCAATACTGGATGAACATGAACAGTTCTTATCTTTCCCAAAGATGAATTAAAAAATTTCTCATAGGAAGTTCCAGGTGTTCGTCTATCTACCAGTGACAAATGTCCATCCCAGTGTCCCACTAGCAAAGTGGAAGCATCTTCAGCCAAGAAGTCAAAGGAGGAAGGGCTGCTTCCTTCGTTTCTGTACACCTAGGGGAGAATCAACAATTAGGTTAAAACCCCTAGGCTGGGGAGGTGGCTCACTGGGCCAGAATGCTAACCACACAAGCTGGCATTCTGAGTTCAATCCTGGAACCCCCAGAACGAGATGGAAGAGGTGCAGCACATCTGAACTCCCAGCACCCTACCACGGCAGGAGGTGGAGAAGAGGAGCGGCTCAGCAGGCAACCTAGAGTACCAGCATGTCAGCACAAGCGGGGACTCTACTCAAAGGTGGGACGGCAAAGATTGGCTCCCCAAAGTTGTCCTCATACCTCTACATGTGGCCAAGGCTGGCCTTGAATAATGATCCTCCTGCATTCTCTTGCCAAGTGCTGAGATTACATAAAAACATTCTTTTAGAGAAAACCAATGCTTGCATCCCTAGTAAAGGAGGTATGGAATGCTTTACCAAATGATGTCATTTACCCTTCTATCATCCACACAGGAAATAAAAAGCAAATGAAAACACTGAGGAGGCTTGCCTGAATCAAATGGCCCATGAATCCACATCAGAGCTATACCCCAAACCTGAAAGCCCTCAGATCGAAATCTATTCTGGGAGACTTACCAGAAAAAGAACTGGCTCCGAATTCCAGCTAACTAAAATTATATATATATATATATTTTAAAATTAGGGTTTCTCTATATATCCCCTGGCTGGCCTTGAACTCAGACATACTCCTCTGCCTCTCAAGTGTTGTGAGTCACCACTGCCCAGCCTAAAATTATATCTTAACAGAAGTAGTTTTGCATCCAAGTGAAGTCTAAGATATATGACTGGATGTTCAATTATAACTATTACTGATAGAAGAATAAACAGATTAAATTTCTGTTTTGTTTTTTGAAACATGGTACCTCAGTAGCCCAGGCTAAACTCAAACTCAAGCTGTATAGCTAAGGGGGACTTTGAATTTCTGGTCCTCCTGCCTCTCCCCAGGTGCGAAGCTTACAAGCCTGTGCCGGCACACCAATAATCTGTGTGTTGCTGAGGACTGACACAAGGCCTTGTGCCTGCCAGGCCAGCACGCAAACAACTGAAGAAGAGAGCCACTTCTTTAGCTCAGGTCAAAATGTTTCATTTTCAAAGCTGTATGTAGTAGCTCAAACTTCCTGGGAGGCAGAAGCAGGTGGATCTCTGTGACTCTGGCCAGCTTGGTCTACAGAGCGAGTTCCAGGACAGCCAGAGTTACAAACACCAAAAAAGAAAAAGAAAAAATAGTAATTTTTGTTTTAATTCTGATTTCACTAAATGGTAAGTTGTTTGCTACAATCATGTTTGTGATGGCAAGTTGGGCCTAAAAGTATGAGACTGTCATCCCAGCACTTGAAGGCTTTGACAGGAAAACCCACAAGTCCAGGTCGACCTATGTTACATGACAAGGCTCTACCTCAAAACACAAATCCGCACTTAACTATTTTCATTCTTTAATTAAAAAAAAAAAAAACACCATCAAAGAGAAAAGCCCCCCCCCCCAGTTTATGAAAAAGATAATTTAGGAATTCAGTGAAAAAATAACCTGAAGCAGCAGTCATTCTATACTATGGTAGCAATTATTAGAATGTTTTAAACCCTTTTCAAACTGGTGTGTTTGCATCCACCGTGTGCACGTGCATTTGGAGGCAGAGGTCATTCCTCACACAGTCGCTGTGTTATTTGTCTGGAGCTCACTAAGGTTGGGCTGGCTGGGCACTGAGGGCAAGGGATCTATGTGCCTAGGCTTTGCCTCTCTGGCACTGAGATTGTAAGTTCATGCCATCACAAACAGAGGGGTTTTGATTTGTTTTTCAAAGACTATTTTATCTCAAATAAAAATAAAACAAGGAAGGAAGAAAAAAAAACAGGCATCATGGTGCATATCAACACAATGACAGCATTTGGGATATGGAAGCAAGAGGACCAGAAGTTCAAGGTTATTCTTGGCCACATAAGGAGTTTCAGGTCAGCTAGTGTAAACACAGGGTTTGGCTCAACAGGGTTTGGCTCAGCAGTAGAACTCCTATCTAGCATGCCCCTTAGCTCTGGACTCAATCTCTAGCACACATACACAAAAATAAAGCTAAGTCTTAGCTGGAAGACTGTAGAAAATCTTATTCTATTTTATGTAGTTTATGCACTGTGGTATAGGTCAAAGGTTTGTAGTATACATGATGTAATGAATGTCCATAAACAAAAATATATTCTAGTATTTTTTTCCAAAAGGAATATATACAAAGCTCAAGCCTAGAAACAGTATAGTACTTTTATTCAAAAGCTGTTTTTTTTCCACAAATAAAACAATTATATAACAAGAGTATATGGTGGCATGGGCCCATACTATAGTCTCAGATATTCTGGAGGCAGAAGCAGGAAGATCACCAATCAGTTCAAAACCAGCCTCGACTTCTTAGTGAGACTCTCTCACAAAAATCAAAACATAATTAGTTTACTCACACTAATTCAATTTCATTTTCATGACAACTCTGTAAGACTATCCCATTTCTTAGCTAAAGAAATGGAGGCACAGATGTTAAGTAACTTATGGAGGTCACACAACTGAAAACAGACAATCTGAGACTTGAGCTTAGCCTCTAAGGTATACCACAGATTTCTCATCTGACTGATACAGGAATCAAGTGTACCATCTAATAAATGATCCAAAACATCACCTGAAGTCAGTATGTAAACACATGAACATTTACCTCTTCAAAAACAGCACTGGAGAAATCCCCACATCGCAAAGTGCCATCATAGCTCAGTGACAGTAGGTGGGCTGGATTGGTGGGTGAGAAGTAAAGACAGCTAACGGGCTGACTATGGGGATAAAAAACATATACTTCATCTTCACACTGCCTGGTCTGGAAGAAAGTTGGGGATGAAGGAAAAGACAAAACAAGTGAAAAGCAGTAATGATTACTATGTCTTTATATCATTAAAGTATTTATACAGGAATTATATTGACTGTTTAGTCTAACTCTGCTCACTCTCCCAGACAAATAGAAGCAGTAACCTTTCTAAAACATGCATATGTGTGTACAATATGCTCATATAGAGGCCATGACACACATGTGTAAGTCAGAGGACACCTTGCCAGAGTAATTTCTCTCCTTACCCTATGAATTCAGAGGTTGAACTCAGGTCATCGGGCAAGCATCAAGCATCTTTACCCTCTGAGCATCTCACAGGTCCAGAATCAAAACTTTATACCAAAATCCTTTGTTTCCTGATCTTCAGTTTAACGATACCCAGTCACATTAATTTCACATGTCCAGCTTTGGGCAACTATCAAACTAGTTTCTTCTTAACAGAGGCAAAAAAACCCTGCTTCTGCCAGGTGAGATGGCATGCACCTATAATCACAGCTACTCAGGAGGTTGAGATAGGAGAATCACTTGAGCCAGGGATGGTGAGGGTGGGAATTTAAGGCTTGTCCAAGCAACACAAGACCTCAAAAAAACAAAAAACAAAACAAAACAAAACGAAAAAACCAGCTGGAGAATTTGCTCAGCAAATAAAATCACTTGCTGCTCTTGCAGAGAACCAGTACCTACATGAAGTCACACACACAACCTGTTGCCCTCTTTCAACTGCAGAGGACATCAGGAATGCACCTGATGCACATACATATGTGCAGGCAAGACACCCATACATGTAAAGCAAAAATAAAATTTTAATATAAAAGTATGGGTTATTTAATATCAAGTGGTCATCTAGAACTAAGCAAATTATATATTTAGGAAGATATATGTGTATACATGTAACAACAATTAAAGAAATAGCAGTCATGAATTTGAGGGGGGCAGGAAAGGTTGGAGGGAAGAAAGAGAAGGGAAAAAATTATTTTCAAAAAAAATGTAAAAATACAAAGTATGGAACAGTGAGATGGCTCAGCAGATAAAGGTGCTTGTCACTAAGACATACATGCAGGCAAAAAACCCATACACCTAGAATTATGTCACTAAAGACAATACATGCAGGCAATATATCCATATACATAAGATTATAAAAAAGATACTTCAGTTCAGTTCTGATCAGCAATTCTTTTGTTGTTGTGTTTTGTTTTTGTTTTTTTTGAGACAGGGTCTCACTATGCAACCCTGGGCTGGGCTGGAACTCAATAAGTAGATCAGGCTGGACTTGAACTAACAGATCCACCTATCCCTACCTCCCAAGTGTTGAAATTAAAGGTGTGAGTTGAGCCACCATTCCTGACCATGATCATTTTTTTTTTTTATTTAAGATTTGTTTTAGAAGCAGGCATGGTGGTGCACGCCTTTAATCCCAACACTTGGGAAATAGAAGCAGGTGGATCACTGTGAGTTCAAGACCAGCCTGATAATATAGCCAAGTTCTAAACATCAGGAGACTGACTACATTGAGACCCTGTCTTAAAAAAAAAACTTGTTATTTTATCTTATGTATACATGAATGTCTGGTACATGAAGAGGCCAGAAGAAGGCACTGGAACTGGAGTTACAGGTAACTATGAACTACATGTGGGACTAGAAATAGAACCTGGGTCCTCTGAAAGCATTGCAAGAGCTCAACAGCTGAGCCACTATCCAGCCCCAAGGTCATCAACTCTTGTGTCAAGCTTACGCAGTGCTTAGGATCAAACCCAGAATTTTATGCAGTGTGGCATACACACACACACATTTAAAAAGTTAAATGGGCTAGAGAGATGACTCAGTGGTTAAGAGCTCTTTCAGAGGATTCAGGTCAATTCCCAGCACCCACACATCAGCTCACATCAGTCTGCAACTCCAGTCCCAGGGGATCCAACACCCTCTTCTAGTTTCTCTGTGTATCAGGCATGTAACGTAGTGCACAGGAATACATGCAAAAACAAAACAAAACAAAACCATAAATTTAAATTAAATATAATTTAATTTAAATTAAAAATAACAAATATAAAAAAACAAAACAAAAAACTTAGCTGCACTTGGTATCACACCTTTAATCCTGGAACCTGGGAAACTCAGGCAAGCTGAGCTCTATGATTTCAAGGCCTGCCTGGTCTACATAACCATCTCAGAAAACAACATCTTAAAAAATAACACAACATGAATATGGAGGAAGACATAACATTCAAACCATAGCAGACCCTATTTTGAACATAATTTAAAAACTTAGACTTTTCACACTCACATATACATTTAATGTCTCCTGCCAGATAATTTATGTCCAGATGGCTAAAGATATTCAATCTAAAAATGTTAAAGTTCTATAAAACAAATTTAAATTCTGCCAGATTTCTAAAAGTTGGAATCATAAAGCACAAAACTACAAATCTCAAGCAACATTTATAAATAATAAATGCTCCAGGCTATTCTCTTTCAGACATTTCCTTCAGGCAGACTTTAGATAATCTCCCAAAAGGTAGTATCAACTTACCAAATCCCAAAGCCCGATTTCCCCAGACTTGGCCCCAGCTGCTACCAAGGTCCTCACTTCTGATGGATGGAGGGCCACAGAGGAGATAGCACCTCTGGTCACTTTACGAACAGTAGCTTCACTGATGGCCATACCACTTAAATTGGCTTTGTAGCTACAAAATTGTTATGTTAAAAATAAAATCAATCTCAATAGTTCAATATGTAAAAAAAAAAAAAAAAAAAAACTCAAAAAATAAAAAGCACAACTAGTAAACTCTGGCAAATATACAACTTCCTAATGTCAAAAGAAACCAAATAATTCAAGATTATTATTTTCTGATTATAAAATTACTTTTGACAATTTTAATGACATCAAAACTTAGGAGGCTACAGTTCCAAAATGATGGGGCTGGGGGTATGGCTTAGCATTTGCAGCCGCAGAGGAGTGTCCTCTGGGCACACATACTGCTAGTGACATGTACTGCGAGTTCATAGACTTTTAGAAGAAAATATTTTAAAGAAACGATTCAATTGTGTATAATAAGAACCATAAGGATGTCCCCAATGTTTGAATTATCAGCCATGTCTGGAAACCTAAGAGTCTACTATTATGTATGCACTTATACACAAACACACCTAAACAGAAACTAACTCCAAATAGTAAATGGATGGGCAAAGTGTGCGCTAGTAAATGTTCAAATGCCTAAGAAAAAAGGCGCAATGTGAAACTATGTATACATTAGAACATAAGCAAAATGTGAATTCATTTGTTCAGTGCTGAATATGTACTATATGCCAAGCAATGTTAGTGTTGAGATAAAGTCTCTGCCTTCATAAAGTTACACGCTGTCTCAGGCCACGCCTACTACTGATGGCCTGTAATCTTAGGCCTAAAATCTTAATTTTTAGGATTTTACAATCCTAAAAGATGAGGATTGTAAAGTCAGGGCCTGACGGCATGCAGGCCTGAATTTTAAATTTCAACGTGACACAATTCAGAATCAGTTGTGAGTAAAGATTGTCTAAAATTCAGTTGGCCTGGGAGCACATCTATGAAGAATTATATTGATTACTTAAGAAGATCCATCCAATGTGGTTGGCACTGTTCCTAGGCAGAGAAACCTGAATTGTGCGAGATGAGAAAAAGCAAGATACAGTGAGGCACCCCTTTAATCCCAACACTCTCAAGGCAGAGGCAGGCAGATCTGAGTTCCAGGTCAGCCTGGTCTACTTAGCAAGTTCCAGCACAGCCAGGGAAACAGAAACCCTGTGTAGTAAAACCTAAAAAGAATGGAGAAATCGAACTGCACACAAGCATGCGTGCATTAACTGTTTTCTTGACTGAATATGTGACTAGCTGTTTTCACACCCCTGCCACGTGGACATTGCCACAATGAAAGGCTGTAACCTGGAATTGTGAGCCAAATAAACCTTGTCTTCCTTGAATTTGTCGGGGTATTTTGTCACAGCCATCGGAAATCAAGCTAAAACACTAGGCTACAGAATGAGTTCAAAGTGGCCTGGACAACTTGGTGATACTTTATCTCAAAAATATAAAATAGTGGGTTGGAGAAAAGACTCAACAGCTAAGAGCAGTTGCTACTATTCCAGAGGACACAAGTTCAGTTCTAAGCACGCACATGGCGGCATACAATCAGTTCCAAGGTATTCAGTGCCCTCTTCTCACCCTCATGCCTCATGTAGTGCCCTCATGTACATGTAGCAAACATTCACACACATAAAAACAAGCATATTAAAACACAAAGAGCCAGGTGTGGCGGTGCATATCTTTAATCGCAGCACTCAGGAGGCAGAAGGTAGATCTCTGTGAGTTCAAGGCCAGCCAGAATATACAGTGAGACACTTATCTCAAAAAAGTAAAAGAATAATGTAATATATATGTATAAAAAATAGGGCTAATGGTTAGCTCAGTGATAGAGCACTCGCCTAGCACACTCAAAGCTTTAGTTTAATCCCTAACACTATGAAAGGAGGAAGGAAGCAAGCAATGGCTAGCATAGAGATAGCATGGGTGGATTTTTTTTTTCCAACTACTTTCAAGGTTTCCTATAGTAGTATACACTATAGCTTTTTTTAAAGTCCTATAAACATTTATTCATGTATATGATTGCTCTGTCTTCATGGACAACAGAAGAGGGCATCAGATCCCGCTGTAGATGGTTGTGAGCCACCATGTGATGGCTGGGAATTGAACTCAGAACCTCTGGAAGGGCAGTCAGTGCTCTTAACCTCTGAGCCATCTCTCTAGTCCCTCTACTATAGCTTTTATACTGCAAGCATCTCAAAAAGTATAAAACAGAGGTCAAAAGTAAAACAAAGGCAAGGAATTTTAACATACCTTTTAACGCTAGACAGCCCCTTCTTGGTCCTCTCACTACTTATCTGCAACATTGGAAGAGACCAAGGACTAAGTTCATGTACACACATGGACATTTCCTTAGGAGATGACGCTAAAAGATGAAAGCCTTCCCATGTGATACCTTGCTCATCTCTGCCCACGCCTTCAAAGAAGCTTTGAACAGATCACCGCTGTCATCTTGGTTTTCAGGAATCATTTCTAAGGGTCCAGGAGGTAACAAAGGCTAAAGAAAAAGCAAAGGTTGTTTGTCAAGACTATAAACTGATGAAGGGCCAGGGTTTTTGTTCCCATTTTTATTTCTTTCCTTCCAACATCATAGGCATTTATAAACGGTTGGCTGCTCAAACAGTGCACAGTGGTACCCACGTGTAATTCCAGCACTCATGAGGCTGAAGCAGAGTTTCAGGCCAGCTTCAGTTTGATATACTAGAAAAAAGTTTCAGAATTATGCCAAAGCCTGAGATGTATCTCACTTGGCAGAAAGCTTGCCTAGCAAGCATGACACAAAGCAGTTACTATGGATTACACCTCTAATCCCAACACTGGCAAATTAGAAGCAGGATCAGAAATTCAAGATCACCATGAACTACACAGTAAGTTCAAGGCCAGCCTAGGCCACATGAATACCCATTTAAAAAAAAAAAAAAAAAGCTCTATCATATTTGTTTTGTTGCCTTTTTCTGGAGGGGTGGGGATGTTTCAAGACAGGGTTTATTTGTAGCTTTGAAGTCTGTCCTGGAAACTTGCTCTGTAGACCAGGCTGGCTTGGAACTCACAGAGATCAGCCTGTCTCTGCCTCCTGAGTGCTGGGATTATAGGTGTGCACCACCCATGCCCACCTTTCATTTTGTGTATGTGTGATGTGTGTATGTACATAACATGTGTGTTCATGTGAATGTGGACGCACATACACATCACACATGTACAAGTGAGAACAGCCTCTGGTGTTGGTGGTCCTCACCTTCTACCTTGTTTTAAAACAGTCTCTATTGTTACTGCCAGCTGCCCACCAGTTGTTGGAGTTCTCTAGTCTCAGTTGCCCATCCCACTATGGAACTAAATGCATGGTGCCATACCCAGTTTTACATGGGTTCTGGGAATTCAAACTCAGGTACTATTTATTTGTACAGTATTTCACCCACTGGGCCAGCTCCCAAGCCCAATCCTCACCAGTTTGATCATATATCACACAGTATTAATTGCTACCACTTATTAATACTTTCTAAACCCTTAATATAATATAAAGAGCTTTATGGATTCTATTTCATTTCATCCTTACAACATCCTTTTGATATTTCCTTTTCTCTTTATTCTAGGCACTCTTACTCACTAGCTCAGGTAGCCTCGAACTATGTAACCCAGCTTTCCTCAAACTGGCAATCCTCCTGCCTTAGCCTCCCAAACACTGGGATTACACATGTGATCCACCACACCATTTTTTTAATGTTGAAACTGAAACTTGCAAAGAGCAAATAATTTACCCACACACAACTTCCTGCAGAAACACAGAATATTACCCAGTGTTAACAACTCAACTCTGAAGTATTATTTAATCATACAATATCTAAGCACTAAATTAATAAAATAAAAAACCATTAGTCTAATTTCAAATACTTGAAATTTTTCAATATTTGATTAAGCTAAATAGACTGCATTTGCACTTTTTCTTACATTTTCTTCTTCTTCTAACGTTGGCTCTGTCAGAGCTGCTGGCAATGAAATTCCCAAAGGGTCTACTTTTAACAATCGCATGGACCTTCGACATCCAATCTCATTTTCTTTCTTCTTAGGCCTTTTTCTAAAGGAGCAAAGGAAATATCCATGTTTTTCTCACTGACAGTAAAATGTATTCAGTAATTTGTTAAAGATTTTTTTACTTATTTATTTTGGTATGTATGTATGTATGTATGTATGTACGTATGTATGTGGGCCAGCAAGATGATTCAGTGGACAAAAGGGCCTTCAGCCAAGGCTGGGACCCACATAATGGAAAGACTGTCAGTTCCCACAAATTGTCCTCTGACTGCCACACTGTTGTAGATGCACACACCCAGACCCATACACACAAAATAAAATGTAACGAAATTTTAAAAGAAAAATCTCAGACAAATATTAAAATAGCATATCATAAGCAACAGAACAGTGGGTATAACAGCTCAAGGGACTGAAGTGGAAGTTATCTCTGGTTCATTAGTTCAAGGCAACCTGTGTTACATGCTATTTCATGCCAATTTACTAAATTACAGGCAGTTAAAAGCAACCATGTGGGTGCTGAGAACAAAACCCAGGTCCTCTCCAAGTACTGTTAACCACTGAGCCATTGCTCCAGCCCAGAGTTTATCCAATTTCAAAGGCTGTGTTCTCTTTTTTGTATAACCAACATACTATCTATCAACTTGATTCAATAGCCTCTACAAACACTAAGTGCCAGAACCTTCAGACTCCAGTGACTTCAAAATAAACCACTAATCTTTGCTAACAATAAAATACACAAATTAGTCATGGCAACATATGGCATAATCCCAGCACTAGACAGGTGGAAGCAGGAAAATAAGGAACTTGAGGCCTGCCTGAGCTACAAGTCGAAGTCTCAAATTTCAAATCCTCATCAAAATATCATTGTCTAGCCAACATCAGGCACATCTTTTACCTCTTCGATTCAGGAGGCTGTCTCTTCTCTGTCATTTCACGGAGCCTTGCAGCTGACTGAAAAGCACATAAAATATACATTCATATAAAAGTGCTACCATATAACTACACTGTTTACCCATTAAAATATTAAGTATCTGCTACTATATCCAGGTTTATTTAGGAAATACAGATTTTTAAGAATTGATACTTTTTCTTGATAATAGCCATGAGAGAAATACACCATCAATAATAAAAGCTAGGGGCTAGAGAAATAGCTCAGAGGTTAAGAGCACTGACTGCTCTTCCAGAGGTCCCAGCAACATGATGGCTCACAACCATCTGGTGCCCTCTTCTGGCATGGAGCAGAACACTGTACACAAAATAAATGAATAAATCTTTTAAAAAAATAATAAAAGCAAGTATATAACACCATCTAATATACTGGTACCTTGAGCCAAGCACTTCTGAGTTCACAGGACTAAATACAGTATTTAATCAAACATACTATTACATGGCTGGCAGGATGGCTCAATAGTACAGCACTTGTCTAAAATGCACAGGCTTGGTTTTAATCACAACATTGTAAAACCAAGTTAAAAAAAAAAAAAAAAAAAAAAAAAACATTAATAAGCAAAGACAGGTGGCTCACAGCTATCTGTAATCGCAACATTCAGGAGGCTGAAGTAGGACAAATGTAAGTTCAAGGCCAGCCTGGCACACATAACAAGACTCTCAAAAATCAATAAGAACTAGTGAGATGGCTCGATCCATAGAAACACTTGCTGTCAAGGCTGGTGACATGAGTTAAGGCACCAGGACCTACACGGGAGCAGAACAGGACTGACTCCCAAAAGTCGTCCTCCGACCTCCACACATTTGCCGAAACATGCAGGCACACCCATTCACTCTGCCCTTCTCTACCTCTCTCTTTCCCAAAATTAAATGTTAAGAAAATTTTAAAAAATAATAAAACATGGGCTGAGCGTGGTAGCACATACCTCTAATCACAGCACTGGGAGGAAGAGACAGGTGGAACTGAGTTTGTGGCCAGCCTGACCTACACAGTAAATTCTAGGCCAGCAGAGTAACACAATGAGACCTTTTCAAAAACAAAAAATATAAAACACGCTCATGTATAAACACACACAAAAGATATACTCCTACCCATAGTACACAAATTATAGAATCCAATCTATGTAGTACTGGACCATCTATATAATGCTGGACTGAAACCTATTTGGACATTTTCCACAAAAGTTGTAGGCTGTATTTTTCATAACTAAAATTATGACTTTTTAAAGATTTTTCTTGTTGCTATTTTTTAAGATAGGGTTTCTCTGCATAGCCCTGGCTGTCCTGGAATTTGCTTTGTAGACTAGGTTGACGTCAAACGCAGACATTCATCTGCCCCTGCCTCCCAAGTGCTGGGATTAAAGAAATGAACTGCTGCCAGCCAGATTTAAGAGTTATTCTTATTTCACGCGGGTTTTGCCTCCAGGGATGTATGTGCCCCATGGGTATCCAGGCCTGCAGAGGCCAGAAGAAGGCATCAGACCCCCGAAAAGTAGAATTGCAAACCCTGAGCGCTGCCACACGGGTGCTGGGAACGGAGCCTCGGCATGGTGGAAGAAAGAGCAGCCACTGCTCTTAAAGTCATCTCTCCAGACACCCGAATCGTAGTCTTGATTAATTAAAATCATAAGCACACTATGTAAATTGTCTTCTTTCTTTTTTCCTGTGGTTCAGGCTAGCTCTGGACCTGCTGTGTAATAAAAGTTAACCCTGATCTACAGCGTGAGACTTTGCTTCAAAAACAAAACAAAAAACCCAAGGCCAGGTATGGAAGCCCTGGAGAGGTGGAGGCAGGTCAATCCCTGGGACTTGCTGACAGCCGGCCTAGTCAGAGTTCCAGGCAAAGATCCTGGCTCAAAAACAAGGTGGATGTGGGGATGGTGCTCAGAGGTAGAGCTTGCACAGCATGTACAGACTACTGGATCCAATCCAGCACAGCCAAAGAAGAAATAGAAAATATATGAATCAGAACATGATTCTTCAGATTTATCCCACACCATCTTCTTTCAACGAAGTACATATTAAGTGTCTGGAGAGATGGTTTAGCAGTTAAGAGTGTGGAGTTCAATTCCCAGCAACCACACACAGTCGCTCACAACCATCTATAATTGGGATCTGATGCCCTCTTCTGGCATAAAAGTGTACATGCAGATAAAGCACTCATATAAAACAAATCTTTAAAAAAAAAATTAAGTATTAAATCCAGTGTTGGAGAAATGGCTCAAAGGTAAAGAACACTGACTGCTTTTCTGGAGGTCCTGAGTTCAATCCCCAGCAACCATATGGTGGCCACAATCATCTCTAATAAGATCTGATGTCCTCTTCTGGTGGGCAGACAGACATACAGACAGAACACTGTATACACTGTAAATAAATCTTTAAATAAAAAAATATTAAATCCAACTGAGAACCTCTCCATTAAATTTTTGTTTGTTTGTTTGTTTGTTTGAGATAGTTTCACATAGCCTGGGCTGACCTCAAACTTATTATGTATGACCTTGAAATACTATTGTACAGGAGCTGGGGAGATGACTCAGTGGTTAAGAGTACTGGCTACTCTTCCAGAGGATCTGGGTTCAATTCCCGCACCCACATGACAGCTCACAACTATCTGTATCTCTAGTTCCAAGGAATCTGACACCCTCACACAGACATACATATAAGTAAAACACCAATAAAACAGAAAAGTTAAAAGGAAGGAAAGAAAGAAGGAAAGAAGGAAGGAAGGAAGGAAGGAAGGAAGGAAGGAAGGAAGGAAGGAAGGAAGGCTATTAAATACTATTATTTACCTCCACCTCTCAAGTTGTGGGAGTTAACACCCACCATCAGGCTCACAAAAGTGTCTTAACAGGACACACAAAGAAAAACAAGCACATGCCTTTAATCTCAGAATTTAGGAGACAGAGGCAGGCAGATCTCTCTGAGTTCAAAGCCAGCCTGGTCTATAGAGTGAACTATAGGACAGCCAGGGATACGCGGATAACTTGTCTTTAAATGAACAGATGGATGGATGGATGAATGGATGGATGGAAGAAAGGAAGAAAAAAGAAAGCCAAGCTGGATGTGGTGGTGCACCCCTTCAATCTCAGCACTCAGAAGGTGAGGGGCAGACATGTCACTGTAAATTCAAGGCTAGCCTGGTTTATACAGTGAGTTCCAAGGAGACTCTGCCTGAAAACAGTAGGAGGAAGACAATGACTACAAAACCATCAAACCTTATACCACTATGGAAAATCATTACCTAATCATCTTATCTTGGTTTTCATCCAAATGTCGAACATACCTCAGATAACTGAAGGGAAGCAAAGAAATTTGCATTCTCTCTGATGTTCTTCAATCTCTTCCTTTCGTAAGATGACAATCCTGAAAAATCATCCTAGAAAATACACCCAAAAGATCTGTTACTTCACACATTAATAGCAAGAATAACACACAAAACCAGGTTCTTCAATCTCTACCCAGATATTTCCATGCAAATTGCACAGAACCTCTAACTATTTCATGTTCTCTAACAAACAGCCCATAACCTTTGCCAGACAGGATATTAAGAGAATCTGATCCCACACAGTTATATAAGATCGTGGTATACATCTTTGACCCCAGCACTTGGGAGGCAGAAGCAGACAGTTTGAGGCCAGCTTGGTCTCTATAATGAATTCCAGGACAGCCAAGGACTATGTAGAAAGACCCTGTCTCAAAGAAAAAAAATAATGTAATCTAATATCAGCAGCCAAATGGCATGCCCTTATAAGCAAACTATTTCCTAGCAGCCAAAATTTATCGTTATTAAAAAATAGTAATAATAGCAGGATGGTATACACCTTTAATCCCAGCCTGCTTTACAGAGCAAGTTCCATGACAGTCAGAGCCATTATACAGAGAAACCCCACCTCAAATAATTAATAATAAAACTTCCATTTTTAAAAAATTAATAAATGCATATATGGGTGGTTCACATCTTCAATCCTAGCACTGGACAGCAAAGACAGGAGAATCCCGGGGGTTCATGGCAGTCAGTGTAGCCATCAATGAACTCCATGCTCAGTAAGAGAACTTGTCTCAAAAAGTAAGATGAAGATCTATAGAGAAAGACATCCAATGTCAACTTCTGACCTACACACACACACACACACACACACACACACAGAGAGAGAGAGAGAGAGAGAGAGAGAGAGAGACAGAGAGAGAGAGAGAACCTGTAAACACACATGTATGAGCCACACACAAAACATTGTTAGCTAGCTGTAATAATATACACCTATGGTCTCAACTCCTCAAGAAGCCAAGGTGATGGAACTGTGAGCTAGAAACCAACACGGGGCTGAAGATAGAGCTCAGTTTATCTACAACTTCACTTGCCTAAAACACACAAAGCCTTGGGTTCAGTCCCAAGAACTGAAGAAAAAAAAAAAAAAAAAAAACCACGAGGCATAAAGATTTGGGAAGTAGAAGTTCAAAGTTACCCTCAGTCACATGCCAGGTTCAAGCCCAGCCTAGGACATAAGAGACCCTGTCTCCAGAAACAACAAAAGAACAAATTTCTAAAGAAAATTTAGGACCTAGGGATTAGCCCAGTGGGAAAGCAAGTATTTAGTATATTAAATATACTTGGGTCCAATCCAAGATCCAACGGAAAGCCAGGCATAGTGGCACATGTCTGTGATCCTAGTAAGAGAATCACGAGTTCAAAGCCGGCCTGGGCTTCATGAAACTTGCTCTCAAAAACCTAATACCAGGAAGACTAGAGAGCTAAGCAGCCAAAAGCATCTGCCACCAAGCCTAGTAACCTGAGTTCAATTCTTGGGACCCACATGGTGAGAAGAGAACCTTTTCCAGCAAGTTGTCCTCTGACCTCCACAAATGCCATAGCATGTATGTACAACTACTTTGCCCGCTTCCCCCTACTGCACACTAATTAATGTGAAAAATTAAAGCACCAATATCTAAGCTATCCTTCTGGGGTGAAACCTGGGTATTAAGGGTGCAGGGTCTTAGCCCAACCATGGAAAGCTAAGTGCACCACTCACCCATTCCCCAGCCTCCCAGGATCCCAGAGACAATCAGAAGCTTTGGGGAGTCTAGTCAAGCAGGAACTTATTTATTGCTCCATAGCAAGCATCTTTTAAAGCAAAAACCCACAGGGAGGGAAAACAGACAGCCAATGGTTTTAAAGGTCAACCTCTCAGGCACCTAGACGCCCTTATGCTTTACCTAGTGATCACTAGCCATTCATGCAGTGACCTAATCTAATTTGGTCTTAGGAACCAATCACATTTTTTTGTAAACATCTCAGGACTCACCCTTCTGACTTCCCCTCAGCACCATCTTTGACTGGCTCCTGTGCCCTTCAAAGGGGTTTATTATTAGTATTACTACATCTTTAAATGTATTCGTTGTGTGTGTGCACATTTGAAGGTCAGAGAACAGCTTTCAAGAGTTGATTCTCTCATACTATGTGGGTCCTAGAGATTGAACTCAAGTCATCAGCCTTAACAGCTGGCACCATCACCCACTGAGCCATTTCCCTGGGCCAAATTTAAAAAAAAAAAAAAAAAAAAAAAACCATGGGAGGGGGAATTACAAGGAAACATTAAACTGTTTTCACTATTCATATAGAGCTAGTAACTTTAAAATTTATTTTTATGGACACTGACATTTTTGCCTGCATGTATGTCTGCACAAGGGTGCCAAATCACAGGCAGTTGTCAGTGATGAGAATTGAACCTGGGTCCTCTAGAAGAGCAGCCAGTACTCTCTAGCCCCGACTAATGACTTTTTCATGCTCGCCTCTTATAACCAGTTCTGATGAACATACTACACATTACACTTCATCGAAGGGTAGGGGATACCACACAAGTTCCAACATAGATAAGACATAATTCAAAGCTCTGGCATATACTCTCAGCACTAGAGAAGGTGGGACAGAAAGTTACTACAAGTTCAAAGCCAGCAGGGTCTTACATAGTGAGACCTTGTCTAAAAAAGAAAAAAATGTTCAGAATGGTTCTGAAGGAAGCAGGACATGAGACAGTACTGGGTGGGGGGCATTTGCAATCTTTGGTTTATAGTGAGAGAAATTTTACAATTCTGATACAGCTTGGGCTGAACTTCATATGCGAAGGGAAAAGGTGTGCACATAAAGTATAGTGTTACTGAATAAAATCTTATGTTCCAAAGTCAGTCAATAGGAAATGGAAGTGAGGGTAGGCTTGAAGGTCGTCTCTCTTTGAGACAGGGTCTCCTTGTGTAGCCCAGGCTGGCTTCAAACTCTCTCCACCTGCCTCAGTCTCTGGCATTCTGAGAGTGCTGGCATTATAGGCATGGGCCACCAAATTCACTAGCTTCCATATTTTGAACAGTCATCAGGAATTAGAAAGGCATATGGCAGGAGAGTGCTGGCTGCCTTGTTTTTGTAAACATGTGTGCTTATGTTTAGAATTGTGTGTGCATATATATACACATACACACGTGAAATTATCTTAACACATATGTATTACTTTGGTCAAAATAATCTTCTCAAAGTGAAACTGGAATGTTTTTATTTGTCATTGCTTTGCTTGATTTTATTGAGACAGGGTTTCACGTTGAGACAGGTATGTAGCCTTTAACTTTGGGTCCTCCTGCCTCCACCTCCCAAGTGCTGGCACCTTTATAAGTGAGCATGCACCTCCACACCCTGCTTATGGACGCTGGTAATGCATTCAGGGCCTCACTCCTACCGGTTAGGAAACACTCTCAACTCTGCTTGATCCCCAGCCCCTCCACCACCCACTCCCCCACCCTACCCCCACACACCCCCACCCTCCTTGCCACCTATCCCCCCCCCCAGTCTTGTTACTTAGGCTGTCCTAGGGCTTGTTAGATCCAGGTTGACCTCACTTCAGCCTCCAGAGGGCTGGGTTAGCAAACCCGCCTCCTTTTGACATCACTTTTTAACTGTTTCTAAGAGTCAGTGAGATGGCTCAACAGCCTGACAACCTGAATTCAATACAATAAACACACATGGTAGGCAGGAGAGAACCAACTCCCACAAGCTGTTCTTTGATTTCCACCCACACACTCAACGCACACATGAAATGCATCAATGAATAGGTCAACAAATAAATCAATAGATAAACATAAAAAGTTTTTTGAGACTTTCCCAGGAGTGTCACCATCACCGTTATTATTGAGCAGTTCTGCTCCTCACAATATCAGTTACAGAACCAGGGTCCAAAACATCCACTGGCAATTTGAGAAATAATTCTTAAGTTTGTTGGGTTCATTGTGTTTGCATTTTTTATTTTTGGTTTTTGGAGACAGGGTTTCTCTGTGTAACCCCTGCTGTCCTGGAACTCCACTCTGTAGACCAGACTGGCCTCGAACTCACATAGAACCGCCTGCCTCTGTCTCCTGATTGCTGGGATTAAAGGAGTGCACCACCACCATCTGGTTACAATTCATAAGTTTTAAACTGTGTGCCATTCTGAGAAGCATGAAAAAATAAAATCTGACAGTTCTGAATTTATATACATTGAATAAAACACACAGTGGTTCCTCTATCCCCTGTGGGGGCATTCCAAGAGCCCTAAGTGGCTGCCTAAAACCTTGAACACCATCAGACCTTAGACATAAGTTTTCTGCTACATACATGCCTACAGTAGCTCTAACATCCCTAGGAATAGTAAGATACTCATAATAGTAAGAGGTGCTGTGCTCTACTCGCCTGCCACCACAGAAAAGGCATGGGGTTCAATTCCTGATACCACATACATCAAACAAGTAATAACAAAATACACAGGGCCGAAGAGATAACAGTTCTAAGTGATCTCTGAGAAGCCCTCATAACCAGCATACACACACACACACAAAGAATTAAATCCATAAATCAATCAATAAATATTATTTTTTGCAAGCTAGAAGAGAAGGCTAAACAGTTAACTACTCTTTCTGAGGACCTGAGTTCAGTTTTCCAAACCCATATTGGGAAGCTCACAGCTATCTATAATTTCCAGCTCTGGACTCCTCAAACATCTACACACACACACACACACACACACACACACACACACACACAACACTAATATCTAAAACAATAAAAAATAAATCTTCAAAAAAAATAGCCTGAGCATGGTGGCACAAGCCTTTATGCCAGCACACAGGAGGCAGAGGCAGGCAGATCTCTCTAAATTTCAGACTTGCCTAATCTACACATGGGAAGCTCCAGGGCTACAAAGCAATACTCCATCTTAAAAGAAAAAAGAAGTGGCCAGTGGACCGTGGAGAAACGACTTCAAAGCTACACTAAGAAACCCTGACCTGAAAAACAAACAAACAAACAAATAAACTTTAAAAGGAAATGTAAGTCAAGCACAGTACTACATACCTTTAATCCCAGCACTTGGGAGGCATCGGCAGGCAGATCTCTGAGTTTAAGGCCAACCTGTTCTGCAGAGTGAGTTCCAGGACAGCCAGGGCTACACAGAAAAACCCTCTCTCAAAACACCAAATAGTAAATCTTTAAAATCCAATTATAAAATATACCACTATTGCTAAAATTCCTTCACTACAGGAAGCATAAGCAACAGCTACCCATTCCTCTAAGGTCCCAAGGACAAGCTGAGGCACAGTCCCACCACAATGCACTCTGGGGATCCAAAGAGCTCACTGGAGTTACTTACAGGAGTGTGGGTGCTCCTATGCTTTACCCAGCATATGATGACTTTCCTACGGCTGCACAGATGAGGCACTCTTCTCTATCTCTCACTATTCTATACGCACCTTAGCCCCTCCTGGGAACCTCATGCAGTTAGGGCACAAACAGGTGGTAGGGACTAACTAGCTAGATCCTCTGCCTGTCCATGAAGGACTGCCTAAATAGCCAATGTGGCCAGCTGGGATTATCATTTTTAAGCAGGCACAGCTGAATGCTCCAAAATGGGGAGTTGTTTGGCTCTGAGGATAGTCTTGTACAACTAAAATAAAAGACACATGAGGACTAGAGAAGGCCCAATGGGTAAAGTGGTTGCTATTGAAGAATAAGGACCTGAGTTCAGACCCCCATAAATATGTAGTTTATGTCCAACTACATAAAGTTGGACACAAAAGCACAGGTCTATAACCCCACACTTCAAGAGTAGAAACGGCTGATGCAGAGGCTCACTGGCCATCCAGTCTAACCACAACAGCTGAGCATGAGATTCAATAGGAGATTAAAAAAAGAGAGAGAGAGAGAGAGGGAGAAGTTATGGAGAAAAGACATCCTCTGGCCTCTACAAACCCACATAGTGAGTGTGCCTGCACACACATGCATATTGCACAGGGACACACACAAGTAAGTTTGTATGTCACAAAATTAGAAAGGGGATCATCAGAGGAGAAAGAAACATCTTTCAAGAGATGAAGAATAGCTAGAGTAACATAGAGTAACAGAATGTATTTAGTAAGAAAGCAAAGAGGAGCTGGTTGGTGGTGTCTGTGAGTTCGAGGCCAGCCTGATCTATGGTCTACAGAGTGAGTTCCAGGACAATCAGAGCTGTTGTATAGAGAAACCCTGTCTCAAAACAAAGCAAAGAAGGGAACCAACTGCAGAAAAAAAGGAAACAGCTGGGAGAACAGTAGGAAAGGGGAATAAACGAGAACAATGTATAATAACACATATGTATGAAACCCATTACGACACAGTTTAACCTGAACACTTGAAATTCTTTTTCTTTTTTTTTTTTTACACTAAGTTTTTTAAAACTAGCTTTGTTTTCCTCTGTGTAGTTTAGACTCACAGAGATCTACCTGCCTCTGCCTCCAGAGTGTTGGGATTAAAGGTATGCGCCACCACCAAAGCCCGGCTTTAAATTGGTATTTCTTAAACTAGGCTGCAGCAATTAAGCCCACCCGTTGCTCTTCCAAAGGACAACAGTTTAGTTCCTAGCACCCATACAGGGCAGCTCATAAGTCCAGCTCTGGGAAATCCCACAGCGTCTTCTGGGGTGCTCAGACATCAGCACACACATAGCACATACACACACAGATACACAGCAGTAGAAAGTTTTTGTTTTGTTTTGTTTGTTTTTCTTTTTCTTTTTTGTTTGCTTGTTTTTTGAGACAGGGTTTCTCTGCGTAGCCCTGGCTGTCCTAAAACTCACTCTATAGACCAGACTGGCCTCTGCCTCCTCTGAGTGCTAGGATTAAAGGTGTGTGTCAGCACTGCCTGGCCTGAGTAGAAATTTTAAAATAAGTAAACTAACACAAAGTTTCCACACCTGGCTCTCACAAAATATAATTCCCATCCCCTGGAGGGGGCAGTTTAAAAGAGGAGCTTACTCTTTTGCCTAGGCTAGCCTCCCAATCCTCCTGTGTCAGCTTCCTGGAATTCTGGGATTACAGCTATAAACTACTACACCCAAACTCTCACAAAATATATTACTGTCCATATAAGACACCTTGTCATTGACCATGTGGTAACTAAAATCTCAGATGAACAGGAAGTGAATCAGAGTACATCTGAGGTTTGACACGATCTAAGGAAGAAACTAGGAATACTGAAACAAGAGGGGGTTACTTCATAATATACTGAGAATTCGCTTCTATGGGATCCTTCCAGATAATGAAAAGCCTTAATATATCAGGCATGGTAGGCCATGTCTGTAATTCCAGTATTAGGAAAGCTGAAGCAAGGTAACTACCAAGAGTCTGAGGCCTACTAGCTATATACTGAGTTCTAGGCCAGATTGAGCAACTGGGAAATCCTATCTTTAAAAAAGAGACTAGCAAAAATAATGAAATCGATTTAATAAGCAGAGAGGGGAACTAACTGCAGAAAAAGAAAATAGCTGGAGGATATGAGGGAGAACAGAAGAGGGGAACAATTGAAAACAATGTATAATGACATATATGTATAAAGATGACATGATGAATCCATTGTTACAGTCTAACCATAAAACAGAGCCAGTAGCAGTCATGCAGGCCTACAGTCCCAAGACACTGTAGCAACAAAGCAAAGAGAAAAAAAAAAAAAAAACACAAAAAACAATCTAACCACAAGAAAACACCAGACAACCCAAAGTGAGAATTATCATCCAAAATAACCATCACTCTTCCAAGTGTTAAGGACATGAAAGACTGAGGGACTGTCACAGATCAGAGGAGATGGAAAGATCTAATTCTGGCCAAGGTAATGGAACTGTAAAAGGAAATGCCTATGAAAACTGTTGGAATTCTAATAGTGCTGTGCATTAGTTAACAGCACTGTGTAAAGATAAGTTTCTTTGTTTGATAGATGTTCTATGACTATGACACATTAACACGAGGATAAGCTGGGGCTGGAGAGATGGCTGAGTGGTTCAGAGCACTGGCTGCTCTTCCAGAGGTCCTGAGTTCAATTCCCAGTAACCACAAAATGGTGGCTCACAACCATCTGCAATGAGATCTGATGCCCTCTTCTGGCCTTCCGGCATACATACAGACAAAACACTGTACACATAATAAATAAATCTAAAAAACAAAATTAGAAAAAAATGATAAGCTAAGTGAGAAATACAAATTCCCTAGGTTTCTGTCTTGGAAGTAGTGTCTGACTATAAAGCACCACAGACTACAGCCAGGCCAGCCTCGAACTGTGATCCTCCTGCCTCTGACATATACATACTCCTGTGCAGACACATGCAAGCACACACATACTACACAGAAAAACATTTTTAAATTTACATTAGATAATAAAACAGAGATTTTGCTGGAGATCCTTCACCACCTTGGCTTTCAGAACTTCTCATTCCAAAGTGAGAAGACAATTAGAGCTAAGTAAACTCTTACCAGGCCTGGTGCACTATCCTCGTCACTGCTTCTCATGTCCACACTGAGAGCCACCGCCTCTGCTGGGCTCCTGCATTCCAGCTCACTTTCAGAATAAGCATCCACAGGTGGTTTCAGCAGAAGGGACTCTGCCTTGGAAGACGAGGCCTTCATCTCTGAAGTTAAAATCCTTCTACAAGTTTTCCTCTGGGCAGTCTTCTTACGAGCCACCGCATTGCTAGAATTGCTTTCACACGGGGATGTGGACAACTTAAATAGTACTAGCTTGGAATTGCTGAGCGAAAATGGGTAAAGATAAACCTTAGCTGCTTCCCCTGAAGTTGTAGTCTGTATCGGTCTCAAAGAAGTATAAGCACTATTTCCAGTTCCTTTATATTCATTCATCTAGTGGGGCAATAAAAAAAAAAGATATTGAGGTTTAATAAAGATCAGGAGAAACAAATAGGCCGAATAGATGTTTATTCAGGAAGAAATAACTTACAACATAGACAGATAAACAACAGCAGGTTCCTGGTTCCAAGGATGCCTCCAGATGCTCTCCTGTCCCATGCTGCAAGCAGAGAGCTCCCGGCCCCCTCCCCAGACTTAGTTCCCCAGGTAACATCCCCCCTGTCCCCACCCACAATGGGCGTGGTCAGTGCCGTTGGTGCGGACAAAGTGAGTATCTCAGATCATATGCTTTTCCTTACAAGACACTAAGCAAATCTAATTCCTACTTCATAGTAACAACATGATTCAAACTGATGCCCTGTTAGGAAATTTTTCCCTCCTCCAAAATCTGGGTATTTAATTCTCTAACCTGAATGGAAATGGCACATTTCTTAATCACAAGTCTGTAACTGAGGTAATTACGCCAAAGTTCACATTCGAGTTAGCGGTAATTGCTTAAAGCTGACAGTAACTGCTACAAAGCAAAGGCAGGCTAGCCTCAGACTCAGAGTTCCACCTGCCTCTGCCTCCAGGGTGATGGGATTAAAGGAGCTGGTAAGAAACTTTTCTCAACTCTTAACGACCTAAGTTTCTCTTTTAAGAAAAAGAAGGCAGGAACACAGCTTTTCCTTGGTGCCAGGTGCCAGGGTCTAGCAGGTCCCTCCAGGGCCAAACCAGGTCTCACCTGCACCTGGGAACACTGTTTAGAGCCCACCTTTTCCTCAGCTTCTGCGTTGCACCCGGACGTATTTCTGCCCCTGAGCTTCTGGGCTCTTCCCGCTAGAACGTAGGCGGGATTGGGCGGGGCCTCACGTGACGTCAGCGGCCCAGGAGGAAATGCAGTCTGGACTACTTGGGCCATAATCCCTTTAGGGGCTTTTTATTTGCTTAGTATCCTTGATCGCTTACCGCTCTGGCCATTGATACCACTAAACCTGCAGCTCGCCTTTCGGATTGTACTAGCTGACAGCAAGCTCCAAGGATCCGCCTGTCTCCACTCCCTCAATGTTTCCAAGGTGCTGCAGGCAGGGCAAACGCTCTAGCACTAGCTAGCCTCCTAATCCTACTGCCTCAGCTGAATGTGGGATCCAGGATCCCAATCGACATTTAATTGGGTTCTGTAATATTTGAGACTAGTAGTTCCAGAGATCTTGCTTTGAAAAATACTGGCTCGCCGGGCATTGGTGGCACACGCCTTTAATCCCAGCACTCGGGAAGCAGAGGCAGGCGCATCTCTGTGAGTGCAAGGCCAGCCTCGTCTACACAGTGAGTTCCAGGACAGGCTCCTAAGCAATACAGAGAAACCCTGTCTCGAAAAACCAAAAAGAAAAAAAGAAAGCTCTTTAACTTAAAAAACACTAGGCCGGTGGTTAGCTTGATGACCCTGAAAAAAGATCCATACCCTCATAAATGCCATAAGGATTAGAAAGCAAATGAACTGGGAAAAATGATAAAGTGCTTGCATTAGGACCTGAGTTTGATCCCCAGCATCCAAACTAAAAAGCTGGAATTATAATCCCAGCATAGGTGAGGCAAGACAAGTGGAGTTTTGAAGCTTCATGACTAACCAGACTAACTTAAACACAGAGCCCCAGGTCCAAGAGACACTGTCTCAAAAACAACTGGGGACAGAGAGACAACTCAACGGGTAAGGATGCCTGCCATGCAAGCTGGTGGTTTTACTCCGATTCCCAGAGCCCACATAAAGAAGACTTTTCTTTGCTGTTCTCTAATCTTCATAGGACCATCACCAAGGCACACCCCATGCACACCAATAACCATAGGAATAAGAATTTTTTAAAGATGGGCAGCTCCTGAAGGACATTCATGCACACAAATACACAACCCTTTCCCCTACCCACGGAGATGTTCACACACCATACACACAATGTCAACATTCTACCTTTACTTTTGCCCTCTTCCTTGCAATACCACTACTGGGAAATTACCCGACTGCTACTGTATTTTTTAAGCTATAGTAAGGGGAGCAGCTGAGAATGACAGCCCATGCCTGTCATTCTTAATATGGGATGTGGAAGCAGGTGGATCAGTTAAATTCAAAGTTGTCATCAGCTATATAGGCAGTTCAAGGGAGGCCTGAGCCACAAGAACTCCTGTCTCAAAATAAGAAGGGGAATAAAGGGGAAAAAAAAAAGACTTTTGTGTTGCTTGTCTCTAATAGCTGAAAATGCTGGTTTAAATCCCAGTTGACTATCTGTTCACCTGTTTTCAACTAAAGAAAACCATCAGATGGCCAGTGGTGACAATGGCCTATAACCTATACTCAGCACTGGTATCACAGAGAAGACAGCAAGTAAGGTCCGGCAGTGGTGGCACATGCCTTTAATCCCAGCACTTGGGAGGCAGAGGCAGGTGGATCTCTAGGATAGTTAAGAGTCCAGCCTAGTCTACTGAATGAGTTCCAGGACAGCCTGCAAAGCTACAGAGAAACCCTGTGTCAAAAAATAAAACTTAAAAAAAAAAAATCCAATCAGCCTGGCCTACATAACAGGACTTTGTCTGGAGGCAGTGTCTAAAAGGAATTAAAAGGCAAAACAGACTGGGAATGTAACTCTGTAGAATGTTACAACAGTAGAATATACAACATACAAAGCCCCTGAATTCTACCCTACACCACATAAAACCAGGCCTGGTGACCCACACCTGTAATCTCAACTCTAGGCTGGTGAATGAAGGAAAATAATCCTCCACTATTTTGAGAGACCAGATCTGCATATATAATGTCTCAAGTTAAAAAAAAAAAAAGCTAAAAGCATCAAAATGTGGACATTACCAAATAAGATTTCTATACACTGTCTTTCATAAAGTCAGGGCCTTATTAAGCCTTTCCTTGGATTCCCTTGAGTTACCATGAACCAAACAATTAGCTCCCTAGATAATTCCAAGCTAAGCCTCATTCAGAAGAGACAAGTGCTCTACTGCACCCCCAGTTCAGAAACATACATTTCTGAGCTAATATGTTCATAATATAAAAGCTTTCTCTCTCTCTCTCTCTCTCTCTCTCTCTCTCTCTCTCTCTCTCTCTCTCTCTCCCTCTCTCTGTGTGTGTGTGTGTGTGTGTGTGTGTGTGTGTGTGTGTGTCTCTCTCACACTCTCTCTCAAAACAAGGTTCTCTATGTAACAGCCCTAGCTGTCCTGAATCTAGCTCTGTAGACCAGGCTGGCCTCGAATTCACAGAGATCCACCTGCCTCTGCCTCCTGAGTGCTGGGATTAAAGGCATGCACCACCACTGCCCAGCTTCATAATATAAAATTTCTATATCCAGTGAAGTAACACACCTGTGTGTATAATTCTAGCAATTCAGAAATCGAGGTTGAAAGACATACCAAAAATAAATAAATAAAGCAAAAACAACCTGCTTGGGCAACACGGCAAAACACAGTCTCAAAATTAAAAGAAGAATGAAGATTTCCATCTATGTTTGCCTTTTAAGGCTTTCTACTGCTTAGGCTTCATCCTTGTTTCGTTCATTGTAAGCCCTCACTAATTTAAAGTTTGTCAATTTCCTGTCTTCAACTAGCAGGAGCCCATTGCAGAAAACAAGGGAAAATTTTTGACAATTATATTAATAGAACCTTCAAGGTCCTCTGTAATATAGTACTCCCAGAATGTTCACTTTGTAGACCAGACTAGCTTCAGTCTCTCGAAGATCCGCCTGCTTCAACCTCCCGATTGTGCGTGCTCCAACCAACAGATGGCCCCTAAGGGATTTATTTTATTTTATTTTAAGTCAGAGTCCTCATTCTGATGCCCAGGCTAGCCTCCAAAACGCGGCAATCCTGTTTCAGCCTACCAGACGCTAGGACCACAAGCATGCATGACCCACATATCCGGCTCAAACTACACTTCTGAGCAGGTTTCAACAATATGCACAAACAGCCCCTCACTATCTGCTCGGTTTCTCCAGAACATAGCAATGAAACTTTTCAGGGTGAACCTTCCTGGGTCTTACCAAAACGCCAAAGAAGCAACTGCCCGCCAAAAGGAGCTTCCAAATCTTGAGACGTTAAAGGCGGGAAAGTTACCTACGAAAACGCGTAAACTTCAGCCTAGCCCCTTAAGCAGTTCACGCTCGGCGTTCCTCCAAAATCCCACAATCCCTTGCTGGCATTTTTCTTCCGGTTCCTCTAGCTCTGCCGGAAGTCATTTCTGTCAGTCGCGCAGGAGTGTCTAGCGGCGCTAGGTGGGAAGCGCTGTTGTGTTCCTTGAACTTCGTTGTTGGGATTTAACGAAATTTTGGGAGTCTCCACCACAGCCCTCACCATGTCGGTCCCAAGCGCACTCATGAAGCAGCCACCCATCCAGTCTACGGCTGGGGCCGTCCCAGTTCGCAATGAGAAAGGTACTGGCTCCCCTCCCCTCCTGCCTATCTTACCTCTTACTGCTTAAATATCCGCAAACCTGCCTTAGGTCGGCCCTATCAGCCCCACTGACTCTGAAGACTTAGCCTCAGTTTCTTCCTCCGTCCCACCTAAATTCTCACCCTGTCATGTAGCCTAGAGGTTGAGGGATGCGGGATCCGCTTGCATCTATCTGATCGACCCGGTGAAATCCTCTCTCAAAGTAAAAAGTAAAGGAAGCTGGAGAGGTGGCGGCTCAGCGGTTAAGAACACCTACTGCTTTTTCAGATTATCCGAATGCAGTCGCCAGTACCCACATCAGGCGGCTCAACAACTACCTGTAACCCCAAATCCAGGGAGATCTAAACTTCTGGCCGCTGCTGGCACCAGCACGTAACCACACACAGCATCGCCAAAAATAATAAAAAATAGGGCTACAAAGATGGCTCAGCTCTTAAAGGCTAGACTCGCAATCAAAAGAATAACAAAGTTAAAAATATAAGGAAAAAGTGAGGCTTTTCTGTGTATGTTATATCCAAAGCTACCTTTGATTTGCCCAGTTTGGTTGTAAGGTTTTCCTCGTGTATGACTATAATTCGTTTGTTTTTGTTCTCTTTCTGGTCACTGGAATTGTTTATTATATGTGTATGGATGTTCCATGTTTGTGTATGTATGCTACCATGTGAGTTCAGTACCCAGAGAGGACAAAAGAGAGCATGAGATCCTCTGGAACTGGAGTATCAGACTGTTACAGACTGCCATGTAGATGCTGGAGTATGAATCCAGATCCTCTGCATGAGCAACAGGTACTCTTAGCTTCTGAGCCATCTCTTCAGCTCCAGCTTGTTTGTGTTTTAGAGGAGACCGTCTGGTTCAGCATAAAAGCTAGAAGAAAAGAAAATAGAAATTGATAAAATTCAAATATTTAATTATGTCGTAAAGGCTATCATAGCACCTCAGAGGAAGGAGTTAGGGCAATGCTTTGCTTACTGTGCCTGAGTTCAAACACCTAGCATCCTTGTAGCTGAACTAATGTAGCTGAAACAGCAAACATCAAGTTCAGTGAGAGACTAAAGAAAAAAAAAAAAAGGCTGAAAGTGATATCACACACCTTTAAGCACAGCACTCAGTAGGCAGAGGCAGACACATCTCTGTAAGTTTGAAAGTGTCAGGATCCACTTAAATTACTGTTGCTAATATGCTGGGCACTGTTACTAACAAATGGTTTAATAAGGGTGTGTTTGTTACTTTTCTATTTCTGCGATAAATGCCATGACTATGACAGTTTATAACGGAGTTTATTAGGGCTTATGATTTTAGAGGATTAGAGTCCATGGAGGCAGAACAAGGCATGGCAGCAGGAACAGGAAGCTGAGGGCTCATATCTTGAACTGCAAGTATGAAATAGAGAGAGAAAGAGAGTGAGTCCATAGGCACAGCAGTAGGAATGGTGCATGGCTTTAAAAGCTCAAAGCCTGCGAGGCGGTGGTGGCACATGACTTTAATCCCAGCACTCGGGAGTCATAGGCAAGTGGATTTCTGTGAGTTTGAGGCCAGCCTAGTCTACAAAGCAAGTTTCAGGCCAGCCAGAACTTTCTCAGCTACACACTGAGAAACCCTGTCTCAAAAAAAAAAAAAAACAAACAAACAAACAAAAACAAAAAAAAAGAAGAAGAAAGAAAAGAAAGCTGGCTCAGAGTTCACCCCCAGTGACATACTTCTAGCAAGGTTATACCTCCTAAACCTACTCAAACAGCACTACCAACTGGGAACCAAATGTTCAAACATCTTATCCTATGGGAGGTGTTCTCATTCAAATCACCACTAAGGTTGGGATGAATTTGTAACAGGTGATTTTTCTGCAGTTTCACTGCTACAGTCTTCTACTTTGTTGTCCCCAAGGTACTTCTTGATGTCTTAGTGTTGGTATTTATAAAAAGCCTTCCCATGCTATAGTCTTTATAGGAAAGCACTGATAGATGAATATGTATTTGGATAATAGCTGCTATATCCTCTGTAGACTCTGATTCATCAAGAATTCAGGGTTCTATCTGCAAAGTCCAAGAGCTGCAGGGAATTGGGAAAGAGGTTACTGGAACATAAATTATCTTTTCTGTCCAGGTGAGATTTCAATGGAAAAAGTGAAAGTAAAACGTTATGTGTCTGGAAAGAGGCCAGATTATGCCCCTATGGAGTCCTCAGATGAAGAGGATGAAGAATTTCAATTTATTAAGAAAGCTAAGGAACAAGAAGCAGAGCCTGAAGAACAGGAGGAAGATTCGTCTAGTGACCCCCGACTTCGGCGTTTACAGAATCGCATTAGTGAAGATGTGGAAGAGAGGTATGACGAGAGTTAGATTTTCTGAACTGAGACCTCTAGTGGAGATGTTAGTTGATAATACTTGTGCTTACTGTGCCATATATACTGCCCCAAATAAGTTACATTTGCTAATTCTTACACTCTGTAGAACATCTTACAAAAATTGATACTACTATACCAATATCACAGGTGAGGAACTAAGGCAGCAAAGGGTTAGGGAAGTGGCATGTTCCCTGAGATCATGCCTAAACTAATGTTTTAGGCCCAACTTAAGCATGTGCTCTGATATTCTGTTTTAATTTGTTGAGTTGTAAGTATAATTTTTAATTTTTTTGAAGTTAAAATATAATTACATCATTTCCCCCTTTCCTCTTTCCAACTCTCCCCTTACTGTCTCAAATTCATGGCTTCTTTTTCTTTCTTTTGTCATTGTTGCTGCTGCTGTTGTTTTTCTCTGTGTGTAGCCCTGGCTGTCCTGGAGCTCCCTTTGTAGGCCAGGTTGACCTCGAACTCACAGAGCTATTCCTGCTTCTACCTCTGGAGTACTGAGATTAGACACATGCACCACCACTTGCTAGCTGGCCTCTTTCTGAAGTTGTTAACTCATATACTCACCTAAATATGTAAATTCAGCATGCTCAATCTATACAATGTTACTTGGGTGTATATGATTTTTGGTATAGGATAATTAGTTGGAGGCAGGGAATTTTCCTTGGGGAAATTATTTTTTCTACTCTCGGCATTCCTTAGTAGTTTCAAGTTCTTTGAGTGGAGCTGGGGCCCTATGAGATTTCACCTTTCTAAGTTAGTATGTCTATTGGTGTGGTCCTTGTTCATGTCTTATATAGACATCCATGTTGCTCAGAACTTATGGGTCTTTAGCTCCCCTGACATTTCTAGGGCATGTACTTTCACAGCAGACTTTCTGTTCTTTTGGCTCTTAAAATCTTTCTGCCCCTTCTCTATGATATTCCCCTGGCCTTAAGTGTAGGAGTTACGTTGTAGAAATTATTAGTTGAGACTGGGTACCACATCATCACTTATTCTTTGAATTTTGATTGGTTGTTATTTTCTGTAATAGTCTCCTGTTGCAAAAAAAGATTTCTTTGATGAGGGAGAGTGCCACATTTATCTGTAGGTATAAATATAAGTATTTGGAATGTATTTAGGAATTAAAGGGGTTTAGTAAAGTAGCAGTTATAGGTACTCCTCCAAAATCCCTGATCACAGTAGCTGTGGGTCAATACCAGTCATGATTGCCTTCTTGCTGAACAAGACTTAAATCCAATTAGAGAGCTCTTGGTTACCAAGATAGGTGTGTCATTACAGTACCCATAAGGTTGTCATGCCATGCTGGTAGTTACTGTAGTTCAGAGGAGTCATAGCTGGGGAGGGCTTTCAGTTGCCTCCCTCTCTTGGAAACTTGCTTGGTGTCTTCTAGTACTGTGAAAACTAGTCCTCATGGAGAGAGCTTTCAAGTCAGATACAAATTGGGTTCTTTCCGTGTCCAAAGTGCATGGTATGTTAGACAATAGTCACTTGCCTACACCCTCTGGGAAGCTATCAAGAGCAACAATAATAGCCTATAATATTTTGAGAGTCTTTTCCCTAACCAACAATTTGAAAGGGGAGGCTACTCAAGTCTGTATTAGGGTTTTTATAAGATGGTCTGTGGCTCTTGGGGTGGGAAATGTTTTCAACCCAGGAAGAAAATTTTTATTTAAATTATATATGTATGTGTATACACATAAACTTAAATGCATCATATCTAATTTTAGATAGACAGACAGCAATATGACTCCTTATGATGTTTTCAGACATTCTTACTATTAACTGTTTTAGTTTCTTGAATCTGAACTTTAGTTTTCCCATCTTAAGACTTCAGTATTGGGCAGGCGGATCTCTCTGAGTGTGAGGTCAACCTGGTCTACAGAGCAAGTTTCAGGCCAGTCAGAGCTATACTGAAAAAAAAGGGGGGGGGGGAATGATTCAATATTGCTCTGTGTGGTGACTTGTGCCTGTTACCCAGGACTAAAAAGGCCAAATCAGGAGGGCTACTATGTTTGAACTACATGGCAAGTTGCAGGCCAGCCTGGGCTTAAAAATAAAACTCTTGAAGAGAGGGAAGGAAAAGAAGTTGGGAGAAAAAAAGCAAGGACACTGCAGCCAAACAAATGTGGTTGGTGCTCCCTTATTGTTTTGATAGTAATAGTACTCCTGGAAATTCTGCTTCTCAGATTGGCTCGACACCGGAAAATAGTGGAACCTGAGGTGGTAGGAGAAAGTGATTCAGAGGTAGAAGGAGATGCCTGGCGCGTAGAACGAGAAGACAGCAGCGAAGAAGAAGAGGAAGAAATTGATGATGAGGTAAAAGGAATAATATGGAATGTTTTCCCTCAGGGTGCAAAAAAAAAAATTGGAAACTGCTCATTTGTTGAAGCTATAAAGGCACAAAAGTTGCTACTTTTAGCTGAACTCTGATTGTGATTCCTGTTTGCTGGGGTTAAGACTGAAAAAGAAATCATGCTGAACTGAACCTGTTGAAGACAAAATCAAAGCTATGCAGGGGGCTCAGTAGTAGGACTGGACTTGGTGTGCACAAAGCCCCGAGTTTAGTCCTTAGCACCAAGAAAACAGGCTTGAAGCCCAGGCCATTTGAATAACTGGCTAAGCTGTATGCCTTGACAGGAAATAGAGCGGCGCCGTGGCATGATGCGTCAGCGAGCACAGGAGAGGAAAAATGAAGAGATGGAAGTCATGGAATTAGAAGATGAAGGGCGCTCTGGAGAGGAGTCGGAGTCAGAGTCTGAGTATGAGGAGTACACGGACAGTGAAGATGAAATGGAGCCTCGACTTAAGCCTGTCTTCATTCGAAAGTAAGTATCTGCCAGACCTGGTAAGCCAGGCCTGTGTTCCCAACTACTCAGTAGGCTGAGGTAGGAGGATTGCTAGTTCAAGACCATTCCAAGCTACAAAATTAGTTAATTCTCACAAAAGAGAAGACGGATATTGGTCAAAGATAAATGCTTACTTAATACTAAACACAAGGGACTAGGTTCAATCCCCAGAAGAGGAAAGGGGAAAAAGTAGTCAAACCAGGACAGAATCCACATGGTTAAGTTCCAGGTCTGACAATAAAAGGCTCTAAACCCCATATTTTCCTATAAAGGAAGTCTTCTTCGCAGTGCCCTAGCCCTTAGCAAAAGTGCTGAGAAGTAGCCAGATGTTAGCAGATCTGCCTAAAGGTGTTGTTTTTAACTGAGTTTCTGTCATTCTATTTTATCAGTAAAGACTTGGAAGCCAGATGCTGAGGTGAAAACCTGCTAGCTCAGAGATCAGAGAAAGCACCGGCTGCTTCCTCAGCTGCTTTGGCCTATCCTATCTGAAACAAAAATTCCTCCAACTGGATGTCCCTCCCTTCCACTTCCTATGCCTCTCTCTTCCACCTTCCAACTTTCCCTCACTCTCTATGGTTACTTCCAGTCAACTAGTTGCTTGCTGCACTTCTTGACCTGTAGTTGATTTTATTTAACTTAACACTATCTCGAGGTTCATAGTGTGATCAGATATTCGGCAACATAAAGGTAATCCAGGTGTGTGTGTGTTTGTGTTTTGAGGTGCTCTGGCTATGGCGTCTCTGGCCTACATAGTGAATTCCAGGCCTGGTCAGGGCTATGTAGTAAGAACCTGTCTCAAAAAGTGAATAAAAATGAAATGGTTTTAAATTTAAGGAAAGTTTTAAAAGAACAGGAGTATAACATGTCTCGCACACACAGAAGTCTTATTCAGTCTCGGTACCGGGGAAGAAATAGAGCTGAGATGCTTCCTGGTTTGCGCTTTGTCTGATTTGAACAGGACTAGATCTAGAGGGACACAGTTCCACTCTAAAGACTTTGGGCAATAATAAGTTAACAGGACCTCTGTGATGCAGGAAGGACCGAGTGACAGTTCAGGAACGGGAAGCTGAAGCGTTGAAACAGAAGGAGCTGGAGCAGGAGGCAAAGCGCATGGCTGAGGAGCGGCGCAAGTACACACTAAAGGTGCTGGGAGTGACCGTGGATCGAGTGCAAGCGTCTGTGCAATGAGGTTATAGAGAGGTGGAGTCCAGTAGCTGAACTGTCTTCCTTATCCAGATTGTAGAAGAAGAGACCAAGAAAGAGCTGGAGGAGAACAAGCGGTCCCTCGCTGCACTGGATGCACTCAATACCGATGATGAAAATGATGAGGAGGAATACGAGGCATGGAAAGTCCGAGAGCTCAAAAGAATCAAGAGGGACAGAGAAGACCGAGAAGCGTGAGTAGTGGGAATGCCACTGATGGCTTGAGTGGCACGGGTTTATCTGTGGAGGTTGAGCAAGCAGTTCCTCCCATGGTCTCAGTGGGCTCACCTGGACGGTGCCTCCAGCTGCAGGACTGACTGGGCCAGAAGGTCCCGAAGCCCTTCTCTGGCATGTCTGACAACTGATGCTGGCTTTCAGGCTAGATGCTTTGTTTCTCCTTAGTCCTGGTTTGCTCACATTGCACCTCTAGGCATAATGGAAACTAGCAAGGTCTCCTGAGTTTTAAGTTCCGGAGCTTATATGTCACTTCTGTGCTGTTTTTGTTTGTTTGTTTGTTTTGGTTTTTTTTCCATTTCAGATGGAGCTAAGGGCAGCTTAGGAGAAAGGGGTAGAGGTAGAGTCTGTATCTAAGAGTGTAGAGGAGCAAGCACCTTGAAAAGCAAGTTCATTTCTGAACTGCTAGCCCACAGAGTAAAGCCACCACTTCATAACTGAATTTATTTATTTTGTTGTTTCTGGTGTTCTTTTTTTTTTTTTTTTTTTTTTTTTAATGTGCATTGGTGCCTGTGTAAGGGTATTGGGTCCCCATAGAACAGTAGTTACAGACAGTTGTGAACTGCCATGTGGGTGCTGAGAATTGAACCTGGGTCCTCTGGAAGAGCAACCAGTGCTCTTAACCACTGAGCCATGTCTACAGCCCTTCTAATGTTCTTATACTGGGCTTTTTTTTTTAATTCTCCTTTGAGATATGGTCCTTGGCAGTCCTGGAATTTACTATGTAGTCCAGGCTGCCTCAGATTCAGAGATCCACGTGCCTCTGTCTCCTGTGTTGGGATTAAAGATGTGTGCCACCATGGCAGGCTTGAGATTTTTTTTTTTAAAGATTTATTTATTTATGTATTTTATGTACACGAATATTCTTAGTGCACACCAAAAGAAGGTACCAGATCCCATTATAGATGGGTGTGAGCCACCATGTGGTTGCTGGGAATTGAACTCAGGACTTCTGGAAGAGCAGCCAGTGCTCTTAACTGCTGAGCCATCTCTCCAGCCTGAAATTTTTTAATTATGTATGTATGTGTGTGGATATGTATCTGTGTGAATATAGATGCCTGTGGGATCCAGACCAGGGAGTGGGCATCACCTCCTCTATAGCTGGAGCTGACTTATTCTTGGACATTTTTCTTGTTTTTTAAGACAGTGTTCTATGTAGCCAATGGTGACCTTGAGCTTCTGCTCCTCTGACTTTGCCTCCTGAGTGCTAGTTACAAGCATGTGGCCCCATGCCCCGATTTTTATAGTGCTAGAGATAGAAATCAGGCTTTGTGCACTCTATGTAAGCACTGTACTACTGAGTCACATCCCTAACTTTGCATTAGACTTTGATGTTAAAAGTATATATACACATATATTTGTCTGGAGAAAGAGGATATGACCTCTCTTTCTCCCCAAAACAAGGTTTAAATCCAGTGCTTAATATTAATAATCCTTAATTTGTGACATGTAATATATGGATTACATTATGCTTATGAAAGATTATGAGCTGTCTTTTAATGTTTTTAATGCATTCTAATTTTGTTTTAAAAGCTAAAGTATTTGAGTAAAAACAGAATTAGTGTTGTAAAATCAACCATTATATTTCTGAACCTCAGAAAGGCTAAAATCAACTTTGTAATGTTTACAGTCTTGTTCTGGTAAACACAATAATGAAGACTAACTCATGTTTTTGTTCACTGGACTCCTGATCTTGACTTAGAACAAGCAGTAACCAGATGTAGCTGCTGGGTGTAGCAGCATGAGTCTATAATACTAGCAGTTGGGAGATGAGGTGTGAAGTTGAGAGTTCCAGGCCAGCTATATAGCAGACCTGCTATGGATGAGTGAGTGAATGAATGAAATGTGAAAAGGTGAATAATGGCTGAAAGATGAAACCATTATCTTCAGATATTTGGGGCTTTCTGAATTTGAAAAATACTAATATGTTTGCTCTCTGAATAGGCTTGAAAAGGAGAAAGCAGAAATTGAACGCATGCGAAACCTGACTGAGGAAGAAAGGCGGGCTGAACTTCGGGCAAATGGCAAAGTCATTACCAACAAAGCCGTTAAGGGAAAATACAAGTTTTTACAAAAGTATTATCACCGGGGTGCCTTCTTCATGGTAAGTGAAAAGGGAGTCAGAAAACTGGAATAATTTACAGACATGTTGAACCTGCTATAAAATAACCTTTTAAGAAAAAAGAGGGGCTGGAGATACGGCTTAGCAGTTAAGAGCACTGACTGCTCTTGCAGAAGACCCAGATTCAATTCCCAGCATCCACATGGCAGCTTACAACTTTCTATAAATCCAGTTCCAGGGAATCCAACACCCTTACAGACATACATTCACGCAAAACACAATGCACATGAAATGAAAATAAGTATTAAAACTAATAATAGCCAGGCATTGGTGGTACACGCCTTTAATCTAGCACTTGTGAGGCAGAGGCAGGTGGATCTCAGTGAGTTTGAGTCCAACCTGGTCTACAGAGCTAGTTCCAGGACAGGCTCCAAAGCTACACAGAGAAACCCTATCTCGGAAAAAGGGGGAAAAAAAAAAAAAACTAATAGTAATAAAAAAAAAGATTCTGCTGTCCAAGTGAAAATAGTTCACAAGATGTAATAAATGAATATACAGCAGATACTCAAATTTTGACTCTAGATCATTGAGAAAATAATGTTTCTACTTTTAAAAAAGTCAAGTCAGGAAAGGAGTCTGACTTGGGAACATTAGGAATGATTTTCACTCACTGTATTTCAGGTTCTAATACAGTGTCCAAGGAAAGGTACACATAAAAAAGGATTGGAGATTTAGGTGCTTACAGAGCTGAATCTTTTAAATGCAGGGAATAGAACAAGCTAGGAAGCGTAAAAGTATGAGAAAACACCATCTCCCCACCCAGATACAAGCTCTTAAAGAAGTACTCACTAACCTCTGATTGGTCAGTTGTTGTGTTTAATAAATTTGTGGTTTGCTCATATGAAAACTAAGAAACAGACTAATAAGATTCTCTTTCACAGGATGAGGACGAGGAGGTCTACAAGAGAGATTTTAGTGCACCTACTCTTGAGGACCATTTCAACAAAACCATTCTTCCAAAAGTCATGCAGGTATGAGGATTCACAGTAACAGAAAGCTGCTGAGCAGGACATGCTTGTCTGGTGCTATAATTATCCTTCCTTCTTTCAGGTTAAGAATTTTGGACGGTCTGGTCGTACCAAGTACACCCACCTTGTAGATCAAGATACCACTTCCTTTGACTCTGCATGGGGCCAAGAGAGTGCCCAGAACACAAAGTTCTTTAAACAAAAGGCAGCTGGGGTACGTGATGTGTTTGAGCGACCATCTGCCAAGAAGAGGAAAACCACCTAGGCTTCAACTACTTATTCCAACTCTGGGACACAAGGACATCTGGTCCTCAGTTTTCTTTACCCATTATTTACATAGTTCTTGTATAGAGCCTTCTGGACTTCCTACCATAACGTGTGTTTGAAGGTGCTTTGTAAGAGGTTTGGACTCATCCTGAGAAACCCACAGAAAAGCACTAGCCAGGTAGAGTTAGAGGCTTCCCACTTAAACAGTTTCTGAGAAATCTTAGATTTCTCTACCATGGCTTCCCATATTGACTTGGGACTGTTCTGAGCTTATTTTTCCAGCATCTTAGCCTGGATCAGATACGTGGGCATGTGAGTGGATGACACAGTACCCTTCCTTAAAGTCAGGAGTAGGGTATCAGGAAATCTAAACTCAATCCAACATGTTTTTGCATTTGAGGTGTTGAATCTACTTTTTGTAAGTAAACATACTTTTTAATCTGTGTGTGGTGTGTGTGTGTGTGTGAGAGAGAGAGAGAGAGAGAGAGAGAGAGAGAGAGAGAGAGAGAGAGAGAGAGAGAGAGAGAATTACCACACACCAGAAATATTTTTACCATAATATTGGAAACAAAATGTATAATCTGACAACTCTTAACCCACTAAAAAGAGGCTGAGTATGGTGGCACATGCCTCTAATCTCAGCACTGAAAAGTGGAGACCCATAAAGATCTGGTTCAAGACCTGCCAGAGATACATAATGAAACCCCATCTCAAAAAGAGGGGATAGAGATAGATAGATAGATAGATAGATAGATAGATAGATAGATAGATAGATAGATCTCCTAAAATAAAATATAGCTAGGAATGGTGACACACACCTGGGAAGTAGAAAAAGAAAAATGAAGAGTTTGGTCATCCAAGCAAGGCATGATGGTGCATGGCTTTAACCCCAGCACCCAAAGGCAGGGGCAGGTGGATCTCTGAGTTCGAGGCCAGCCTTGTCTACAGAGTAAGTTTCAGAAAACCCAGGACTACACAGAGAAAACCCGGACTCAAAAAAGAAAAATTCAGTCATCCTAAACTACATAATTCAGGGTTAACCTGAACCAAATGAGACTTTGTCTCAAAAAACAGTAAACAAGTAAAATATAGCAAAGAAGTGGGCAAAGGTCTTTTCTTTCCCTCATAGTAGAATTTGAATCAAGGGCCTGGTATATGCCAGTCAACTGTTCGGTCATTTTGCTGTATCCTGTGTGTGTGTGTGTGTGTGTATGTGTGTGTTAGAGAGAGAGAGAGAGAGAGAGAGAGAGAGAGAGAGAGAGAGAGAGAGAGAGAGAGAGAGAGAGAGTGAGTGTGTGTGTGTGTGTGTGTTTTAAAAGGGTCTCACTAAGCTACTCAGGCAAGCCTTGAACTTGAGATACTGGGCCTGAAAGATATTTCACTTGGTTAGACCCCTGCCAACAATTCTTAACATGAATTTGATACTATAGCCCCACATAGTGGTAGAAAATCCTGTCTGGCAACCAGTAAGCTGTCATACTATGGAATATATGTATTTGTGTGCACAAGAGATGTAATTTTAAAAAAACAAAACAAACAAAAAAAGCTGAGTGTGGTACATGCATATAATCTCAGTACTCAGGAAGCAAGGCAGGTAGACGAGCAGATTTCTAAGTTGAAGCTCAGTCTACATAGCCTGTCTCAAAAACAGAGAGAGAAAGAATGTAATGATTCTTTTACCTCTGTCTCTCTAGTGGCTGAGATTACAGACATGAATCACCAAGCTTAAAACATTTGTATCCTGCCACCATGCTGGGAACTAAGTCCAGGTCCTTGCACATGCTAAGCAAGTACTCAACCAGATTATATGCCCAGCCATAGCCAGTTCTTATTTTGATCATCCTTTAATCTCAGAAACAAACTCAGATAGATATTAGACGATAATTAAGTAGCACCCAAATGTGTTCTGTGAGCAAATTCAGATGTATTTGGTTGTACTTGTTCTCTACATTGCAGCATTGTGTAGGTCAATGACATAAAACAGGACATGACTCATTGAGTCCAGTTCCTACTAATCTTTCTTATGAAGCTCCTGTGTAGGGTGAAAAGAAAAACCAATGCTCTGAGTAGCAACCTACAGGTGGTGCTACAGGGGTTGCCCACATAATATTTACTGTGTAGCCACCATGCACAGAATGAATTTCATCAACTGGATAACTTTCCTTGATTATGAAAAAAAGATAAGAAAAAAAAGAGAGAGAGAAAAATGAGAAGAGGGATGAAGAGGCGGCTCAGTGATTAAGGGCACTTCCTATTCCTGAAGACCTGAGTTCTATTTCCAGCACCCGTATCAGACAACTCACAAACTGCCTGTAACCCTAGCTCCAGGGAGATCTGAAGCCTCTGACCTTTGAGGGCACCTGCTTCATTTACAGATAAATACATGCACATTATTTAAAATCTTTTTCTTTTTAAAAGACTGAGCCAGGTGGTACTCTACTGTAGTCCTAACTATTATAGTAGAGAGGCTGAAAGGAGATCACCTGACCCCAAGTTCAGGACAAGCCTGGATAATGAAACTCCATCTCAAAAAACAAAAATAACCTCCAGGTTATTCCTTAGAGTACTTGCTGTACAAGGGTTAAGGGCCCCAGGCTTTTTCTCAGCACCACCAACACACACACATATTCATGTCCTTAAAATAACACCTATAAGACCTATCCATAGCTGTTGATTAACTGCTTATATACTACATAAAATTAAAATTACTAGGAAATAGTAAAAGTGAGCGCTGAGCCAGATGGGGGCACACAGAAGCAGAAAGATCACAAGTTCCAGTACAGCATCTGCACACTGCACAATCTCATGGCAAAATATATAGGTATATATTCTATGTATATATACATATGTATGTAGTTACTGCATATACTTAATGTGTGTGAATACATTTTGATATGTGTAATTCAGAGGTCAAAACTGTCATTCCAACAGTCACCTTTGTGTTTTGGGACATGATCTCGTCACAAAGCCTGAAGTGCCTAGCCAGGCTGTGGTAACACATGCCTTTAATCCCAGCACTTAGGAGGATCTGAGTTCAGTGCCATCCTAGTCTACAGAATGAGTTTCAGGACAGCCATGGCTACACAAAGAAACCCTGGTGGGGAGCCTGAAGTTCCTGATTAGGCTGACTAGCCAAAGAGTTGTGAGGATCTTCCTGTCACAGCACAAATCACAGTGCTGGGGTTACAGGATCATGCCACCACTTTTGAGGTTTAGGGTGGTTTTTTGTTTTTGTTTTTCAAGACAGGATTTTTCTCTGTATCCCTGGCTTGCTGGAACTAGCTTTGTAGACCAGGCTGGCCTCTAACAAGAGATCCTCCTGAGTGCTGGGATTAAAAGTGTGATCCACCACCACCTGGCCACTCCTGGATTTTTAAAGGAGTACTGGAGATCTAAACTCAGATTCCTTGTGCTTTTGTACAAGTACTTACTAAACCATCATATCTATGCTCCATATTCCCATCTCCAGAACCTGAATTTTTACTCCAGTAGCCTATGAATGAGTCTGGTAGTCTTTTGGTATTCATGAGCTAGCCTAGAGTTGGGAAGGATGACTGAAATTGCAGCTCTCCAGTGGTATTAAGTGAAGGGAGACTGAGTTTGAAAACAGCCTGGGCTACACAGGAAGAACCTATCTGAGAAAAATAAAATAAAATGCACAAACTATCCTAGAACCACATGTAGTTGGATCCTTTACAGAGGATCCAAGAGCTAGTCAGATGAGTGAGACTAGCATACCACCTAGAATCTGTTATTTAGGGCTGGTGAAAGCCTTTGTGATAAAGGGCACTTGAGTTCAATTCCCACACGGTGGAAGTAGAGCTGTCATCTGACATCAAGCACTATGGCAGGAGAATGCCCAGACACATACACTAAGTATTATAAAAGTAGAGCCTGTATTTGAACATTAGGTACTTCTTTATACTGACTGTTCATAATTCCATGAAGGTCCAACATAAAAATGACAAAATATATAAAACTGAAAGAAAAAAAAAGAACAGCATAACAACACTTTATTTCAATAAATCAGTCCAGAATGTCTGAAAAAGCACATTATCAGTTGGTTAGAGCAATAAGAGCCTCCACAACGTTGCCCATGTGTTCCCGCAAGCTCCTTTCTGCTGCTGCTCGAGAGATCTCCATCTCTGTCATCTGCAAGGAAAGAATAAATCATGTCATCGAAGCCTCCTCTCAGGCATAAATGTGTCAACTAATTTCTGACTCCACTTATTAGGAACCCAAATTAAGTAGAACTACTCTTGTGCATCCATTAAAGCATTATTACTCACTATCAACTCCAGATCTTCCTTCTTGATCGTGACCTTCGCCAGCTCCTTCTCCCTGTGAATACATATGTGTATATGTATTCATAAATGTGTATATATATATATATATGTGTGTGTGTGTGTGTGTGTGTCTTCATTCTCTACCTCTGCCAGAAACTCCCAGAAGTAACACTCCCAAGTTCACACTGCAAATGGGTGGAACAAGGTTGACTGAAAATGTCAAATAAACGTGCCCACCCCTCCCACTGGAGGCTTTCCTTCCTCTAAAATCAATGTCACTTAACAACAATATTGTAAACTCTAGATCTACAGGAATTGCCTAAAAATTCTTACCGCTCCTGTTTTGCCTTTTGCTCCCTGGACCGTCTGTCTCCAATGACGGACATCGCCTGTAGGAAACACGAATCTAGTTACCTACCACCGTGCGACCCAAAATTTCCTATCTAAACGGCAATACCAAAAACAAAAACCACGTGGTTCAAGTAGTCACAGTAACGAGTGTTCCCGGGACCAAAGGACTACGCTTAATTCCGTGCACCTGAGGTCCATTTGGGCCCAATCTCCATCAATTCTTAAGCAAACAGCATGCTGGGTGAGTGCTGTCGCTTATCCCCACCCTACTGCCCACTCACACTATCTCAATCTGCCGTTCCAGAGCCGCTGCTAAGTAGCAAACGGGTCCGTCTCAACTCACCCCTACCCCATTCTCAAGCCCTCTCATACAAGTTCCAGATCAACCTTACCGTCTCCAGATTCGAACTCTGGATCTCCTTCTCCTCCGCATAGTCAGTGACCCGCTCCAGGTCAGCAGCACCGCTGTCATGCTTCCGTGGCTTCTCAGGAGGCCGCTCCGGGCCACTGGTTTCGGTCTCTAACTCTAGCTCCACATCTCCCTCGGTCGCCATTTCGATCTCACCGCGCCGCCGCATACGCTGCCGCTTCACAACTTCCGGCAAACTCAGCTTCCGCCCAGATAGGGGCGGGGCAGGCCCTGGACCACACCTTTGTGCCTGTCTTGAGAAGCTTCTGCTAGCTAGGCGGTTGGTTCGCTTTTGACCTCTCCAGGATGTTTTCTGCAGTCTTCTTCGACTAATATGTTCAGTACCCACACACACCTAAACGCACAACTTTACTTCTTCAGCTAAGAACAATCCCTCCACTTCCTCCCCTCCTCCTCTCCCTCTCTTCCTCTACACACACACACACACACACACACACACACACACACACCCAGGAATTCTGACCAACCAAGGCGGCCGATGGCTAATCCTAAACCAATTTAAAAAACCTAATCCCCAGACCAGATAGGCCAACTGCTCCTAATCTCAGAAAATAGTCCAAATGATCCGGAATACGAAGCCCAGTGAAGGCATCTTCAAAAGAATATTTGCATTTACCATTTTCTACTGATAGGTATCCTTTTTCTAACATGTCTATTCTACTAGTTTGAGATTGAGTGATTAGCCCAGCACAGCGACTGCCCAATGGGTGAAAATCTTGAGAAGCCGCTGTTCCTCATCAGCTTTTCCAGTAATGGATCTACGCCTAACCTCTGGGCCAAAAATGACAGGAGCAAAAGCCATGACACCCCAGGCCACCGTCCAGGGCCTTGCACAGCAGCACGGTGGAATCGGTGATGTCATAGTGAAAACCCCCTTTTATCAGGTGAGAGGGCATTTGAGGCCACAGACTTGAAGATGCCCTTAGATAGCTGGAAGAGTTGGGTTCTTTGTCTCGATAATCAGTAAACCTCTCGTCCCATTCCCAGCCACAGAGTGTAAGAGGGAAATAGGTGGTTCAAGCCTAAAGTTCCTGCGATGAAAATCTTACTAGTGTTTAGTAAAAATCCTATGTAGCTCACCACAAGCGGGTAGGATGGAGGGCTGTGGAATTTTACTGTGGATTAACTCCACACAGTATACACTACCCCTTGCAAAGCTCCACATCTGCTCTACCCTCAGGTGTCCTGCTGTGGGCCTGTTTCTTTGACCAGCTGCTGCCACTCTAGGAGGCCCTCTCTCACAGAATCGTCCTGTAGCCGACTGCTCTACATCCTTCTCCATTTGGGGACCTCAGCAATCTGCTGCCTCCTGCTGTCTAGGACAGTGGGAGAAAGGGTCTGGGACAAAGCACATGGGGTAAGTTGGCAGGGGTTGCAAAGTGAGGAAAAGAAACACGTGATATTTGGATTGAGAACAGAAAGTGAGTCAATCTACAAGTGAGAAGGATGAGAAGTTGAGACCTGTCCATGCATTGTGACTTGTCCCTACCTTTTCTCACAACCAAACTCTGCAGATACAGATGCCCTCAGTGCTGTGTGCCCACCTATTTGGCAACTCAGACTGTCCAGTGCTGAGTGGCTCTGGGGCTGTGTATCGAGTGTGTGCAGGAACTGCCACTTTCCACCTGCTGCAGGCTGTGCTGTTAGTGCGCCTCCACTCTCCCACCAGCCCACGTGCACAGCTGCATAACAGGTTTGTATGTAATTTTTGGATAGGAATGGGACAGAGAGAAGTAGACACAAGCTGGCTAAAGGAAACTCCAGGATGAAGAAAGAGCACTGTAAAAAGACAGAAAACAGGTTTATAAATCCCTGGGCTCTAAATTGAAAAGTAACAATGGTTATATGCAAACCTTCCTTAGAGTGTACGATGTTGCTCAAATGTGGATTTTGGGTTAGAACTTGGGCTACAATGGGACTTGGGGCTGGTTCCACCTCTTCCCTGCTTATTTCCTCTGCCCACCTGCCATACTTTTCTTCTTCGTTCCCTGTTGCCTTTCCTCAATCTGGTTCTCTCTCTACCCCTCCTAGCTTCTGGAGCTGCAAGCTGGTGTTCCTGTTAGGTCTCTGTACTGTTGCCTTCTGCATCCCTGATGAGCACCTCTTCCCAGGTACTCTTCATCTTACACCCTGATCACCAAGAGTAGGCTACAGCTGGCTTCCTACTTAATGACAGGAAGCTGGACATAATGCCCACATCTGTGATCCCAGCACTCAAAGAGACAGGAGCAGGATTGAGAATCTAAGACCTGCCTAGGCTACACAGGCTCCTAACCAAAAAGGAGGTGGAGGGATATCCTGACACAATGTGACCAGCTCGAGCTAAGTTCCCAATGGTGCCTATCTTTCAGCCTGGCATTACATCGGCATCTGTGGAGGCTTCACATTCATCCTATTACAGCTGGTGCTAATCACAGCCTTTGCCCACTGGTGGAACAAGAATTGGTAAGGCACATCTAACCCTAAAGGCTCCTACCAAGGAGGTTAACAGCCATTACTGGGTAGATACAGAAAGGCTGGGCATTGCTCCTATGGCCTCCCAAAGATCAAGAAACCAGATGTGATAACATTCACTTGTGATCCCAGCACTGGGGAGGTGGAAATGGGAAGGTCAAAAGTTCAAGGCCTGAACAGGATACACCTCAAAAAAAAAAAAAAAAAAAAAAAAAAAAAACACAAGCCAACCTCTTTCAAAACAAAACAAATACAGGTAGTCAAGAATGGTGATGCCAGGGTAATGGTAGCACAAGCCCTTGATCCCAGCACTCAAGAGACAGAGGTAGGCAGATCTCTGGAGTTCCAGGCCAGCCTGGTCTACAAGGCTACACAGAGAAACCCTATCTTGAACCTCCCCACCCAAAAAAATTTAAAAAAAAAAAGTAAAAATCCCAGTGATTCGAAGCAGTGGTGATATAGCCAAGTGGTGATGGGGCATGCCTTTAATTTCATCATTTGCAAGGCACATGCTGGTAAATCTCTGAATTTGAGGCCAACCTGGTGTACAAAGGACAGCCTCGGCTACATACAGAAACCCTGTCTCAAAAAGCAAGAATGTACTGTATGGATCAGCAGGCTGACTAATCATGTCTGATAAGAGATGGGGAATAGTCAGTCCATAATGGATTGGCGTTATAAACCGCTACCCACTTCTCTTTAGGCAGGCTGGTGCAGCCCAAGACTGGAACTGGTCCCTAGCCGTGTTGCTGGCCACCCTAGGATTCTACAGTATGGCAGGAGTGGGGGCTGTGCTGCTGTTCTACCACTACACACACTCTGACGGCTGTCTGCTCAATAAGATGCTTCTCAGCCTGCACCTCTGTTGCTGTGGCCTCCTCTCTTTCCTCTCCATCGCACCTTGCATCCGCCTCAGTGGGTATTTGTGACTTCATGTTTCAGATTTGGCGGTGGGCTGTGTCCCTTTTTAAGTATTATAGCAAACTTTTTAGCCCTCTCAATTATCTGAAGAACCTCTGCTATTACAGACGCACGGACACACGCACATACACACGCACACACACGCAAAGTTAGGTAGGTAAAGATAGTACAGGTAGTAGTAGAAAGTAGAGGAAATTCACTGTCAACACCTGTTCTCCCTAGAGCACTCAAGTTCCGGCCTTCTACAAGCCTCTATCATCAGCTGCTATATCATGTATCTGACCTTCTCTGCACTGTCCAGCCGTCCCCCAGAGACAAGTGAGGACCCAAGTGCTGACAACCTTTTCTGATCCTGTTAAATACCCAGTTTTGTTCTTAACCTCTTTCCCTTTGCCCCTCGCCAGTAACCTTTCAAGGACAGAATCACACTTTGTGCATGCCTGCCAAGGATAAAATGGAGCCACAAATACCGGATACCTCAGTAGCAGTGTTGAGTGCTGGCATCATGTATGCTTGTGTGCTTTTGGCTTGGTATGTAACAGTGTCAAAAGATGCCCGGGTCTCAGTGAAGGACAATGTCCAGGGCTATAGTCTTGCTGTAGAGCAAGACTAGAACCAGAAAAGCTCCCCACAAACAGGGACAATTTCTAAGAATAGCATTTGTCAGATGATCTATATAAGATCATGGGGGCAGGGGAGAGTATCTGGAGTTCAAAATTTGTAGACTTTATGGGCCTCTGAGAACACAATACCTCCCAGGAGAATACCACCATGGACTAATTGGCAGTAAATGCCCCTAATCCTTTTTACTTGTCCCAAAATTTAAAACTTTCTTTCACAGCAACGAGGCTTCCTACCTGGCTGAGTTATTTGGACCCCTGTGGATCATCAAGGTTTACAATTATGAGTTCCAGGTGAGCATCAAGAGTTCAATAACCCCAACATCCCTCCCCAAAACACAGAGACACACATCCTACCAACCTCTACCCAGAATGCTCAGGTTCTAGCTATTTCCTTTTATTGAGTACCCACAATGTGCTAGGCACTGTGCTAGATACTTTACATACATAATCTCATTTAATTTAATCCTCACAACAACCCTGTGAGGTAGGTATTTGCTCCATTTCACAAATGGAGGAATTGAGGCACAAAAGATTAAACATCTTACCAAAGTTTGCATAGCCACTTATATGCTGGAGCAAGAATTTGAACCCAGGTGTGCCTCCACTTCTTACACCAGGCCAATCTTTTCAAAGGGAAAATTTTCTAAATTAGTACCCTCACATTGTCTTGAAGCCATTTCACAACACATTGCTTTGTTTTACAGAAACCCTCACTCTGTTTCTGCTGCCCCCAAACAGAGGATGGTGAGTCAAGTGAGCAAGCTAGGGAGTGGTTAATGCCTGGAAAATGCCAAAGAGCCCTCAAGAGCTGCTGGAAGAAGGAAATTCCAGCGTGTCACTGCTTCCCACCAGCACTTCTCTCTATGCAGGGCAAAGCAGCTCAGCCAGGCCAGCTGACCAAGAGACTCCACCAGCTGCGCAGGTGCAAAGGCAGCATCTTCCCTACAGCTATTCTGCCTTCCACTTCACCTTCTTCCTTGCTTCACTCTATGTCATGGTTACTCTTACCAACTGGTTCAGGTAGGATGAAAACCTAGCTATTTAAGGAAAATTTTGGGTATGGGGTTAGCAGGGCAGCCCAAAAAACTAAGCCCAGCAAAATATCTAATCAGCTTTTGGTTTCACAGCTATGAGGGAGCAGAACTGGAAAAGACCTTCACTAAAGGTAGCTGGGCTACCTTCTGGGTCAAAGTTGCCTCATGCTGGGCGTGTGTATTCCTCTATCTGGGGTTGCTCCTGGCACCACTCTGTTGGCTTCCCACTCAGAATCACCACCACCCCCGGGTACTGCCAGGTAAAAACTAGCTCCCCAAACTGGGGTACCTTTTAGATTATGATCCTAATCTTAGCTCCATGAGTCATCTAGCTGAGCTCAGTACCTCAAGGACAAATGAGGAGTTACCACACATAGGCTCAATACTCCATAAGTATCTAAATTGTAAGAAGTGGCCAAATACACCCTAGTTTCTTGATTCAGTAAAACTAGTGTCTTCATTTAAGCTCAAGAGTCTAACTCCAAGTCAGTAAACTCAGAAGCTTTAACTGATCCTAGCAGTGTGGTACCAGCCCCTTCCTAGTTCCTGAACCAGAGATAAGGGGCAGCGAAAGACCAACAGAGACTGAAGATTCGGGTTTGCTCTTAACAATCAAAAGAAAACAAGTGGTCCAGCCCTGGGCACAGGGATCAGGGATATAAGAAGACCAGAACCACAGAACAAACCACGGCACAGGAAGAATGGAACAGAGGCTACCACGAGTTTTAATCCTGATCTTGAAGTCAAAGAAAATGGAAGACAAAAACCACCCTCATTTCATGAGGAATGACAGAAGAGAATATGAGCACTTGAGAGCAGCTGACCACCGGAAGTTGGTGAGCAGATTTTTTTTTTTTTTTTGGGCCAACTTTCAAGTAAACTAAGAATGAGGAACAGAGACATAAACTTAGGTCTTAGATCCTTCCCCTCTTACAGCCCTCAATAGTGTTCAAGGTCTGAGTGGGACATAAAAATCAGAGAGAAGTCTCTATAGTTCTTACAGGATTCCTTTACCACACAACTGGAGTGCTTTTCTGGTTGCCATAGTAAAATAAAGGCTTCTGTGATGTTTCCCTTATGAAGTCTACAAATCTCTCTTAGGTGCCTAAAAGAACTTTCCCCCTTTAATGGGAAAGGACAGTCACTCCTCCATCCCCATCCCCCCAATCCCCAGTCAAACCAGGCGCTCAAGGAATTACAAAGCTACTTTTAATACTTTGGGGTGTGCCCCACAGGAATAAAAAACACTGGGAAGGGGTAACCCCCTCACCCCCAGGAGTGGCCCAGGGGGAGAGAGGCTACCTGAGGGGAAGGAAGCACAAAAGGAACCCGCTGCAGACTCAGGGCAAAGGGAATGCCATCGGTGCTGGGACCTGTGAGCATTACAGGAAGAAACTCGAGCATGGTGGGACTGGCTCCAGGCACACAGGCGTAGGGCAAGAGGGTTGGACACGAAGCCACAAAGCTACTTGGGTTCCTCCTTCTTCTCGTTTGCCTTTTTCTGCTTCTGCTGCATGATCTCCGAGTCCCTGGGGGTAGAGATGATGGGGCACTGGGAGGTACCAGAGGGCAAAAAGGACAAGATGCAGGGGGATGAAGGGTACAGAGGATAAGATGGAAGTGGATGGGACAAAGTTCAGCATATGGCTGCTATATTCCCACCCTAGGAGAACAAGAGGAATGGAGCTAAGGCTCAAAAGGCAAACAGTCTCCATCTGGATGTTGCCCAAGGGGTCAGAAGTCTGGCCACTCAGGCCCAAGGCTCTCTATTCTGTACTGAGTACCACACCCAACAGCACTGGTGAGAAAGTCGGGAGAAGGGAGGAGATACAAGCAGCAAGGAGGGCCAAAAGTACTGGGCTGTCAAAACAACTGTACTTGATATGTGAAGCTCCCTGCCCTTGCCCTTAAGGTCACAACCGGGGCACTCAGAAATCAGCCTGCTGACCGGGACCCGCCCCAGTCCCTTCCTGTATAGCTGTGACCTAACAATTTGGAGTGGGGAGGAAATAAAACCTTAGAGGAAGCAATGCACTCTTCCCCTCACACCTAGTGCAGACTCGAGCCCTGAAGTAGTTCTCTTTCCTGGTACACCCCTCGGTCTAACCCAGGTCTCCCCGTCCCGTCCGTCCTGACCCGTCCCGTCCTTTCCCCTCCCTGGGGCTACCTCTGCTTGCGGGCGGCAGCAGAAAGCCCATCATCTCGGCGCTTTCCCTTAACGGAGTCGCTCTGCTTCTTCATGTTCTTCTGGCGGGCGAGCTCTCGCTGGTTACCGCCTGAGGAGAGAAGGTAGAAGAAAGTCAGATGCCGGGGCCGGGGCACGCACACACCAGCGCCCCTTCTCCCGCAACTGGGACCCGACTCTTGGCCGCCGCGGCGCCGACCCCACGGCCGAGCTTCGGCTGCCGGGGTGTGGCAGCCGCCACGGGGCAGGCAGGTTAACTTGGGGTGCGAGGGGACGACGGCGCAGCCGAAGCTGCTGGCGGCGCGAGTCAAGTTTGGGGTGCCGCGGGGGCCCAGACAGCTGCTGCAGCGTGCGGGGAGCGCCGGGGCCTCCGGGGCACGCGCCGGGGCCCACCAGCCAGGGCACCCGGCTTCCCCAGCGCGGAAAGCCGCCGGCGGCCCGCGCCCAACACTGGGGTCTCGACAAGTGGCGGCGTGCAGAGGGGTACGCTTCCGGCCGGCCGGCCGGGAGGCAGCTGGCGAGCGCCCCCCGAAGAAACCCCCGCCGGAGAAGCCGGGGGCACTGACGCGCCGGCGCCCGGCCGTGCGGCCGGCGAGAGCGCAAAGAAAGGGGCGAGAGGAAAGGGTCCCAACACTCACGGGTCATGGCGACGGCAGCGGCTCCGACCTGCCTCCGTTGCGTCCCCTCGTTCGGGCCGACGTTGCAGGCCCCGCCCCCTCCGCGCGACGCCACCGAGTCGTCTCCTTCCTCCCGCCCCTTCACGCCCGGACGCCGACTCTGATTGGGCAGAGGAAAACACGTGGAGCGCGGTGCCACGCGCCAGTCCCCGAGGGCGAAGAACGGAGCTTCGCGGGCGGAGCGCCTGGCGAGGGGAGGGGACGGGAGGGGAGGGGGCGGAGGGGAGCGGAGGGGTGCGGCTTCCCGGGAGCGCTGGGTCCGGCACCGGGCGGGGAGCGGGCGGGGGACGGGGGTTGGGAACTAGGCTGGGTCACGTGGGCGGCGGGGTGGAGGGGTGCGGCTGGCGATGTGGCGCTCCGGCGGTGCCAAGCACGTGACCGGGCAAAGTGACCTCATGTGGGACAGTTTAGGGTGCTGACAAAGTCGCCCTGAAGGAATGCGGTGGCGGGGTGGGGAGGGTGTGAAGGCGGGATTTCCTAGGTGGTTCATCCGGTTGCGTGCCATCAGTCTCTCTGGAGTTAAACTTTGAGCTGTTAACTTGGGGCACCAGTCCCCCAGCCTCTTGGCCGAACACGTCTGAAAACATACACAAATAATAACCCCTTTCCACTTCCTTCGTCCCTAATTGCCGCCACGTCCACTGTGTCATGAAGTGCTCCTGCAATTGTTTGCCAAGCCCTTGAGCCCAGAGCTCCTGTATGCACGCGCACTTCCACTACCGAGCTGCACTTCCAGACTGCCCACAGAAACTTTGTGCCTTGGGAGTGATGGAGCACACCCAAACCCGTAGAGTTACTTCAGAAACTCTGAGGCTAGGGAGTGTTCATGTTGTCTGCATCACTCTTAGATTCTATATTGTATCATCTCCCCCAGCACTACATCTGGTTTGTAGGAGAAATCAGACTAGTAACTAAAAATCGTTCTCGTGTTCAGTTATCTCACAGATGTGGCCCCTGTAAATGGGATTAATTAAACCGTATCTCCCTTGGAGAAACAAACCTGAGTTCGTCTAAACTATCATGAAACAACTCAACATAGCTCAGAATAGTAGGATTAGCTTTCTGCCACCCAAGCCCAACACAACCTTAGTTAGGCCCCTTATCCTGTCTAGCATCTTGACTAAGCAACTGAATTCAGGAAGTCCTCTCGGTAAAGCAGCCGTTCTCAACTTTTGGGTAGCAATCCTTTCAAAGGGGTCATCTACGACCATCAGAAAACACAGATATTTACATTGTGATTCATAACTAGCAAAATTACAGTTGAAATAGCAACATAAAAAATTTTATTGTTGAAGGGTCACCACAACATGAGGAACTGTGTTAAAGGGTCAAAGCATTAGGAAGATTGAGAACAAGGGCTCTAACGTCTATAAAAGTCAAGCATTTCCTTTGTTCTGTGAGTAGCTGTTGGATCTATTATCCCAGCTTCTCCAATATAACAGATGGCCAGTATTTCTAAAGGATAGCTTTTCCATAATCCTCAGACCATTCTAAAAGGAATCTTCTGATAAACCCAGCAGTGGTGGCACACGCCTTTAATCCCAGCACTCAGGAGGCAGAGGCAGGCAGATCTCTGTGAGTTCCAGGCCAGCCTGGTCTGGAGAGTAAGTGTGCCAGGACAGGCTCCAAAGCATTACAAAGAAACTCTGTCTCAAAAAACAACAAAATCTTCTGTCATGGTCCTAGGCAACCATGTAGAGAACAGAGAGCTCCAGGCTGGTTCTCACCTGCTTGTCCTGGCAGGATCTTTTGTTTTTTGAAGCTGTGCTTCATACCCCAATCTAACTGGCCTATGAGCTTCCAGGCAATTCTCCTGTCTCCACCTCCTATTTCTATGTAGGAATGCTTTGATTGATTAAAGATGTGCTTATCACATGCTCTTTATGTGGGTTTCAGAGATTAGACACAGGTAGTCCACTGCCTTTACCTGCTGAGCCATCTCCCAATCCAGAACTTATCTATCTAATCTAACTAACTATCTATCTATCTATCTATCTATCTATCTATCTATCTATCTATCTATCTACTTGGGTTTTGGTTTGGTTTTTCCAGACAGGGTTTGTATTGGAGTCTGTCCTGGAACTCTCTCTGTAGATCAGGCTGGCTTCAAACTCAAGAGATCTGCCTCCTGAGTTATGGGATTAAAGGTGTACACCACCACCACCAGCTAAGAATTTTTATTTTCCAATGCTGGGCATTAGTGGTCCATGCCTTTAATCCCAGCAATTGGGAGGCAGAGGCAGGTGAATCTGTGAGTTCAAGGCCAGACTGGTCTAGGTTTCTCTGTGTAGCCTTGGCTGTCCTGAAGTTCACTCTGTAGGCCTCAAAGTCAGAGATCTTACTGCCTCTGCCTCCCAAGTGCTGAGATTAAAGGTGAGCACTACCACCTCCCCAGCTTTGCTCCCCCCAGCCACCCACCCACCCAGTGGGAACTGGCTTCATGCATGCTAGACACGTACTCTACCACAGAGCTACATATCAAGCCTTTTCCCACTCTTTTATTTTAAGACAGGTCTCTCTAAATTGACTTGGCTGGCTTGACCGTAAGTAGACTTTGAGCTTTCAGTTGAACAAAATAAATGAATCTATTATGGCATTCCCTGCTGAAGCTGGATTGGAGATAAGACTATGAGGCTAGGTTCCTTGGAATACAAGCTTGGCTGATTTTTATGGTGGTTGTTGTTTTGTCTTGTTTTTAGTTTTTGATTTGTATTTTTTTTTTTTTTTACTTATCACTTAAAAATAAATGTTAGGGGTAAGGATATAGCTCTGTTAGTAGAGTGATTTTTGTAGTATGCATGAAACAACCAGCACAGAACAAAACATCACAGAAATGGAATGGTCAAGCAGGGCATTGGTGGTGCATACCTTTAATCCCAGCACTCAAGAGGCAGAGGCAGAGGCAGACAGATCTCTGTGAGTTTGAAGCCAGCCTGGTCTACAGAGTGAGTGCCAGGACAGGCCCCAAAACAATGCAGAGAATACAGAGAAACCCTGTCTCAAAAAAAAAAAAAAAAGTTTAGGTTTACTTTTGCATGTGGGTGGGATATGCACCTGTGGATACCTATAGAGTAAGAAGAGGGAGCAGGAGTTACAGGCTGTTGTGGGCCACCTATCTGATGTGGGTGCTGGAACTGAATTCTGCTCCTCTGAAAGAGCATTGACTGCTCTTACAGCTCAGTTGTCTCCCCAGCCCCAGGAAAACCTAATAAAAGTAATTAAACACTGCTCAACCTTTTCACTGAGCACAAGTGCAAAAATAATATCAATTTTAACTTTTTAGTGAGAAGTTGTGTTAGTATCAACCTTTAATTTCAGCACTCCAGAAGCAGAGGCAGAAGGATCAGAAGTTCAAGGCTAGTCTGGGCCACTTGAGATGGTCACAGGAAACCTAGAAAATCCTGACTTGGGGGGGTCAAAATAGGGGTTCTCTGTGTAGCCCTGGCTATTCTGGAACCCTCTCTGTAGACCAGGATGGCCTTGAACTCAGAGATCTGCCTGCCTCTTCCTCCCTAATGTCGGGTTTAAAGGCGTGACCACCACATCTGTATATGAACCATATGTGTACCTGAAGCCTTTGGAGGTCAGAATAGGACACTGGATCCCCTGGAACTGAAGTTACAGACAGCTGTGAGTCACCATCTGGATTCTGGGAACTGAATCTGGAACCTTTACAAGAGCTACAAGTGTTCTGGACAGCTAAACCATTCTTCCAGCCTCCATAGTTCACTCATATTTAAAGAAAGAAAGAAGGTGAGGAAGAAAGGAAGAAAGAAAAAGAAGAAAATAATAGCTGGACGGTGGTGGTGCACAACTTAATCCCAGCACTCAAAGTCAGAGACAGGTGAATCTCTGTGAGTTCCAGGCCAGCTTGGTCTATAGAGTGAGTTACAGAAGATAGGCTCCAAAGCCACAGAGGAACCCTGTCGCAAAAACAAAACAAAACAAAAAAACAACCAAGCAAATGAAAAACTAGAAAAGGGACTGGGGAGACAGCTCAGAGGTGAAGTGCTTGCCTTGCATGCTCAAGGCCCCAGGCTCCATCCCAAGTACCAAGACAAAAGTGGATAAACAAACTCAATACAGAGTAGAAAATTAGAGAATACATTGAAATGATTTAGGCTGAAGGCCCTGAAGCAAAGAGATGAAGAGGGAGGTTTAGAGATCCCAAAAATTAAGGGGAGAGAGCAAAGTAGAGTAGGAGGAAAGAGGGCCTATGAAGCTTCCCAAACCTGGCTTCCATGGGAAAAGAAGCTACATTGGGTACCCAAGAGGGAGGGGGAGAGGGAGAGAGAGAGAGGGAGAGAAAGAGGGGAAGAGAGAGAGGAGAGAGAGGGGAGGGAGAGGGGGGGAGAGAGAAAGAAAAGAAAGGGGAGAAGGAGAGAAAAGGAGAGAGAGAGAGGGAGCAAGAGAGAGAGAGAGAGAGAAAGAGAGAGAGGAGAGAGATGTTTGCTTATTACTTCCAGCAGCAGTTCAGATGAGTAAAGGAACAGAACCACGAAGCAAACAGTTCCCGTCTACCAATTATGTACTTTGCCCAAGACTATTACCAATCCTGGCAAAACCTAGCCTCATAGTCTTATCTCCAATCCAGCTTCAGCAGGGAATGCCATAATAGGTTCATTTATTTTGTTCAATAAATATTCATTGTCCACTAACTATGTGTTAACTACTTTATGAGATGTTGCATACACAGTGATGAACAAAATATATCTCCGGGGGCTGATGAGAAGGCTCAGCAACAGAAGAGATACAAATCCTGAAAACTGACCTTGGACCTTCACACAAATGCCATGGTACATGCTCATCCACACAATAAATAAATGTAATTTTAAATATGCTATAGAAAGGAAAAGGCGATTTCCCTCTCCACACTATGTGTGTTCATGTAGATCTATGCAAATTGATTGTGACAATTGCTATAAAGAAAAACCAGATTATATGCAAGGGTGATATTCAAAATATTTCTCATGGTGCACACCGTAAGCACTGACCCATCAAAACAGATGTCCATATAATTTGAATGAAGACTGTGGACAATTTTACTTGTCTCAGTATGAACTGATGCTTTAATGCAGGGAGTAAACTTGTAGGCTCCAGGCAATTGATCTGGGCCAGTGAGGTCTCTCATGCTATACTTAAGGCAAGACGATGGAGAATTGACACAGCCAAGGCGAGAGCAAGAGAACACACTTCAGGAGAGGGAACAGCATGTGAGGGCCATAAGGCTCTGCTCCCTCGGGCTGTCCCATCTAGAGTCATGGTTAGTGAATAGGTAATAAGTTGCCTATGAAACTAGGTCAAGGAGGTAGTAAGGGCAGTGACACAATGACAGCAAGGCATACCAGGGCAAGATGTAAGCAGAGTCACAAGAATAACAGGATTTTATTTATAAAAGCAAGGGAGTTTGTTCCCATAAAAGGTTGCCATTACAATAAAAGTGCCGTTACAGCAGGGAAGATAAGATAGCAACCTAACAGGTATGGTAGGAGCACGGGGGAGGGGGGGGACCGGACAGCAGCTTCACAGTGCATTTAGGGAGCCAGGTATGATGGTAGTTCACACTTGTATCCTTAGCGCTCTGGAGGCTAAGTCAGTAAAATCTGGAGTTCATGGGCAGCCTGGGCTATATAGCAGTTTCTGGCAGGGCTATACAGTGAGACCCTGTCTCAAAAACAACAACAACAAGAAAAAGGAAGAAAAAGAAAGGAAGGAAGGAAATAAAGAAGGAAGGAAGGAAATTAAGAGAAAAAAAGGAAGAAAGAAATGTGTTGGGGGACGGGAAAATATACCTAAAGCTATTGGTGAAAAGAATTCCCTCAACAGAAAGGAAAAAAAAAGAAAAAAAGAAAAAAGTGAAAAAAGAGAAAAAATAGTGATGGGTGAAAGGATAATAGAGATACTTTTTTAAAACCGATACTACTGCAAACATAAAGTTTAACAAAAAATAACAGTAGAACATTATAGAGAGGAACTATATGCATATTTGTGAGGCAGAAAAGAGTTAGGTTTGGGAGGATTGGGTTCTTTTCTTCTCTGCTTCCCAGGACTGAGGATGGATCCAAAGGCCTCTCTCACAGCACTGGACCACTTAGCTACAGAACCAGAATCTTTGCTTTCTGTTTTGAGTAAGGGTCTCATTAAGTTGTTTACAGAGAACTTGGGATCCTCCTGTCTCAGACTTCAGACTATTGAGATAACAGGGGAGAACCACTACGGCTGGCTTGACATCTCCATTGCCTTTTTATTTTATTATATTTTAAATGTGTGAGTGCTTTCCTTGCATGTATTTGGACCACATGAGTGTCAGATGCCTGAAACTAGAATTACTGGCAGTTGAAACTCACCATGTTTATGCTGGAAATCTCAGAATTTATGAGGCAGAAGCAGGCAGTCTTCATGAGTTCAAGGACAGCCTGATCACATCCAGAGCTACATAGAAAGATCATATCTTAAGAACCAAAGTGACATGCATGCACTACCATGTCAGTTTACAATGCATTGAGGATTGAGCCCTAACCTTTTTGCATGCTTGACAGGCTCTGCACCCACTGAGCTATATCCTTAGCCTCAAGTCAGACTTTCATCCCCACTGTTTCACCAGGAATATTCTATTTGCTTTGTTACTGTTGTTTTCTGAGACAAGGTTTTTCTGTGTAGCCCTGGCTGCCCAGGAACTCACTCTATAGACCAGGCTGGCCTTGAACTCAGAGAGATCCGCCTGCTTCTGCCTCTTGAGCTGCTGGGATTAAAGGCATGTGCCACCACCACCTGGCTCAAATGTCAGGTCTCTATCTCCATTCTTCTTCCTTAGCTACCTGATGTTCTATTCTTTCTTGAATTATTTATTGGTTTAGTTGTTTTTGAAATGAGGACATCTCTGTTGCCCAGATTGATCTTGAACTCCTGGATACAAGTTATCCTATTAATTGTATTACCATATGGCTTTTCCTACATTTTAGTCGCGCCCATGCATGAGTGCTTGCGTGCCTGTGTGTGTTCTGGGAAACCAAACCAAGGGTTTCATGTGTTATTCTAGGCAAGCACTCTACCCATGATTTGAAGTTCCAGGGCTTAGTTTCTCTTTTGAGTTTAAATTTAGGTCCAAGCTATCATCTAAGAAAAGAAAACCCAGGTGATCAGCTTTACCTATCATAACTCTAAACCAGATGTGGTGGCCTGGGACTTTAATTCCAGCATTTGGCAGGCAGAGACAGGCTGATCCCTTAGTTTGAGGTCAGCCTGATCTTCAGAGTGAGTTCCAGGGCTGTACAGAGAAACCCTGTCTCTAAAAAGAAGATGAAGCAGAAGGAGGAGGAGGAAGAAGGGAGGAAAGGAAGAAAGGAAGGAAGGGAGGGAGGGAGGAAAGAAATAATAGGAGGGTCTGTAGCGATGGCTCAGAGGTTAAGAACACTAACTGTTCTTCCAGAGGTCCTGAGTTCAATTCCCAGCAACCACAGGATGACTCACAACCATCTGTAACTAGATCTGGTGCCCTCTTCTGGCACCAGGACATTGTATACATAATAAATAAATTAAAAAAAGAAAGAAGGAAGGAAGAAAATTACTTACAACTGTTAATCAAATTAGTAAATTGTACTCCATAGAAAAGAATGGTCCAATGGATAGGCAAATGTATTTGTGGTTGCTGTTGGCAACTAGTTGCAAAGATTGAAAAATTCAATATAATTTAGACCCCCCCACACCTAAAGCACATTTTGAGTGTAATGTTCAATGAGTTTTGAAAAATTATTTGTTTTGATGAATAGCATTGAGATCACTTGGAATTATATAGGTTGAAACATTTAACAGAGATTCCCAGTTATGAAAATGGAAATATGAAATTCTGAGAAACAACCAAATGTGTACAGGTGGAGACAGGAGGGCTGGTCTGAGATTTGTCCTGGGGTCTCAAAGCAACAGGATCTGTAGCTCTGAGATACCTGGTAACTTCAAGGCATCTTTTAGTCAGGGGTGGTGACTAACACCTGCAATCACAGCATTCGCAAGAGTAGGCAGGAGAATCGCTAGTGAATTCAGCAACAGTGATCTACGTTGTGAATGAAACCCTCCCTAAAACAAAGGACAAACAAAGGGAAGGGGAAAGTACCTTTTGAAGGAGCCAGATGCCGGTTTAGCCACTTTCACTTAACGTTTATTAGGTCACGAAGTGACAACTGGGATTGACTTTGTGGCTTTCTGCCCTGCGATTCCTTTTGCCACCAACTACGCCCCACATCCCCACCCACCGATTGGCGAGGCAGCCCCCAGACAGCCAGGCTTCCAGGACTGCTGAGGCACTCCTCCACCTGGCTTTATAACTTCTCTAACTTAGAAACTTAGGATCCGCCTCAGCAGACATAGCCTCGCAGTGGAGAAAGAAAAAGCACTCGCTGCACTTGGGGCCTGCCATCCTCTAGCCTCCTGGGTCCCTCGGGCTCAGGGCTTTGGAAGCATAAATGACTCAATTCGTCTACCGACCAGCCTCGATCTCCTTTCCCTGTGGAACTTAAAACCTCAGGTGATTTCAGGTTAAGTTTTTACTTAGAGACCGCGATTCTGAACCCAGAGTGGGGAAACTGAGACAGAACAAGGGTTTCTGCGTGACGGGCAGACCCTGGAGGTAGCCTTCGAAAAGCCCAAGACTGCCCAAGCCAAACCAAGAAGCAACCCCTTGGGTCCCGGCAGGAGGCTGGGGAGAGCAAGGCACCGCCCACGCGGCTGGGGAAACTTTGGGGCGTTGCCGGGGGCGGGGTCCTAGTGGAGGGCGGGGCACACCGGGACAGTGGGAGTGCCAGCCTAGGCTTGCGCGGCAGAGGTGGCAGAGGTGGCCCTGGCCTGTGGTCTCAGTTCTGCTTGTGCGCGACTTTGGCACCATGGAGGGGACCCAAGAAGCTCTGAGTGGGAAAATGCGGCTCCTTTTCACTCCTGCTCCTCGGACCAGCCTCCTGATGCTCAGGCTCAATGAGGCGGCGCTACGGGCACTACAAGAGTGTCAGCAGCAACAGGTGCGGCTGGCCCCCAACCTCTTCTTCCCATCCGGATCAACCAGATTCGGCCTCAGCCCGCTATACTGGAGAAGGGAAAGGGGAGGAGCGGCTTATGCAGGGTTCAGCCTCCCCCACCTCTCCAAGTGAAGCCCGCCAGGCAGGTGTCCCCACCCCAACCCCCCTTCCTGGGAACTTTGCTTCCTTTGTGCTCAGCTAGTGCTTGGGCTCTTCTCGCAGGTACGGCCAGTGATTGCTTTCCAAGGCCAACGAGGGGTAAGCGCGGGCCGGATGTGTGAGGGAGGTTAAGGGTGAGGGAGCATAAACGTGGGCTCCGGGAAAGTGAGCTCTGGGCACCCGGAACTTGCTAGTGGTCACGGTCTGAGAAAGGTGAGAACTGCACCCTAAGAGGGTGAGGGGTTGATGGGGCTATGGTCCCAGGAGGCTGAGCATTCTCAACCTCTTGGGAAACTCTGACCCAGCTGCACCTGGTGCGCTAACGAGCCCCTTGGGATCTGAATTCAGTTTTAGACTTGTTTGGAGAGTAAGGGCATGGGCAGGAGGAGGAGGGGCCGACTTAGCTGGGGCTTACCATCTCCTTCTGCTCCAGTATCTAAGGCTCCCAGGCCCTGGATGGTCCTGCCTCTTCTCCTTCATAGTATCACAGTGTGGCCAAGAGGGCACTAGTGGTGGCTTGGACCTTGTGTACCAGCGCTTAGGCAGGTAAGAGAAAACAGACAACAGGTAGAAGTTTGCAGAAAGTGGGAAGAAGGCAGGGTGGTAGTGGTGCATGTCTTTAATCCCAGCACTCGGGAAGTAGAGGCAAGCAGACCTCTCTGTAAGTTCGAGGTCATCCTGTCTCAAAAAAAAAAAAAAAGATCTTCAACCCATTTTTCTTTTCTGTTGTTTTCACCACCACTTCTTTCCAGATCTGGGCCTAACTGTCTCCACTGCCTGGGCTCACTCAGAGAGCGACTCACTATTTGGGCAGCCATGGATACTATCCCAGCTCCATTGTTAGCTCAGGAACACCTAACTGAAGATACCAGAGAGTCTGAGAGTTGGCAGGACACAGATGATGATCCTGAAGGCCATCCCCAGATGACACTAGAAGAGGTGAGGCTAGAAACGGCAGGGGAGTCAGCACAAGGTGAAGCACCCAGGTCCAGAGCCAAGTGATCTTATAACTTCCACCGACAGGGGTCTGATCCACTGGCAAGCAACCATGAACAGTCACTCCCAGGATCCTCCAGTGAGCCCATGGCACAATGGGAACTGAGGTACTGGGACATGCTGTGCCTGCTCTCCACCCTTGCACGCTGTAAGTAAAATAGAGGCCCATGTCTCACCCTGGTCTCTCCCATTCCTTCCAAAAATCCTAGGAACCACACCTATCTTCCAAACAGAGAGCTCGACCAGCCACTGCCTTCCCCTGCCAGCCAGAAACGCCTGGACAAGGTAAGCAAGGACTTCATTCCCTTTTTGGAGACAGGATCTCACTATATAGGCCTGGCAGGACTGGATCTCCTTATGAAGAACAGGATGGCCTCAAATTCAGAGATCCACCTGTGCCTGCTTCCTGAGTGCTGAGATTAAAGGCACGCACTGACATGTCCAGAGAAGCCAAAGCTTTTCAAAGAGTAGTCTAATGGGCCGGGATGTAGCTTGGTTGATGCAGTACTGGTGCAGCATAAAATCTGCCACATGCCTATAAGAGAGGTCTTCAGAGACAGGAAGGATCAGTTCAAAGCCATGCTCTGCTACACAGCATAGTGAGTTTGAGGGCAGCCTGGACTACCAACCTAAGGCCTGGTCTCAAAAACAAAAAACCCAATACAAACAAAAAAGGCTTGGGAGGTGATTTATCAAGTGCATTTACTTTTTTAATGTGCAAGCATAAGGATGGGACTGAGTCTGACTTCCCAGCACCTATGTAAAAGCTGGGGAATATGTCCTATGCCTGGGGGAATGAAGACAGGTAGATCTTAGGAGCTAGGAAAATAGAGCTTTAGGCTTGGTGAGAGAATAAGGCAGAGAGTGTCCTCTGGGGTGCACACTAGCACATACACAAGAACACAAGAATTTTCTAAAATACTATGTATTCAGAGTTCTGTCTGCATGTATCCCTGCAGGCCAGAAGAGGGCACCAGATCTCATTACAGATGGTTATGAGCTACCATGTTGTTGCTGGGAATTGAACTCAGGACCTCTGGATGAGCAGCCAGTGCTCTTAACTTCTGAGCCATCTCTCCAGCCCATGAATATATATATGTATTTTTTAAATAACACTTTTGTTTTTCTCCCCCGAGACAGGGTTTCTCTGTGGCTTTGGAGGCTGTCCTGGAACTAGCTTTTGTAGACCAGGCTGGTCTTGAACTCATAGAGATCGCCTGCCTCTGCCTTCCAGTGCTGGACTAAAGGCGTGTGCTATCACTGTTCAGCTAAATAGCACTTTTTAACAAGTAAGAACCTCCTAGCTTGCTGCTTATGTCAACAGAAACGTTCAGCACCTATAACCACTGAAGAACCAGAAGAAAAGAGGCTCAGAGCTTTGCCTCTAGTTCCAAGTCCGCTACAAGGGCTATCGAATCAGGAATCACAAGAGGGAGAAAACTGGGTGCCAGAAGATGAAGATAGAGATTCCAGGCTGGAGCAGAGTCTCTCGGTTCAAGCAGGTGAGTTAATGAGAGAAGGGTGAATACCAGTGGAAAAAAGACCCATAATTACTTGTTTTCTTGTTTCTTTCCTAGCCTGTGAATCCCCAAGCCCTGAGGAGGTACCTGATTATCTCTTGTAAGTTCCCCACACTTCTAGTTTCATAGTTTGTATATGGAAGCAGCCAAGGGCTTTTTTTGGTGGGCGGGCAATGAAGTTGAAGGTGTCACCTTTCCTGTAGGCAGTACAGAGCCATCCACAGTGCAGAGCAGCAACAGGCCTATGAACAGGACTTTGAGGCAGACTATGCTGAGTACCGAATCCTGCATGCCCGTGTTGGGGCTGCCAGCCAAAGGTTCACAGAGCTTGGGGAGGAGATGAAGAGACTACAGCGAGGAACTCCGGAACACAAGGTAAAAGGCAGGATTCTAGTTTACTGGCCATTATCTTCCTGCTAATTACCCAGAAACATGTTTGTTTAGCGACTAAGCAAAGGGACAACAAGCAAACCTATTGTAATATTTGGTAGAATGAAACCAGAAATTACTCCCATTTCTTACTTTTTCCTTTTTTCCCTTCCCAGCAATTTTGAATCATAGTTCTGTTTGTTTCAGGTGCTAGAAGATAAAATAGTCCAGGAGTATAGGAAGTTCAGAAAGGTAAGACAGGCTGTTGAGTCAGAAGCATTTAAGGTGCAAGTCACTTTACTTTTTGACAAGAGTATTTTTTCTCTGCAGCGGTATCCAAGTTACAGGGAAGAAAAGCATCGCTGTGAGTACCTGCATCAGAAACTGTCCCACATTAAAGGTCTCATCCTGGAATTTGAGGAAAAGAACAGGGGCAGTTGAAACTATTCAGAGGACTCTTGGGCCTGTCCCCAGTAATGAACAAAATAGCCACCAGGTGAAGCACATTAGCTTTTCTGATTCTGACCTTTCTGTCCAAGGTGGCAAGTAGTCATGCTAGGCTCTTGCAGTTTGATTTTTGTTGTTGCCATAAATTTTTGAGGGTGTGGGCATGGAGTCAAGTCTCAGCTGTGCCCAGGAGACTAAGAAAATAGCTTGGCTTCTTCAACTTTACTTCAGCAGTCATCTTCAGATCCTGAAAATTGACATTTCCAGGTCAACACACACTTTGAAAATAGTAAACGAGTTTAGCTGAGTGGCCTTGCAGGAACAAAATGAGAACTTGTGTTACAGCATACCTAGATGTAAGGGAAAGGGCTTGGCATTACTCATGTACTGTAGTAACATGATTGAAAAGTGAAAACCAATCGCTTGTATCTTGTGTGATCATTAACCTTAATCATCCAAGGCAGTGCTGTGTATCGGACTTCCTTCGAGGCTCTCTAAAAGACTGAATCCCCATGTTCCAGCCCAAGAGTTATGAACTGGAGCCTCCACAATTATGGTCATCTTGCTGTGCTTATATCTGCTAGACACATGCTCCACCACTAAGCAACACTACCTTCTTCCACCCCCAACATGTGTTTAAAACATTATGTATGATCCAGATGTGCATTTTATTATCAAGGTCTACCAAAAACATACTGAAAATACAAGAAATTATATTAAGATGTTTCATTTTGTGTGTTTAGAGTCACATGGAATTAGAGCTATATATCTAGAATTATCCAGGGCTGAAAGCTACAATTACAGACAAGAGTCTTGATGTAGCTATAAAAAAACAGGAGGGCCATATTTTAATTCATTCAAAAAAACAACATATCTCTGTAGGCTGTTGTTCTTCATGCCAATGATGATATGTTTCCCTGATTCACTGGAAGTTAATGGCTACACCTATGATCTGGGGAGACCTGTACCTAGCAGTATCAATGATTTCTCAAACAAATTAGATATCTGGCAGGGCATATCTGGGCAGGACAATCCTCAGGAGATATGAACATACAGAAAGCTTGGCTTTGTGGCAAAGATAAGCAGTATCCATCTTTAGAGCACGAATAAGGCCAGAACAACTGTAATTTCAGCACCTGGGGGCTGACTAGGAAAGTCTGCCACAAGCTCAAGGCCAGCCTGGGCTTCGAAGGGAGTCTGAGAAATTAAAAAGATTTAAGAGACGGTAACTGGACGAAGTCTGTCTGAGGATACAGGGATCAGCGTAGCAGGAACTATGAAGCCTTAAAATTATTTTTCAAGATTGCATATAGCTCAAGATGCTAGCCTCAAACTTGCTACATAGCCAAGGAACTTTGTTCTCATCTCTACCTCCCAATTGCTGGGACTACAGGTGTGTGTCGATATGCCTTCTTAGCTACAAGTATTGAACAGCATGGATCAATATCTCAAACATTTCTCTCACAAAATAAAACTCTACCCCGATTCTCCATTCCACGAGGGGAAAAAAACAACAGTATAAAGGGGGCACATTTATTGTCACTGTTCCAAATGTACAAAAAAAATTAGAAAATAACCCCCAACTCAATTCCCCCCACCCCCACAACATTCTTCCCAACACAAATAATTTTTTCCCCAACCACAAACATAAACTGGTCCTGGTATTTTCATAAACAGTGCAGCTAAGAAACAGTTTAGAGAAAATTTAACAGGATTCAGAGTATATCCATTCTGTCCTCTGATGGTTTTGCCATCTCTGGTTAAAAGTCCTTTTTCAAAGTGGCTCATTTGGCTGTTGCTTTAAAGGTCCTCTTGTGCCTTCTTCTTCTTCTTGGGTTTTTCTTCTTGAATTATAGGGGGGTTTGTAGCTTCTCGTTGTAGATAGCTAATAAAATCATTTAATTCACGGCCACCCTGGAGAAAAAAAAGTTATTTTAACTTTTTAAAATTTGAGCCCTAGGTCTCAAATGACAGGAGAGAACTAACTTCCCAAAGCTGTCCTGACTTTCACACATTCCTACTGCTCCCCCCCAAAGTACATAAATAGGCCAATGAAAGAACTAGGTATGGGGCTAGCAATATGGCTGCTTTCCCAGAGGACCCAGGTTTAATTACCACCACCTACATGGCAGCTCACAACTGTCTATAATGCCAGTTCTAGGATATTTGGTATCCTCAGAGGCAAAACACCAATGCACATAAAAATAATCCTTTTTTTTTTTTTTTAAAGTTATGTGTTATGGGGGAATGGGACAATGCACTTACTTCATACTTCTTTGGATTTAGCTTCTTGTTGGCTGGTGAGAAGTAGATGGTAGGAAAACTAGAAAGAAAAAAAAAAAGTTTACCAATTTCAGGTCTCAGAGCAATCCTAACACATACCTGCCTGAGTTTCTGTTCCAAGAATCCCTTTCTTTGTGGTTTCTAATCTGATCAGATGTTATTCTCCATAAGTGCCTAAATTATACTCTATACTTCGGAGTTATATTGGGATCACACCCATTGCAGAAATCTAAAAAATGCTTTCCCCCCAGACTATCAGCAAGGAAATGGTTTATGGTTGCTGTTCAGGTGGTTGAAAGCTAGGTTACTCTGAATTCAGGTGAGGTCAGCTTAGGCAACAAAGTACATTCCATTTCTAAACAAAAGCACCTTTCATCAACTTACCCTTTGACTTCATAAGGAGAAGGCACATCGTTGGCTGTGGCATCCATCTTGGCTATAACAATATTTGGGTCTTTGCTGAGCTGTTAATAAAAAAGTCACACATTAAAGAAAGCCAACAACAAAAAATTTAATTTGTAATCCCAATACTGAAAAAGCTGAGGAGGTATTTACCTGGCTTGTATTACATTACAAAGAAAAAAAGAAGAAGAAGAAAAAAAAAAAAAATCAGCCTGATTTGTGTTAAGTTGGCTATCTGTGAAGTTCTCTATAGGCTAGAAGGAGTCAAGAGCAAACGAAACAATAGTTGGGGGAAAAGAAGAAACTAATTAAATCTATGGTTAAAACATATGGTTAAAACTTCCAGCTCCGTGTTATATTCAGAAGATGTTCAAACTTACTTTCTCTCCCAGTTCTTTATATTTGGGTTCCAGATTCTTACAGTGACCACACCAAGGGGCATAAAATTCAATCAGCACATCCTTATCTTCATTATTCACTATGTCATCAAAACTTTCTGCTACCACAACCTAGAAAACATGGAAGATTCTCTTGTCATACAAATGCTGAAAATAAACCTACAAGCTAACTCACCCCAACTTGTATTACATTTACATACCCATAAAAATGGTGTTATTCCCCATTAACCAACCTACCCTCACATCCATCCTTGTCAAACTATGTTTAGGAAGCCACAGGAAATTTAAAAAATTTATAAATGCTACCTAGTGGTTTTCTTTCTTTTAAAAAACTTTACTCATGGGGCTAGAGAGATGGCTCAGTGGTCGAGAGCATTAACTACTCTTCCAAAGAACCAGGGTTCAATTCCTAGCATCCACATGGCAGCTCAACTATTTAAAATTCTAAGATCTGATACCCTCATACAGATATACACGCAGGCAAAATATCAATGAATATAAAAAATAAAATTTAAAAAAAATCACAAAGAACCTTACTCATTGTGTGTATATATTCATAAATAGGACTTTACAGTGTTTACTCTCTTCTCTCCTTCCACTGTTATGTGGTATAAAGAGATCAAACAGGTCTTTAGACTTTTGTATCAGCTGCTTTCCCCATGAAACTACTTATTGGACCTACAGTGGTTTTCTTGGCTGGGGATATGGCTGTGTGGTAGAATACTTGTTTAATGTAGGTTTGAGCCCTAGTATTAAAAACATAGAAACATCAATAAAGTTTTTGTTCAGGTCTATCAATGTTAAGATTAAGAACGAGACCATTGCAGGTAAGTGGTGAGACCTCAAGCAACACACACCTTGACAGGCCCATCGTTGGTCTCTGGGATAGGTTCAGACTTCAGGTATCTCTTCAGGTTGCCATCAAAGTAATCCTGTAGGAACCGCTCAAGAGCCTTGCCATCCCGCCTGCAAACGCAAAGACAGACACTCACTGGAATTCATGACCCTGTTCTGCTTCTAACTTCTAAGTGCATGCCCAGCCCCCACATACTACTTCCAATCACAGAATTACACAAGAATTGCAAGCTGCTACCCTTTTCTTAGTCCAGAAATCACCTAAGCTGAAAAAAATGATCACAGGTCTTGCTTGGAGATGTTTCCCTAATCCCAATTAAGTGTTCAGTGTCTAGGCTTTAATGATTTCTTTGAGTCAAATCCTGAGTCAACACCAAGTAATAACTTACGAGAACTCCTCCTGCATGACAAACTTCTCTCCTTTAGCAGTTTTGATAGCCACAACAGGGACCTCTCCAGTAGTGCTCTCTAAGCCAAAGTCGGACAGCTCATGGCTAAAAGTTTTACGGCTAGCTACAGCAAAGTTGAGTTTGTGCCCAGCATCCAGGAATTTCTTTGCCACCATCATCACTCTGTGAGGAATAAATAACAGAAATATAACAGACGAACCATCTTTTTTTATTATTATTTAAATAAAACTAAGATATAAAGTTAAAACGCACCCTGATAATTCATAAAGAAGTAGGTACAATGTTGTAAGTGTACTGTACATCAGACTTACACCTTCCACCATAAAGCCTGGAGTCAACAATGTAGTACAGCAAAGAACATAGAATTCGTGTCCAAAAAATTTTATAAATAGTGTTATGTTAGTTGTCCTTATGGCTTTAAATAATCATAGTTCATACTAGCCAAAATTCAGTATGTAACATGGATAACTTTAAATTCTGGTTGTCCTAAATGCTTATAGACTATAGCCTTATGCCACCAAGTTTTAGGTGGGCACATGTACACATGCACAAACATGAGCTGAGAACTAAACCCAGGGCTTTGTGCATGCTAGGCAACCTCCGCACCAACTAAGCCACATCACATTACCACTTTCCTCTTATTTATTGTGTATACAATACCCTGTCTGTAGAGAAGCAGAGCATCTAGCCACTAGTTTTTTTTTAAGATTTATTTATTATGTATGCAGTGCTCTACCTGGAGGCCAGAAGACAGCATCAGATCTCATTACAGATGGTTGTGAGCCACCATGTGGTTGCTGGGAATTAAACTCAGGACATGTGGAAGAGCAGCCAGTGCTCTTAACCACTGAGCCATCTCTCCAGCCCCCATCTTCCTCTAATCTTACATACTAGGGTAACAAGATAATTAGAACAGTTCATATAATAGGTAAACATGTGTACACAAAGGAAAAGCTTGGTTTTTATTACCTGTTTCTCCAATAGTTGGAACCTTTAGCATTCTTTTCATAGTCCACTTCATAGTAGGCTGTAAGTAAGTCCTTGCCCTGTATCAACTCTTTATTGTCTTCTGTCATATGAGGACAGATACCAAAACTGAAATGAAACAATCCATTAGTTTTGTCATTTTCTAGCTGTACTATGGAATTATCAAAGTGATAGGAACAAGGGAAGAGGCACTTACATGCTTTCCTGGATAAACCTCTTAATCTTGCCACTGGTCATTTTCTGTTCAGCATATGCCACAGTTTTGTCTTCAAACTTGTTAGCAAGATGTGAAGGACGAAATAAAGTGATCCCCCTTTTAAAAAAATGTGTTTTAGCATCAGATTTCATTTAAAACTCATCACACTTTAATCCCAGCAATCAGAAAGCAGAGGCAGGTGGATCTCCATGAATTTGGGGTCAGCCTGGTCTACAAGTCAGCCAGGGCTACGTAGAGACCCTATATTAAAGAAGGAAAAGCCGAGGCAAGATGAACACTGTGTGACACACCTGCAATCTCTGCATTTGGAAGGTAGAGGCAGCAGGGTCACTTTAACAAGATCCTGTTTAAATTTGTGGACACAGCTCATTGGTATAGTGCTTGCCTACCACCTTGGGTTCAATTCCTGGTACCATAACAGAAATAAAACAAAAAGTTCAAACTACCCTTTTAATACATAAACAAATGTATAGGCTGGAGAGATGGCTCAGCAGTTAAGAGCACTGGTTGCAATTCTAGAAGATGTGGTTTCTACCCAAATAGCAACTAACAACAGTCTAACCCCAGTTCCAGGGAACTCTTGAGTTCTAAGGGTTGTGCATGCACAGGATGCACAGACCTGTGAGCAGACAAAACACTAAACATAAAAATAAATAAAAAAAAAAATTAAAAATGCAGGGCCGTGGTTGTGCACACCTTTTAATTCCAGCACTTGGATCTCTGTTGTATTCGAGGCCAGGACTACACAGAGAAATCCTGTCTTGAAAAGCAAACCCAGAATATTTCTCTCTCTCTTTTCTTTTAGCAGACAAGCTCTCACTGTAGTATTTGCTGGCCTGTACTCACTATGTACTCCAGTTGCTTGTGTCAGCCTCCCAAGTATAAATCTTTTGTTTTGTGTACTACTTGCATGCCTAGTGCATACAGAGGCTAGAAGAGATCATCGGACATTATCACCTGGTTTGTTCCCGTTTTTAAATTTGGAAGTTAGAGTATGTATGGTTTTTGAACCACTGTAATCCCAGGATCTGGGAGGTCAAGAACATCAGTTAAAGATCAGCAGAGGTTACAAGCCAAGTCCCAGGGTGGCCACAGCTACATAGCATGACTATCTTTTTTGTTTGTTTTTTGAAACAGGGTTTCTCTGTGGTTTTGGAGGCTGTCCTAGAATTAGCTCTTGTAGATCTGACTCCCGAATGCTGGGACTAAAGGTGTGTGCCACCACTTCCTGGCATGATTATCTTAAAGTAAAATTAGACATATGGGGCTGGAGACTTGGCTTGATGGTTAAGAGCATTTATTGTTCTTGCAAAGGACCCAGGTTCAATTCCCAGAATCCACATGTAGACTCACCACCACCTTAGACACTAGGCACACATGTGGCAAAGATATGCATACACAAAATAGAAAAAATCCATTCCTTACTTTTAACTCCCTTTTGAATTGATAAAAACAAACAAACAACAGCAAAACAACCCAAAGCCTACAAGGATTAGATTGATACTTGGCCTAACATCTTTAAAAATCAATAGTGAAACTAAAATTAGAATCATGGAACTAAAATAGAACCAAACTAAAATTATTCTAGTCATTTATTAGAATAAATTACCAGATGAGATTTATTAAATGCTTAATACCCAATGATTACTCTATTACAGGAACATCATTTGTGCTTAAGATAGTTGGCAGTAATCTTGCCAATAAGTGGTTAGAGCCTTTTCTACTATGCTGTTGCTTTATGGCTCACGCCTTTAGCCCCAGCACTCAAGCAGCAGAGGCAGGCAGATCTCTTGAGTTCAAGGCCAGCCTTGTCTACAGAGAGAATGCCAGGACAGCCAGGGTTACACTGAAAAACCATGTCTTAAAAAGCCAAATTAAAAACAAAACAGGTAGCCAGGCAGTGGTGGCGAATGCCTTTAATCCTAGCACTAGGGAGACAGAGGCAGGCACATCTCTGTGAGTTTGAGGCCAGCCTAGTTTACAGAGTGAGTGCCAGGACAGGCTCCAAAGCTACAGAGAAACTCTGCCTCAAAAAACAAAACAAAAACAAACAAAAAACAACAGGTGTACACAAACTTGCTTTTTATGTGGGTGCACAGTAAGCACTTTACTAATGAGCGCTCTTGAGCTCTCATCTATAATAATTCTCAACCCAATTGCTATACTCCACCAGGAAAATTTCATCTACCAAGAATCACCTCCTCACTGGGCATAGTCAAGAGACTGCCTGCAACAATTTTAAGTCTAGCTCAATCTACATACACAGGAAGACATGTTCATGTGGGTTCCCACAGAAGCCAGAAGAACATCTGTTAGAACCCCTGAAAGTTATAGCTAGTTATAAGCTGCTTGATGTGGTGTTTGGAACTGAACTCTGGTACTCTGCAAGAGCAGTACTAGCTCTTTACAACTGAACCATCTCTCCAACCATATAGCCTTTTCTTTCTTTGGATTTTCAAGGCAGGGTTTCTCTATGTAGCCTTGGCTGTCCTGTAACTCACTCTGTAGACCAGGCTATAGTGATATTATTGTTTATGATCTAACAAATAAAGCTTACCTAAGGATCAAAGAAAGCACAGAGCTATCCACACTAGTTAGCCACAGTGGTGGCATACATCTTTCATCTCAGCACTTGGGAGACAAAGGCAGACAGATCCCTGTGAGTTCAAGGTCACGCTGGGCTACATGAAATTGAATCTGTCTAAAAGAGAAACAGAGTCACACAAAGGTGATTCTAGCACTTGGGAGGTAGAGACAGGAGTGATGTAGCTGGGTGGAGAGAGGAACACGTGGCAGGAAGAGAAGACAGAGATGCCCCTGAGGATTTGTAGAGAGGATGTACAGTCTAGGCAGTTAGTCTGTGCATTCAGTAGAATGAAAAGGTTTCTGTAATGGCTGGCTACACTGCTTCTTTGATCCTTCAGCTTTTATCCCCTGATAGCTAACTCTGACTTTTTATTATTAAGACCTATTAGAATTCATTCTATACCAGGCTGGCCTTGAACTCAGAGATCTGCCTGCCTCTGCCTGTCAAGTGCTCATTAAAGGCATGTGATATCATCACTAGTCTTACAGCATTTTCTAATATCCCCCAGCTTGAAAAAAAAAAAAAAAAAAAAAAAAAAAAGGAAAAACTCCCCCGTTCTATATATTATAAAAGCAAGTGTACAATATAACACATTTCTATGTATATTTCTATGTATATTTGCTTATATACAGTCTCCTTCTATAGATGCCCCTCATAGGCAACAGTTTTCTAGAGCGAGCTTACTTAATGCCTAAAAGGGCTCATTAACCCTTTGGAAAACAAAACACAAACTAAATAATAACAAAAAAGGGCATATACCCCAAAGCTCACAGTAAGAGATGAGCAGTGCAATCAGTCACTTACTCTCCATTATCATCGTACTCCTTCACCAGAGACTCAACATTGGTGTGTGCAAATCGGTAGTTATCTCTCAAGTTGCTGGCTGCTTTTAGGAACTCAGAGTGACCATCACTGAATAAATCCCTGAAAAAGCCTGCATAGGAAATGTCAAATATAAGAAATACTTAAGTGTTGAGACTTACATTATCCTGCTAGTATTCAATGTGCACTGTCTGTTATGGATATGGATAAACATTTCAGGTCAGGATGGGTGGTGGTGGCACACACTTTTAATCCTAGCACTCAGGAGGCCGAGGTAGGTGATCTCTGTGAGTTCGAGGCCAGCCTGGTCTACAGAGCAAGAGTTCCAGGACAGCTTCCAAAGCCACAGAGAAATCCTGTCTTGAAAAACAAAACAAGCAAAAAAACCAACCAACCAACCAACCAACCAACCAACCAACCAACCAACCACAAACAAAAACCAGGCTGCTTCAGACATCTAACATAACACATACAGTAAGACTTCTTCCTCTACCCAATAGAGAAAGGAAGGGAAAGAATTTGCAAGAACTGAGGTCTTCCTTTGACGTCTCCAGAATAGATCTGGGCAAACTTCTTCACTTTTTTTTTTTTTAAATATCCTGTTGATTAATTTTCAGGTTGTGTGTGTATATAGTGACATCCAACCAAGACTGTGTCAATATTGCAGAACCCATGGTTTTGTCCAATTTGTTGGCTCTTCTACACTCATTGCCATCAAGTAGGCATATGCACAGATGGAACTTTGGAAACCACAGCATAACAGTTCATAGGGCACAGCAGATCACGGTTGACATGAAACTCGAGACATGTCATTTATGTTGAGTTTTTGAATATTTATAGAGTAGTATTCACCATATTAGATTTGTTTTTCTAATTATGTTTTGTATAAATTAATGAAATTATGATGTTTCTTATATAAAAGTAGACAGAAAGTTGGAGAGTGGGAGCTAGAAATATGGCTCAGAGGTTAAGAGCACTGGCTGCTCTTGCAGAGGCCCTGAGTTCAATCCCCAGCAAGCACGTGGTGGCTCACAACCATCTCAAATGAGCAGGCATACATGCAGACAGAACCCTATACATAATAAATAAATAAATCTTTAAAAAAAAAAAAAAAGGGGGGGGGGGGGAAGTTGGAGAGTAAAAAGTCTAAAACCAAAGGAAAATAGCTGGAAATATTAGTTTATTGAGCACAGTCTAGGTATGAGTAACTAAAATGTGTTGGTCTTCCATGACTTATTAATGGAAGTTCAAGGTACTAGAAAGCATGCTTAAGGTAGTAAGTAGTGATTGCTTTGCACTTAGTCCTGGGCCCTTTATCTTTTATTGATTTGATAACCACACAGATTTACCACCAAGATTACTGTGCAGTATGACAGCCTGATCCTGAACACAGCCTGTACTGAAGCATGTTCCTTGAAAGCAGTACAGTTGTCCATTGTTACTAGTTGGATATTGTATTGGTTCTTGTTTTGTTGGAGTAAGGTCACTGAGGTTTCAGCGAATTGCAGTATAGCTTCAATTACAAAAGAAATATTGAGACACATTAACTATTCAACTTCACTAACTTATGAATGCTGTATGGACCTTAATTCTACCTCTCTTCAGTCTTGAAAGAGGGGCCCTCCTTGACCATCTTGTGCTATTTGTTGTTTCTTCATATGTAATTAATTGAGTGGAGTTGCGTTTTTCTTGAATAGTGTTTTCTTCTGAATAAATAACAAACTTGGAATAGTTCTTTAAAATGGCAGCACTTAGGAATCAGAAGCAGATGGATTTCTGTGAATCCCAAGCCATCCAGGGTTACTTTATGGCATCCTGTGTGTTCCTTCCCCGTTCTTTCTTTAAAGTTGCCTCAAGATTTTTCTGTGGTGTTTGGAGAAGTGGAGGGTGAACTCACTATTGGAAGTTTTCGTAAGAATCTTCATTGCATAGTCAATAAGAGAATTTCTTATTGCACTGCTAGAAAAATTAACTGAGCTCCCAGTGATGCCCAGCATGGTGTTAACTCCTCCAGCAGCCTACATGGTGACTGCTCAATGTCTCTACAGAAAAGAGCCTTCTTCACTGCATATATTAGATTAAAACAACAATGGGGGCTGGAGCGTTAACTCAGTGGTATACACATGGTGCACGTACATACATGGAAGCAAAATACTCAAACACATGAAATAGATGAATAAAAAATGCTCCTTATGGATAATTATTTTAATTTGTGTTGAGTGAGAGACTTGTCTGGTGCAGGTACTCAAGGAGGCCAGATGGACATCAGTATATCAGTACCCCTGAAGCCAGAGTTACAGGATTCTGTTAGCCACCCAATGTGTGTGTGCTGGGAACAGAACTCTAGCTCTCTGAACAAGCAGCAAGTCTTCTTCACTATCAAGCCATTTTTCTAGCATATATGGTTAATTCTTTGTAACACAGAATTAGCTAAATCCAGATAAAATTTAAATGGCAAAATACCTGCTACTACAGAGAATAAGCTTTATTTCATTGTTTAGGAGAATAACAAATGCAAACATCAGTTATAGGTTTAAATTTAAGTTGTGTATGTGTGTTGTTTTAAGACACGGTTTCTCTGTAGCTTTGGAGCCTGTCCTGGAACTCACAGAGATCCACCTGCCTCTGCTTCTCGAGCACTGGGGTTAAAGGCGTGCACCACCACCACCTGTTTTGTTTTGATTTTTTTATTTTTTTGGACAAGGTCTATTTTCACTGTGTACCCCTGGTTGGCCTACAACAAGAATCTGCCTGTCTCTGCCTACGGAAAGCTGGGATTAAAAGCTATATGCCACTATACTCCACTAAATGTAGTTTTTAATCAGATGTGTTATATACCACATCTAAAAATAAAGGCTAGAGTATAGAATTCAGTGGTAGAGTATAGAATTCAGTGGTAGAACAATTATCTAGCACATTTGAGACCAAGGTTTTCCTCAAGACAGAGTTTCTCTGTGTAGTCCTGGCTGCCCTGGAACTCAATCTATAGACCAAGTTGGTTTCAACCTCAGAGCCATCTGCCTCTGCCTCCTGAGTGCTGGGATTAAAACTGTGTGCTACCATGTTAGTCTAAAGTCAAGGTTTTAATCTCAGTGCCTTACACACACACACCCACAAAATCTCTTTCAATTGGGTGTGTCGGTAAGCTTGGCACCTCTCCTTGTTGCCTGCATTCCTTCCACGACATGCATCCAAGGAGATCTGCACCAGGATTTAAATTTTTTTAAATATCTGAGACTGTGTCTCAGGTATTTATAGCAACAGAAGCCTGACCAATAACCAAAGATAACTATAAAATTTGAAAATAGACATGGAAATTGACATTCACCTGTATTCCCTTGCCTTAAACCTTGTTTGTATTTAGTTTAACTACCCTGTTAAAGACTTAACTCTCAGAGTTAAAAAAGGGAAAGAACTCAGTGGCAGAGCATTTGCCCAGCAAAGGTCGGTTAAATTTCCAGCACTGTGGGGGTAGGAGGTCCTTTTCTGGTCTTTTAACTGAATTTAACCCTTTACACCTCTAAGAACACAAACCCACACAAGACACCATTCTTTTGCTCTGATAGTTTCTGACCCAGTTCTATCAGTTATCTTTTAACTGCTTCAAGCTTATGCTAACCAGCTTTAACTTTGCTTTTCCCAAACATGGAAGTTTTAAAAAATTCAATCAATTTTGTGTATTAACCAAACACCTGCTACTTACCCACCACTGAAGCATCTTTATCACTAATGAACTTCTTAAATTCTTCCTCAGACCTGAGAGGAACTGAAGCTGGTCCTGCTTGCTTCTTCAAGTGGCTGACAATTCCATCTTAGAAGACAAAATCACATTGACACATAATTTTTGAGGATTGGAATGATACAAAATTCAAAAGAATAAAACAATACATGTTCTGAATAAAGTTTTCTTCCCACTCCCGTCCCCAAACCATTCTTTTCCAAACACATAAGTTCAGTTTCAATTTGTGTATCCTTCTACTTGATTTTAGCTAAAAAGTCCAAGAAGCAACTGGTATATCCTTAAACACACACACACACAGAGGAAATTACATTCTTTTATCTTTAAATGGCAATATATACTTCAACATACACTGGTTTATCTTTTTTTTGGGGGGGGGGATGACGACCCAAGAGGTGTTCTAAACTCACAGATGTCTGCCTCTTCCTCCCATAAAACAACAGCTGGCTCTTTTCTAAAGACAGGCATCTTAGCCTAGGATGTATAGCAGAGACTTAACTCTCTGCCTCCTCCTCCCAATCCTTCCAAGTACTAGGATTATAAGCTGTGCCACTTTGCCCAACTCAATTAGTTTTGGTTATTTTACATAATAGATAGAGAGAAACTTGCAGGATCTGGCTCTTTCTTTTTACTACGTGGGCTCTGAGGATTGTTACGGTTGGCAATAGGTACACACTGAGTCAACCTAACTGTCCTCAATCAGTTGTTACAACTCCAGAGTATTTTTTTTTTTTATTTTATATATAATGACTTATTTAACCCATGATAACTGGCAGACATTTATTTCTAATTACTTGCTTTTTCAAAAGATTCTATGATAAACAACTTGTTTGCAGGTGAATTTGCACAATAATCTGTAGGATAAATTTCTAGAAATTTATACTTGTTAAGTCACAGAGATCCACCGGCTTCTTCTGACTTCCAAGCCCTGGGATTAAAGGCATGATCCACAAACACCTGGCTTATCTATTTTTTTTTTTTAAAAAAAACTTTTTTCTTGACTACCAATTAAATTTCAAAAGACAGGGACTATATAATATCTACCTCATAAAAAGTTCAGTAACATCTATACTGCAAATAAATTAATTTCCCATTCATATAGTATCTCAGAGGTATAGTGCTTGTGAAGCCCTAAACAAAACCAACATCACCCTTATGTGGATTAACATGCTATATGGCCACTTCTTAAAAAAAAAAAAAAAAATGGTAGTAGCCATTGTAATGAGCACAAAATAGTTTTCTTTTGTGCTAACTGACCCAACACCCTGCAAATTATTAGTCAAACACTCTACCACTATCTGTAGCCCACACATGTGTGATGACCACCTTTCACCTTCCATCAACTAGAACACACACACACCAGAAAAGGACCTGTGTTTTGTTTATGAATACCAACACCTACTATCTTAAGGGAATCCAAGCAGGAAAAGAGCACAACCCTATAATGCTATTGCTTGTAAAGCTGAGGCAGGGAGATTAGAAATTTAAACGTAAACCATGTGTAAGTGGTACACAATTTTAATTCCAGTATTTGGGAAGCAAATTCAAGGCTATCCTGGTCTACATTGCGAGTTCCAGGACAGGTAGAACTACAGTGTAACCCTGTCTTGAAAATACACAAAGAAAAAAATATAAGCTTCACCCAGGTTCCATGCAACTGAGATCCTTACCAGCAGTCCTAGGCCCGTCATAAGCACCTGCTTCTTCACCATCTCTAAATATTTTAAGGGTTGGGTAGCCACTGACTCCATACTTATTACAGGTGTTTGTATTGGCAGTGCAATCCACCTAAGAGTAGATAGAACAAGAGTTATTTCGTTATCTAAGTACCAGCAAAATATAATGACTGGCTAAACACATAGAGGATTAACACTTCTTGTCATACTTACCACACAGGTCACTAGACCTTAAAGGTGAATTAGTGCTATCTAACTAGATCAGAACTGCCTAAGAGATGCTTTAGATTTTAACTCCTTGGTTTCATGTAAAAATTCTAACATTGTAATAATTTAAATTATTTCGTCAGGCAGTAGTGATGCACACCTTTAATCTCAGCACTTGGGAGGCAGAAGCAGGCAGATCTTTCTGAGTTCAAAGCCAGCCTGGTCTACAGGCAAGTTCCAGGACAGTCAGGGCAACACAGAGAAACCCTGCTTCAAAACAACACAAAACAAAACAAACTACTAATCTGGTTACTAGAGAAATGACCTTTAAACTAGAATACCTATGAATTTATTATTTCAGAATACTACAGAATAGCAAATTTTACTATTTTTGCCTGTTTGAAACAAGGTCTCAGGTGGCTCAGGATAGTCTGGAATTTTTTTCTTTCCTTTAAAAAGATTTATTAACTTTTTTATTTTATGTGTGTTGGTGTTTTGCTTGCATGTATGTCTGTGAAGGTGCCAGATTCCCTGGAATTGGAGCAATTGTGAGCTGCCATGTGGGTGCTGAGAACTGAACCTAGGTCCTCTCTAGTGATCTTAACCACTGAGCCATCTCTCTAGCCCCTAGTCTGGAATTGCTAATATTGTCTTTGTTGGGAACCAGCTGTCTGCTGACGGGACACTCATGGCATTGTCATCCCTACATCAGGCTTTTCCTGGCTGCTCAAGCTTTAGTTGCCTCTGCAGGGGACTCAGCTATGCATGTGCAAGCCCCCCTTTTAAAGCAAGTGCACCTCTCTCTCTTTGACCCCCCCCTCTCTCTCTTTCTCTCTCTCTCTCTGGTTGGCCACCAGCTACCCCCTTTCTCTCCCCTCTCTCAATAAACCCCATGTGGGCAATGAGTCTCATGTTTGTGTTTCATAGGCAATAGCTGCAGCAAAAGAACAACAGTCTTTACATTCTAAATGCTGGAATCATAGGTCACCACCACAGCTAGCTCTTAAAACTATAAAAACAAATACCAACCTTAAATTAACCAACCACTTGACTACATACTCAGCAATATCCCATGTCTTTTTTTTTTTTTTCTTCCTGATCCCATCACTATCATCGGGGTAGATTACTCAATATTCCCTCTCATCCTTAGTGTCTTTGTCTGCCCTTAGTTCTTATTTACCATGTATATTCTAATTCCACTCATTTTCTTGCACCCACCCCCCCTCACTCCAAACAAAACAAAATGTAAAAGAAAAACCAAAAACAAAACTGAACAAACAAAAAGAATCCAGTGGTGTGAGTGTGCTGGATCTGAGAACCCGAAAGCAGGAGTGGCCCACTCCTTGCTGAAGGCAGCATTGAGTAATCTAGCTGGAGAGCTCTCCCAGGTAGTGACTAAAGAAAGTTGGTGGGCTGACTAAAACCAGCTACTGACCAGGCCCAGAACCATGGTGGGTGTTGAGGTGAGTTGTTCCACCCCAACACCCACCATTATCTATGGACTATTGGAGTACGTGAATGGGACAAAACCTACAGATCACAGAACAGGATAGCCAAGAGGAGGCCCAATGAGAGCCCACTATCAGTGGTGTAGCAGAAGTCAGAGGCCTTGAGCCAGACCAATGATTCATGGTAATGAAGTCTTTCAGGTAAAGATGAATGAACTAAAGGGTAAATCGTGTGACTCAATGGGCTACACTACAGCTTCCATGACAAGATCCCCAACCCCAGCTTAAATGTTTTGTGTATGAATGTTTTGCCTGCACTTGCATACAGCAGGTTCAAGGCCAGAAGGCACCATTATCCCTGGGAACTGGAGTAACAAATGGTTGCAAGCCACTGTCTGAGTACTGGAAAATAAATGAACCCATGTCCTCTGTAAGAAAGAGATGCCAACTGCTCTTCATCAGTCAGCCATTTCTCCAGCCACCCAAAATACTAGATTTATATACTTGGGCAAGTGAAAAAAAGGCTCAGCATGTAAAGGGGCTTGTTGTCAAGCCCAAGGACTCACATGTCTACACATACATGCAATGAAAAATCTTTCATTTTCCTTTTTGGTGAATCCACTGATGCTCACCTTTGCTAATGGAACTATTCCTTTTAATCTAGTTGCTGCAGCTTCATATTCAGGGGCAAGCCTCTTGCAATGTCCACACCTATTAAAAAAAAAAAAAAAAAAAAGGTCAAGATTCTTAGTTTAACACAAATTTACTGATGTGTCTACTAGGAAGAATCTCAAATCATACTACTGTGCTTCTTTTTGAAGACAGGGTCTTGTTACATAATCCCCAAGCTGGGACCTTCCTTCAGCCTCTCTTACACTGATTCTAGGAATGGTATACCAATTATTCAACACCAAGCTATAACACAGACCTCTGATATTTTGAATAGTGATTATTAGTTTTTAGTCTGTATCTTTTTAAAAAAGTATTAACCTATGAATTAACTCATAGGGACTCCCACAGCTCAGGCTCCTTCCCGAGTTCTCACATTCATGCTTCTCCAGGTGGAGTAGGGTGGTGCTTCAGGTGACCAAAGTACCTTTCTCTTTGACTTCCTTTAGACGCCTCAGCCTTGGGAGTGCTCAATATGCTCAATCCACACGTTAATTCTATTCACAAGAATTGTCTTAACTTGTTTACAACAATGCCAGCAGCATGCTGAGTGACATTTATAGGGCATTCCTTTTTGAACAACATCCATTTGGATAGGTCTACAATAGCATCCTTCTTGTATATTTGCATCTATGTGGCCAAAGTACAGTTCCATGTTTCTTTTCTTTTCTTTTTGCTTTGTTTAAGACAAGGTTTATCAACTGGGCAGTGATAGCGCACACCTTAGTCCTAGCACTTGGAAGGCAGAGGCAGCTGGATCTCTGTAAGTTCAAGGCCAGCTAGTTCCAGAACAGTCTCCAAAGCCACAGAGAAACCCTGTCTGGAGAAAGCACGCACGCACGCACCGAAGGTTTATCTATGCAGACCAGGCTGGCCTCAGACTAGTGATTTGTCTGGGATATTGTTTAAAAAACAAAAAGTGTGTACATGGCAATTATTTTATTATATTAAAATAATTGGGTTCTATGTTTTGCTAACAACTCAGATATATTCATTGATTATGCAACATTTAACACACTTAACGGGACCAGTGAGCTGACTAGCACTAAAGTTACTGGCCACTGATCCTGATGAACTGAGTTCTATCTCTAGGACCTAGATGGCAGAGGAAAGACTGATTCCTAAAGTATCCTCTGACTTCCACCCCATGCACTGTGGCATATACAAACCCACATCTGTCATGTACACAAAATAGAGAAAAAGCAACACAACATAAAAAAAAGCCATGATATTTTGAGTACATCTATGTCACTATTATGTGGAGAACCATTACTTTATATCTCATTAAGAAAAATGTGTTAGCTGGGTGGTGGTGGTGCACACATTTAACCCCAGCATGTAGGAGGCAGAGGCAAGCAGATCTCTGTGAGTTTGAGGGCAGCCTGGTCTATAGAGTTCCAGGGCAGCAGGACAGCCAAGGCTGTTACATAGAGAAATCCTGCCTTAAACAAAACAGCCAAACTCAGAGAGATCCACCTGCCTCTGCCTCCCCAGTGCTGGGATTAAAGGCCTGCATGTTTATGAGTATGCCACAGGTGTGAAGGTGCCCATGGAAGCCAGAAAAGGGCATTGAATCTAGGGCCCTAGAAACAGAGGCTGGACATGGAATCTAGGTTCTTTGCAAATGCAGCATTGACTCTTAACCACTGAGACATCTCTTCAGCCTGTTTTTGAGACAGTCTCTTAACATTCTTTTTCTAAACAAACTTTTCACAGGCAAAGTATCTAGTAGCCAAAAATGATCCTGAACTTGTGATCCATCCCCATTTCCCAAATTCTGGGGATTATAGATATGTACCACCTTGCCTGGCTTCTTTCCTTCTGCTTTCTATTTTTGCTGTCTGTAGGGAGGTTACAGAACTCTTCAACTTTCTCAAAGTGATCCCTCTGCAACCCATTGAGCTTCTGAAGAGATAATGTACAGCTGGTGCTAGCTGTACACGACAGAAATGCACCACACCTAAATGCCTGGGAAGCACACCTGTGGGATTGTTAGGCCTTGCTGGGTGGAAGAGCAGGTGCTTCAGGTAGCCCTCTGGGAAAAGTATACCAGCTTATGTTTTGTCAGGTTCTCGTGGTCAAGTGAATCACACACAACTGTAAAATCAGGCCTGCTACCACCTCAAAGTGCTTTCTAATGTGCTGATGCTTAGGTGGATTTTTTTTCCTTTGAAGTTTTTCAACGACAAGGTTTCTCCATGTAGTCCTGGCTGTCCAGAACTTGCTCTGTAGAACAGGCTAGCCTAAAACTCAGAGACCAACCTGCCTCTGACTCCCAAATGCTGGGATTAATGGCAGGCGTCATCACCTCCTGGCCCTAATTTATTTCCTTTACAGACAGGGTCTTACTCTGTAGCGCTAGGCTATCCTAAAACTATACAGCCTAACATAGCCTCAAAAAAGCATGATACTCCTCTTTCAGCTCAGTGTGCCTAAATACTAAACTTAGTATTTCATTCTATGCTGCCCTCCAGCTGGTACTGCCGAAGTTATATTGAAAGAGGAAAAAAGACACTTGATGCTGACTCATGACGTCTGTCTCAAGACATCATCTTACTAGGTAGTCCTGGCTGGCCTGTAACATGCTATGCACACTCTTTCTGCCTCTCTCTCAAGTGTTGGGATTACATGCATGTAGCACCATGTACAATTTCCAAGGGTTTAAAGAATGAATTTGAAAGGATACAATCTGGGTTTGGGCCTTTAAGTATTTAGGCTTCAGAGAGCAAAGAGTAGGGTACTCGAATAAGGTGAATAGTAGGGCTAATGTACAAAAAGTCTGTATTGTGACTACAGCCAGTAAATCTATAGTATGGGAAACAGAGGCAAGAGTCATCTACTAAAGATTTGCTGAGCAGCAGCAGGAGAATTCAATTCCTTTTCTCTTTGGGGGCAGATCATTTTATGTCGCCCAGGCAGTTCCAAACTTACAACACTCATGCCTTTGCTTCTGAAAAACTGACATATAGAATCATGCCTGTCTTTTGCTGATGACTTTCTATTGTAGTAACTGTCAAAATTAAAACAAAAGTTAACATCTTTGTCTCAGCTATCCTTAAAAAAAGTCAACTATACAAATAGATATAAAAATATCCAGGACAGGTGTGATGGCAGGTGGATCTGACTCTGAAGCCAGCCTGGTCTACATGATGAGATCTTGGAGGGAGGGAAGGAGAGGGGAAGAGGGGGTGAGGAAGAGAAGGGGAGAGAGAGAGAGAAAGAGAGAATAAAAAAAGTATGCATGGCAGATGATGAGAATCCCCAAGAAATCCAGCACAAAGGCAAATGCCTGTAATTACAGCAGTTTTGAAGCTGAGGCCATCAGCGGTACAGCAAGTTCAAAACCAAACTAAGCTTATAAACTCTATCCCCCTACCTGGAAGAGGAGAAGGGAGGAAGAGGGAGAGAAAGAATGGTGAGGGAAGAGGATGAATTCAAGCTGGGGATGAAGCTCAGCTGAGGCCTGGACCTCAAATTCCAGTTCTGGGGTGGGGGCAGCACAGTGACAATGACAGAGGTCAGCAGGTAACAGCATCTATTAACTTGCCACACATGGCTGACAACTAGAGATCCCCAGAATCCATGTAAAGGCAGAAGGAGTGAACAAACACTAATTTGTCTTTGATTCAACAACAGTAGGGTTTTTTTTTTGTTTTGTTTTTTTCAAGAGACAGAGCACTTGCTATTCTTGTAGAGGAGTTCAGTTCCCAGCACCCACATGGTGGCTCACAACCATGTGCAACCCCAGTTCCAGAGTACTTGCTACCTTCCACGAATACACATAAAACCCCACCCAACAGGAGATATTTGGATTCCTAGTCTCTTTGCTTTGGAACTGTTTGGGAAGGACTGGAAGGTGTGTCACACAAGATGGGACTGTTGTCTCAACCAGTGAGCAAAGCTCTCAGCTAGAGCTCCTGCTATGATGGTCGCTCTAATCCTCTGAAACTGTAAACCCCTGAATAAAACCTTTCTTTAACAAACTGCTTTGTCATGGTGTCTTGTCACAGCGATAGAAAAGTAACTAAGACACAATGAATCTGGAAAGAAAATCAGTGTGCTACAGGTAGACACTGAAAACAATTGCTCTAAACAGCAGTACCACCCACAAAGTAAACAAATGCACAGTGGGACTCTTATCAGGATGGAAAATCACCTTTCCCAAGCAACTGACCAGAAATAGAAACCTAGTGCACTTTAAGAGAAATCAGACTCTGTTACAGAACCCAATAACTCTTTTACCTGCCTCCGCCAATACTAAAACAGAGGACTCACCCACTCTCTGAGAAGCTACTTAGCAGCAGATAACTCCAACATACATTTACTCAGTAATCACTTCATGCTGCATTGTGTTAGGTGCAATCATTCTATTTATTTGTTTATTTATAGTTTCTTGGGACAGGGTTTCTCTGTGTAGCCCTGGCTGTCCTGTAGAACAAGCTGGCCTTGAACTCAAAGGTCTGCTGGTCATTGTCTTCTGAGTGCTGGGATTAAAGGCATCACCACTGACTCATAATTATAGTCTTTGATAAAAAGCTAACAGTTCTTTCCCTATAGGAAGGAGTCCAAATCCAGAGGATTAATGAATTCATTGTTTGGGGGGGGGGAGTTGTAATGAAATCTCAATATTGAAAAGATGACCTGGGCTGGGCTATGGTGTATGCCTTTAGTCCCAGCATTTAGGAGGCAGAGGCAGGTGGATATCCGGAGGCCAGTCTGGTCTCCAGGATGGCCAGGACTGTTACAGAGAAATCCTGCCTTAAAACAAACAAACAAACAAACAAACAAACAAACAAACAAACAAGCAAACAAAAATGACTCGGGGACAAGAAAGGAGATCCAAGTAAAAGAATAGGTAAGAATACACATGAAGCCATACCAACAGAGTTTGGATCCCCTGTACCCAAAGTAAATCCTAGGTGATAATGGTCACCTGCCTGTAATTCTAGTCCCAGGGAGGCAGGAATCAACAGAGACTCAATGAATAAGGTGGAGAACAAACAAGGAAGACGCGCTGTTGGCCTTAGCCCCAAATCGTGTACACATACTTGCATGTCAAACAAATATATCTGCAAACACATATAAATTTCCATTTTATAGTATCTGCTTGTATTTCTCTGCACACTTAGAAACACTGTATAACAAATATTACTTATTGTTCTTGTAGAGGGTAACAGTACTGAGTGCCAAGTGCAGGTCAAAGTCATGGGTTTGGCCCTTAGCACCAGTGGGTAAATGTTCAGAGAATACCACAGAAATCTACAACACAGTAGATGTTTAAGACTTAAAACACTGTCATTTCTCACAGAGAATTTCAGATAATCACGTTCCTACAAATGTACAGGTCAGCCAAACAAAGTAACTCCCACCTGTAATCTAAGTATCAGGAGGTGGAGATAAGACAGCCTCCCCTACATGAAATATTGTTTCAAATAAAACATATTTAAATAATAGAAACAGTGGCCTGCAAAGAAATACCTCTCTCTCTCCTCTTCCCCCCCTCTCTCGACAGGGTTTCTGTTTATTTCTGGATGTATGCACCACCCCCTCCTGTCGAAATCTTTCATTTTCACTTACAAAATTAAAAGAGCAGGAAGAGCAGGGAGAAGGGCAGACCTAAAAGAGGATGGAACCTAGGGTTTTGCATGAGATTGGTAGGCAATTTTATCTCACTGAACTGCAGCCCCAGACTCCACTTTGGAGCCCCCCTCCCCCGCCCCAATTATGGGTATGTTCACATGAATGCAAGTGTCCAAGGAGGCCAGATGTGCTAGATCCTCCAGCCTCCGGCAACAGCAATACACACCCTTAGTGTTGAGCCATCTCCCCAGACTCCCCCTAACATATATTTTTTCTTTATTTTTATGTGTATAGGTGTTTTGCCTGCATGTATATCTGTGTACCATGTGTGTACAATGACTGCAAAAGCCAGAGAAAACTGGAGTTAAAAACAGTTGTGAACCATCATGTGGGTTGGGAGGTTTGAACACAGGTACTCTGGAAGAACCAGTGCTCTAACTGCTGGACCATCTTTCCAGTCTCCATCTTACTGTTAAAGGTGATGTCTCAGGACTCAGAGACATGTGGATCAGGTCCAAGACAGCCACAGCTATACAGTGAGACTCTATCTCAAAATTCTTCATTAACAGATCACTCTAACAGAGGAGAGCCCTCCTGTTATGTGCAAGAGGTAAAAGTAAATAAATAAAACTAAATCTTCAGAGCTTGGTGGGGTGGTTTATAATCCCAGCATATGGAAGGCAGAGGCACAGGGTGAGGAATTCAAGCCCAGCTTGAGCTATTTAGAACTCTGTCTCAGAAAAACAAGCAAGCAAACAAACAAAAAAATCCAATTGTTAAAATAGATAAGTATGTAGGAATAAGGAAATTACTAACAGGAGACTTCTTTCACTTCAAACTGCTCGTTCAGAAAACCGTTCTCTCCTGCCTGCCAATGGGGGAGATGATTTTATCTTCTAAGCCTACTAAAAGCAGACACCATAGCAGAAATCCACCCAACTCTTGATGGCTCAATGAATGATGGGATATGTAGTTTTGAGGAAAACAGGTGCAACCATTTTTAGGAAAAAGACAAACCTGAAGTCAGGTGTGGTGTTGAATTCAGGATAGAGGCAAGAAGATCAGACTGAGGCCCAGCTAGGCTACACAAGACCCTTTCTAAAAAGAAAAAAAGGAGGCAAGAGCAAGAAGATCCTGAGTTTTAAGTCAGCCGATAAAGAACTGCCAGGATGACAGAGAAACCCCGTGGGGGGGGGGCTTTAATAATAGTTATATATATATATTTTTTCAACAATGGCAATTGAACATGCCAGGCAAGCACTGAGCTGTATCCCAAAGCCTTAACTAAAAATTGCATTAAACTATATGTGTAACAGCCCACAATTCTCCAAATGTATGACCCCTTCAGTCAAAGCAGCAGGACCCAATCGACACCCCCTCAAAATTAACAGCATGATTATGTAACTATGATAAATTGTTTCTAACAGAGAACATGAATTCTAGGGGACTATGAATGTTATCTACAATGTGTAATCAGTACTGACTGTTAGCCACAGAATGTCCTAAACGCAAAATATCCCAAGCTGAAGTACAATTTGCTTCCTGCCTCTAGGACAGCCTTCTAATTCAGGCAATTTTCACTGGAGTTTTGAATATGTCCCATCTAAATCAGTCTGATTAACTTGGAATGTAGCAATCCCACTGGTCAGAAGTAAAGACAAGTTATAGTGTAACTGTTAAAGACACTGTTTTACTACCACTTTGGAATAAGCTGGACTTGAATTCCTCATCCTGTGCCTCTCCCTCCCAAATGCTGGGAGTCATTGTGCCAGGAGGGCAAAAAATACACATCTATTGAACTATTTCCGTGTTAATTAGTTTGCCGTGGTAATAATTTTTAAATTACCCAACACACCACTTAAGTGACAAAACCAGACATCCTATTTACTCTCCCTTCCCAAGCAAGTTCTTATGTGGGGGGGGGGGGTCACACTCTAACTACGTGCGCTTTTGTTAGGTTAAGTGGCCCCGGAATGGTATACTTCTTCAACAGTGGTTACTTTCTCATTGTGAGTCTTACCATTTTCTAGAATTACCTAAAGCTGACAATTATGATAGATCCTAGGGAAATTATTCATGTTCTTTTACTCTCTTTTTGATGGACGCCTCTGGAGCTTAATGTAAAATATTGTTTGCTATGCCATGGACAAAATTAACGGCCTGTCTCAAGGAAGCACTTAAGATCATTCTGTAGCCAGTGAGTGACCTTGATTAGAAACCAATGGCTCTGGGGTGGGGACAAGAGAAAGGAAATGCCTTGGGATCCAGGACCTGTACCTCTCTCTGCTCCTCCCTAAGGCCCTGGGATGCCTGCCTGGCCTGTAGACTAGAGGACGTCTATACTGACTCACCTAAATACAGAAAGATACAGATCGGAGGGGGAGGGGATGGGTAAATTCTCCATAGGAAATGCAGCAACACGGAGGTTGGGACGTGGCCCTAAGCGGGAACCTAGGCTTCTTCCTTTCCGGATCTGCCCCCACCCCCACCGGAGCGGCTCCGGGCTGCCACCGACTGACAAGGAGGCAGCCGCAGCCAGGCCCGATGGATAGTGGAGGGCGCCCGCGCTGCGTAGGTTCAACCGCTCCCGCGCCCAGCCCGTCCTCCGGCCCTGATCCCGCACAGTGGCCTCACCAAGGGGCGAAGAACTCGACTAGCATGAGGCCCGCTGAGCCCGTGTCGGAGACGCGACTCTCGAAGTTTTCGTCCGTGAGTTCCAGCACGTCAGAGGCGGCGGCGAGGCGGGCCGAGGCGAGCAGCAGCGCCACGCCCGGGAGCAGCGCTAGGCGGCTGAAGCGCATGGCGACGAGACGCGGCCGGGGCGGTCGGAGGGTCGGGGCCGGGGGACAGAGAAGGAAGCTCCCGCAATCTGCAGCGGCTTCCTGCGCTCGCGCGTCTGGCCCGGGCAGACCTGCTGCCGAGGTCCCAACCCCCTAGGCCGGCTCGGGCCGCAGTGTGGCAGTCGCCGATTGGCTGCATCCCACTGCGTCGGGCGGGATGAACCAGCTGGTAACTGCCGATTGGCGGGCGCGCGGGGAGGGGCGGGGCGGACGCTGTGGCAAACGCCCGCGGGCCCGGCTGTAGCGGAGGCCGTGGCGGGGGTCGGCGGGAAGTGGGGCTTTGCGTCGCCGGCGCGGCCCTGAGCTCGGCCGGCGGAGGCGGAGTGGAGCTCAGCGCGCCGGCGCGGGAGGCGGAGGGTGAAGTCAGGGCTGAGTGGGCGGAAGTGAGCTGGGGCTGAAGGGAGGCCCAGGAGCCGCCGGGAGGGGAGCTTGAGCCGTCCTGGTCCCTCCCTCCCTCACGGCGTTGGGGTGCCCACACACTTGGGCACAATACGACACGTTTCCCAAAATCCAGGCTGTCGATTTGTCCAATTATAGGGCGTAGTGACCCTACATCCTGCTGCGGCCCTACCTCGTATCCTGCTTTGTCAAGTCCACGTGAAGTCTGTGCTCTTTGTCCAGCCTTAGGCCTTCTGCCGTCCTGCCCCGCCTCCCGCCTGCTGCTTTTTCGCTGATTGCTGTTGTTTATTCGTTTGTTCGAGAGGGTGGGTAATTGAAGACTGAACCGGGAACCTTGCACAGTGCTGGGCAAGTGATCCATCGCTGAATTATATCCCTAGACCTAGTCCTCTTTTGAGTTTTTAAAAGGTGATCTCACTAAGTTCCTCCGATTGGCCTTGAGTTCATCCTATAATACTGTTCTATAATTCTGGCTTGCCTACAACTTTCCCATCCTCTGGCCTCAGCCTCCTGAGTATTAGGTACTGATGGTCTGCACCACCAGGCTCAGGCTCAGCTCTTTTTTTTAGACTAACTATCACTGTGTGGCCCTCCTTGGCCTGAATCTAGCCAATGTAGACCAGGCTGGTCTCTAACTCAACAGACATCCACCAGCCTCTAGAGATTACTAGTATGTGCCCTCATGGCCAGCCTTTTAAAGTGATTTTTTAAAAAGAAATATTAATCACATATGCTGTCAGAAAATGGAAATACCTGGATATTTAGTTGGCCGTGGAAATAATCACTTATGATTCCTCTATCTTTTGCATAAACAAAAATCAAAACAAAAATTTTGAGTCCTTCAATGTGTTTGTTTACTCTTAAGTGCTCATGATTTCTTTGTATGGGCTCCTTAAATCTCTGAAAAGCAAAGAAGGTGGGGAGAAGGGGAGAAACATAAACAAAAACATAAACAAAAAACCCCTAATCCTAATGAAGCTCTTGAGAATGGAATGACCCTTGGTTCTATTTTCTTAACAGACATGGCACAGGAACGAGGACATATACCGCTGCCCAGAGCTGATGCCATTCGTTCACGGCTTGTCGACACTTTCTCCCTCATAGAGCATTTGCAAGGCTTGAGTCAAGCAGTGCCAAGGCATACTCTCCGGGAGATACTTGGTTAGCTTCTGTTCCTTCACACTAAAATGTAATATTGCTGCCCACATCCTCTGAAGATAAGAAGCAGAGACATACTTAAGGGTGGAGCCAGGAATGGTGATATAAGTTTGATACTAGCCTGGGCTACATAGCAAGATCCTGATTCAAAAAAAAACAACAGAAAATAGGGCTGGCAAGATGACTTAGTGAGTAAAGGTGCCTGCTGCCAATACTGATAACCTGGAAGGAGAGAGCTGGCACACACACATACACACATCACTTTTTTATTTTATATATATATTTTTGAGACAGGGTTTCTCTGTATAACAGCCCTAGCTGTCCTGGGACTCACTCTGTAGACCAGCCAGGACTTAAACTCACAAGAGATCCACCTGCCTCTTGCCTCCCAAGTACAGGGATTAAAGGCATGGACAACTACCACATGGCCAGACAATTTTTTTTTTTTTTAAAGAAAACAAAACAGGTATGGGTGATGCTTACATACAATTCCAGCACTCTGCAGGAGAAGGCACCAGGAGTTCAAGATCATTCCTGGTTACATAGTTTGAGGACAAAATGAGTTGTATGAAACTCTATCTCAAATAATGGGGCCAGTGAGATGGCGCAGGGAGTAAATGTCCTTGCTGCCATGTCTGAAAACCTGAGTTCCATACTCAGGACCTACGTGATACAAGAAGACAAACACACCTGCAGTTGTACAAACACACACAATGTTTTTTTAAGTACAAATAAAAGGAAAATTAAGGGATGAGAAGCTACACTAAACTTGATAAATTCAGGGGTTTAGACCTCTATCTCGTCTTCCAAGTCCTAGTCAGGTAACCCTGACTTTGAAAAGTTTCTATCACAGGAGGTTTCTGCGCTGGTTATGGTGGCACATGCCTTAAATCCCAGTTTTTGGAAGGCAATAGCTGCTCAATGTCTGAGTGGGAAAGAGCCTGATCTACATAGCAGGTTCTAGGCTGGCTGGGACTTGAGGTTTATACCTGCTGCTTTCATGAGCATGGTCAGTGTGAGGCATGAACTATACATTTTCACTTTATACTACTAGAATGCTTAGTTGTGCAGGACATTAGCACACATGCCTTTAGTCCCAGCACTCAGGAGGCAGAGGCAGGCAGATCTCTGTGAGTTTGAAGCCAGCCTAGTCTACAGAGCTAGTTCCAGGACAGACTCCAAAGCAATACAGAGAAACTATCTCGAAAAACCAAAGAAAAAAAGAATTCCAAGTTGCTTTGAAAAAGAACAGCTTACAGGGCAGCCCCACTGCTGTATGTAGAGCCTATGATTTCACCAGTATCCCTATCCCCAACCCTAGCCTGCTGTTCCTAGTCCCCCTGATCTGTGTATCTATGTACTGTCCTCTCAGTTTTGGGGGGAGACTGGGGAGATAAGGCAGTCTAGTGTGTTGCCCAGTACTGGTAGTTTCAAGCTGAACAACAGACATGCCCAATTACCTTTTCATTGTTGTTGTAGATCCTTCTCGCCAGAAGAAACTCATGTCAGGAGATCAGCACCAGCTTGTGCGCTTCTCCCTGAAGCCCCGGCACATGGGGCACATCACACATTCCCAGCGAATGCTGAGCAGGCTTCGTGTGCGGTGCAGTCAGAGACCACCTCTTTCCCTATGGGCTGGATGGGTTATTGAGAGTATCCTTTAGTGTCACTTGTTTCTATTCATGGCTTTCCCTTATCTGTTAGTGTCTTATTTCTTCTCTTTCAAACTATTTTTTTTTTCCAGTGAAGCAATGGTACATATTTTGCCAGTACACTCACCCCCCCCTCCATTCCCAGCCCCACTCCTTCCTGAGTGGATGGGTTTGGACTTGCTTGGACGCAGTGTACTTCAGTAATTCACATAGCACCCCGCCCCCTTTCTCAGGGGTACTGCTCCCGAGGGAGGGGAGTGGGGGCAAAGATTTTATTTACTACCCCCATCCCTCCGCTTTTGCGAAGCCAGTACTCGGAGGTAAGATCAGCTCATAAAAACAGCAGTTTGCACGTGTGGCCGGCCTGTGTTGCGGGTGTGCTCACTGGTAAGTGTGTGTGTGTGTGTGTGTGTGTGTGTGTGTGTGTGTGTGTGTGTGTGTGTGTGAGTGAGTGAATGTATGCGCGCATGTGCGTGCACGTGTCTCGGTGTGTGCTTTCTTGGTCACAGGGTACAATCTCAAACTATTTTCTTAAAATTCTCTTATTGACATTGTTGTTCTTGTTATTTGTTCTTCAGATTCTCATATTGATACTGTTGTCCTTGTTATTTGAGCTGCATAAATGACAAAATACTCTGTGTGTTTCCTTAAAAGAAAACAGGTTCTATCTTCTCGAAATTCATCATCTCCCTCATCTTCCTGAATACAATTGTACTGATGGTCGAAATAGGTGAGAACTGGTACTGAATGAAAAAGGTAGTGTGTGGAGGATAGTTTTCTCACAACCTGATCATTTTCAGATATCTCATTGTGATGGGGACAGATTTATTTATTCATTTATTTTTTGAGACAGAGTCTCATGTAATCCACACTAGCTTCAAACTTCATATGTAGTAAAGATGACCTTGAACCTGACCTACTTATACTTTCCATCTGAGATTACAGGTGTGTACCATTATACCTAGCATAGAGAAAATGGACTCTTAAAAAAACATTTATATATTATATGAAATTTATTTAAACTAAAAGGATGTCTCATTTAATTGTTAACTCATGCAGATTGCTCAGGTCAGGAGTGGTGGTGGATTCCTTTAATCCAGCACTTTGGAAGTTGAGCAAGGTTATGAGTTAAGGCTAGCCTGTAGTGTGCAGCAAAACTATCTCAAAAAAAAAAAAAAGTTAGTAAAAACTGCTTAGAATGAAAGAACAATAGAAATTCTCAATGGTGGTGGTGGACATGCCCTTAATCCAAGCCCTTGGGAGGAAGAGGCAGGCAGATCTCTGTGAGCTCAAGGCCAGTCTGGTCTACAGAGTGAGTTCCAGGATAGCCAGGGCTACACAAATAGACCCTGTCTCAAAAACAAAACAAAACAAAAACAAAAACAAAAAACCAAAAGTGAGTTCCCATATGGCATTTCTTAATTTTTGAGGATTTTGCTGGTCTTGTTTTCATATTATGTAACTTGGCCAAATCAATTATTTTGTTACAATCTGCTTTTATACATTTATTTTTATTTTATTTTGTATATATAGATGGTTTTGCCTGCATGTATACATGCGCATGCAGTGCCCACGGATGCCAGAAGAGGGCACTGGATCCCTAGACTTGAGGTGACAGATAGTTGTGGCCCTCTGAATGGTTGCTGGAAATAGAATCCAGGGTACTCTGGTGCTCTTATAGCTGAGCCATCTCTCCAGGCTCTTGTCACCTTACTTGTTTAAAACCAAATGCTTAGGGCTTGTAGTTTGGCCCAAGGGTAGAGTGCTTGCCTAGCATTAGTTTCCAGCACATTAAACAGAACAAAATAAAAGCAAAACATACTTACTTCAATTCTAAGCACTATTTGAGTTCATGAATCACTAGTTGGGTTTTTTTTTTTCCAAACCCAGCAATTGACTTTGGCAAAACATGTATACAAATGACAGTGTACTATTCTGCACCATAATGTTGGATTTTTCTTACAACCACTGTAAGTTTACCTGGTATTCTGTGAAATGACTGATGTTGCTGTTGTGCTGTAATATGGAATTGCAACAGATGACTGCATATATCAAAACCACCATATCTAATGGAATTGTATACTTTGCCTAGTGTATCTGACTACATTCCTGCCTTCTACTGCTGAGGAAGAATGTCCACCAAGAATTAACTGCAGTGGCTAAATCTGCTGAATTGACTGTGCTGGGGTTCTTACTTTTTTTTTTTTTAAGATTATTTATTTATTATTTATTATTTATTTGTTCTTGCAAGTATGCCTGCAGGACAGAAAAGGACACCAGGTCTTGGCAGATGTTTTTGAGCCACTATGTGGATGCTGGGAATCGAACTTAGGACAGTCAGTGCTCTTAACCACTGAGCTATCTCTCCAGCCCAGAAGTAAGCGCTCTTAACTGCTGATACTTGTTATTGTTTAGAGATGGGTCTCACTGTGTAGCCCAGGCTAGCCCAGGGTAGCCCAGAACTTCCTATGTAGCCACAGTTGTCCTCAGTTTCAATCCTTCTTCTTAACACCCTCTCCCCCACCCCCAAAGTGCTAGCTGGATTACAGGTGTTTGGCACTCATCTTGAGTTTGTTTTTTGTTTGGTTTTTGTTTTTTAATGTAAACCAGGCTGCACCCGAGAGGACAGACTTTAAAGGAGTGCACCACAAGATCTTGCTTATTTTGTCCCCAGGTCTCACTGAAGAGTCTAGGCTAGCCTTTGTTCTCTGTGTAATCTGAGCTGCCTTTGAACTTTTCATTCTCCTACCTCAGTCTCCTAGCAGTAGAATGAAAGAAGAGTCACATTTTCATCTCCAGACAGTACACTTTCATTAGCTGCAGCGTTGGCAGTGGTCATCCTGCACATTCTGTCTCACCTAAGTAATTTCTGCTGTTTGTTCTTCTGATGTTTCTTCAGTTCTTTTAGCTTCTACCAATCATCCCTTTTTCCAGCACGTAAGAGATTTGCTGCTCTTTAATAAGGACTACCCAAAACATCAGATTCCTCTTTACAAGACTCTTTAAACCACAAACCATTTTATTGTTCTTTTTTAAAAAGTTTGTAGCCAGCTGATGGTGGCACACACCTTTAATCCCAGCACTTGGTAGGCAGAGGCAGGTGGATGTCTGTAAGGCAGAGGCCAGCTTAGTCTACAGAGTGAGTTCAGGACAGCCAAGGCTGTCTTTAAACCCCCTCCAATTTTTTTTTTTTTTTTTTTTAAAAGAGACTCTCTGTCTGGAGAGATGGCTGAGAGGTCCTGGGTTCAATTCCCAGCAACCACATGGTGGCTCACAGCCATCTGTAAAGAGATCTAGTGCCCTCTTCTGGCCTGCAGGCATACATACAGGCAGAACCCTGTATACATAATACATAAATATTAAAAAGACGTTTGTGTGTGCGCACATGCATGTGTGCACAGGTGCCAAACAGCCAGAAGTGTGCACAGGTGCCAAACGGCCACCAGATGTAGGATTTCTTAGAGCTGAGTTTTAGACATCTGTGTGTTATTAACCAGTAAGCTGTCTCTCCACCCCCAAATTACATCACTGTTCTTTATAAAAATTTTGTCTGTGAAAGCAAAACTGCATAAACATTATTGCATTCTGTTTTCCAGACTTAAATGTGGTTCTCAGTGCCTTCTAATACTGTGACCCCCTGCTTCTGGGAGCCAGAATTTAGTGTGTTTGCTTGTTTAATTACGTGTGTGTGTGTGTGTGTGTGTGTGTGTGTGTGTGTGTGTGTGTGTGTGTGTAGGTTCATGTGTCATGGCTCAAGTGTGGAGGTCAGAGGACAACTTGCAGAAGTCAGTGTTCTTTTCTCTGGGGATAAGACTCAGGTTGTCAGGCTTGGCAGTAAGCTCTCCACTCTCTGAGCCCCCTTGCTGGCCCAGAAGAATCGTTTTGAATTTAATCTGTCATTATTGGTGAAATACACTACTTATTTACCACTAAGAAGTAAAAGTCATCCTAGGACACATCAATGTAAAAGGTGCCTTTGATATTATTCAGAAGTTTAATTTTTATTTCTTTTTTGTTTGTTTTGTTTTGTTTTTTTTTTTTTTGAGACAGGGTTTTTCTGTAGTTATGGAGCCTGTCCTAGAACTTACTCTGTAGACCAGGCTGGCCTCAAACTCACAGTGATCCATCTGCCTCTGCCTCCCGAGTGCTAAGATTAAACTCATGTGCCACCACTGCCCAGGTAGAAGCTTAATTTTTTAAAAAAGATTTTATATCATATTTCTATGTTTTCACTCTGTTTACAAGACCTATTGCTTTCCTATAAACTTTAGGACAAACTTAATATGGTTGGAGTATAGTAAAGGGGAAAATTCTGTATAACTGTAGAATGGGTTGTAAGTGACTTGCAGCTGTTACTTATACCAGTAACAAGAGGTAAAGTATAGCTGTTTTATGGGTAACTCTACCATATATCACATAGGTTGAAGCAATAACACTTGTTACTCTTATAGAACATACAGGTTTAGTTCTTACATCCACATAGTAACTTACAACAATCTGTAACTCCAGTTCCAGGGGATCTGACACCTTCTTCTGACTTTGGGAAGTAGTCATATATACATATATACATATACATTTTAAAAAAACTATAAAAGACAGAGACATCCAAGAGAAATGGAGCAGTAGTGGTCACAACTCTGGTTTATGAGTAATCATCCTTCATTATTCAGCTTCTCACTTAATTTTCATTTCTCCCTTACAGAATTGATGGAATCCACAAATACTAAGCTTTGGCCGTTGAAGCTGACTTTGGAGGTGGCAGATTGGTTTATCTTATTTAGTTTCATTTTAGAAATCATTCTAATGTGGATGTCCAGCTTTTCTCTCTTCTGGAATAATGCCTGGAATGTCTTTGACTTTGTTGTTACCATGTTGGTAAGGATAAATATCCTTAGGAATAGTTAATGGGACCAGCAGTATGCCTTGGCAAATTAGGTTATCTAAAACCTCCAGGAAGGAATCTATAGAAATATAATGAATTTGCTGCTTTGATTTTTTTTTCCACTTAAAACGAAAAGTAACTGGTTGTCATTAGGATCATCAATCCCTGAAATGACATCTGCTGAACACGAAGTGCCAGATACTATTTTAATATTTTATATGGATTATCACCTTTATGTTTGGTATCAACTCAAGAGATAAACACAAACTTTATCCCATTTTCTTAAATATCTAAACAAGTTGAAGTGCAGAGCTTAAGTAGTTTAATATAAAAAGACTAAATAGCAAACAGTCCCCAGAGAATGCTATTCAAAGATAACTCCCAGAAAACTATGGAGAAGATGGGATGAAAAGGGGCAACTGTGCCTGGGTTCTTTGGGTACCTTTACTTATTGCCTGTGTCTCCCACAGTCCCTGCTTCCTGAGTTTGTGGTGTTGATGGGCATCTCAGGGAAGTCCGTATGGCTCCAGCTGCTGAGGATCTCCCGGGTGCTGAGATCTCTCAAACTGTTTGCACGATTTCGTCAAATTAAAGTTATTATATTGGCTCTGGTCAGGGCCCTAAAGGTGATTTAAACTGATTAACCTAAAGTGGGATGGGGGACAAGATAGAAAGATATGGGTTTAATATTTAATATGGTCAAAGAAGGTCATGAGAGGTTCTATGAAATGTTCTTGTATGAGAACATTTGTATGTTATTAGGAACATCAATTTCTAAAGTAGTATCTACCAGTTACTGAGCACAAAGGGCCAGCTGCCATTTTAAATATTTTATGTGGATTATCTTCTTTATGTTCTGTAACAACTCAAGAGGTAAGCACTAACTTTATCCCATTTTTTCCCTTATGTTTAAACAAGTTAATATTCAGAACCTAAAAAAAGTAAACTGTTGTGGTTTAGAGATATGCTTGCTCTGGATTTGGTGGGAGATGGCTGGGTGGGCTCGACTGGGCTGCTGGTGGGGCTCAGCTTTGCCTTACCTACCCCTGACTTGGATCATGGCCCCTAGAGCATGACGTTCCTCTTGATGTTGCTGCTTATCTTCTTCTACATTTTTGCTGTAACCGGTGTCTACTTCTTTGAAGACTATTCCCGTTCAACTATTGAGGACCTGGAGTACAACATGTTCTTCTCGTAAGCATGGCTGAGGGCAGCCTTCATGAGGGGAGAGGTTTGTGTCACACTGAGATACTCAGCCAAAGCACAGCTATACAGAAAACTAGAGTCTATTGTAAGACAGTGGGACAGAATACAAAGAGAAGAAAGGAGAAACAGGCATAGTTGGTAGAGCTAGCTCTGATGTTGGGCCTAGAACAACTGGTTCTGGTCTGTTTGTTTTTTAAGTGTTTTGAAATTTTTAACTGAAGTATAATTGTGTGACTTTCCCTATTCCCTTTCTCTCAGTAACCTCTCCCATGTCCCCTCTCCCCAGCCCCTCTCTTGCTCCTCTACTTTCAAATTGACAGTCCCTTTAAAAATTATTATTGATATATATATATATATATATAAATATGTGATATGTATGCGAATATGTAAACACAACTTACTACATATGTTAGTGTTGCTTGTGTGTTTATGATTTCAGGGCTGATCACTTTGTACTGGATAAACTGGGTGATCATCCATGGGAGACTAACTCTCCCTCTCTCAGCAGTCATTAATCAGTTACTTGTCTAGGGGTGGGACCTCTGAGATTTCTACCTTCCACATTAGCATGTCTATTGGTTCAGGTCTTACCTAGATAGCCATATTGCTGTGATATTCTGGTTGTAGCTTCCCTGTCATTTCTAGGAGATGCACTTTCAAAGCAGACTTTGTTGTCCTCTGGCTCTTAAAATCTTTCTGCCCCCTCTTGTGCAATGTTCCCTGAACCTTAAGTGCAGGTGCTGTATTGTAGAGATAGAAATCCATTAGGGCTGGGCCCCCATGATCAGTTGATCTCTGCCTTATTGGTTTTCTGTGATGGTGTCTGTCTGCTGCAAAGAGAAGCTTCTTTGATGCACGGTAAGAGATACACTTATCTGTGAGAACAAGGATAGGTTTTAAAATGCAGTTAGGAATTATGCTGGTCTAGTAAAATTGTGGTTATAGGTTTTCCTCCTAAGATTTATGACCTCACCAGCCCAATGTCATTGGTTAGGTTTATAGTTCCAGACATGATTTGCCTCCTATTGAGCAGGCCTTAAGTCAAATTAGACAGCTGTTGGTTACTTCCAAGATATGAGTGCCATTATACACCTTTAGGGACATCTTACCATGTTGGTCATGGTTGTGGTTCATGGGCATCACAGCTGGATAAGACTACTAATTGTCTTCCTTCCTTGGAAGCTTGCAGAGCAAGCTTGTGGTGTTATGGAAGTTAAACTGCAGAGTTTTCAGATTAGAAAGAGCTCAAATCTTCTCAGTCCTGTGACTGAAGTGTATCGTGTCTTCAGCAATAAGGACTTATCCTCTACTTTTAAGAGGCAACCAAGGGCAGCAATAGTTTATACTATTTTGGGAGTCACTTGGACTACCCTGAGCAACATCTCAGATGAAAATTTCTCATTGTAAGACCCTCAGAATGAGGAGTCTCCCAGTTTTGGTCGGTACCCCCAAGAATTCAATGTCCAGTCCAGTTGATGAAACACGCAAGAGGTTTTAATGAATGGGATACATTTGCACAAATGGGCCCCCTCATCACACAGGCTAGAGAAGCAACATTTTCTGGGCACCGGTACTTTTAAAGGAAAAAACCACAAGCTTAGGGTGGGGCTGTGATCCCCTGTCTGTTGAGCACGTGACCAGAGTCATGGGTTCTCCCATTGAGGCCGGATGGTCTCACTATTCTGATCAGCAGACCATAGGGCCTTGGGGTGTGCTAATTAATCTTGTCTGGGCAAACCAGAGTTGCAGCTATCTCTGTTTTTTAAGGACCCTATTTACCACCTGCTGACACACTGGCTGGAGGGGCAGTGTGAATTCTTGGTATCTTAGGGCCTGCCAGGCAAAGTTGCCAGTGGTTAGCAAATTCCAGGGAACTGATAGTAGCTTGGGTTAGCTTTCTAGGTTAGACTGTCCTTCATTCTAAGTGGGGGGTTTCCTTAACTTTACTTTTGGTCTTTCATTCCCCCCCCCTTTTTTGTCAATAGTTCTAATCTTAGAACCAGGGAAATTAAGAGGCAACCTCCTCTTGCCTTGGGAGGCTCCCGTACAGTTGTCTGAATACCATAATCTGGACTGCACTCACTTGTTTCCTAACAAAAGTAACAATTTTTCTAACAGTAAGCAACAAGAGAAGAATAAAAATGAGTAGTTATAAGAGGCTGTCCCTGGGTCCTATGTCCTCCAGTGGCATGGAAGTGGGTCCAGGGGAGGAGGAGGGCATGTTCTGGACCAGCCGCAAAGTGGGCTCTTTAACCGAGTCTCAAGGTTTTCTGTGTGGTGACATCTTTCCAACTTGGAAGCAATTCAGAACATCCAAGTCTCCTTTCGCCGAGTAGGCCTCCCGGAGCTGCTTCCAAGCTTGATATCTCACCCACTCAAGCACCTTGAACCTAGCAAACAGAGGCTGGGAGAACAGCACATCAGCACAGTAGAGGGAGCTCCCCATTGAGCCATCTATAGGGGGTCAGCCCAAACGGCCCAGGGGGGTTTTTAACCCTGAAAAGCACAAAGAGTAGGAGAGCTATCTGATCATTAACGCCAGTCTCCGAGGTCAATTTAGTCTCTTAAATGGTTTTATCTACCCTTTTTACCTGAGCTTTGGGGTGTGCATGCATAATGTAATTTTAATCAGTCCCCAATATCTTGGCCAGTCCCTGACTTACCAGGACAACAACTGGACCATTGTCTGATCTTACTACCTTAGGTATTTTAATTCTATGGAAAATTTTCTTCAGTAAATTTTTTAACCACCATTGCTTGAGATAGCCCCGTGCACATGTACAGTTGCAAAAGCATACCTGCTGCCTGTGTAGATGTTTATGGACTCTTCTTCAGCTAGCCGCAAGGCTTGCATAAAGGCCATGAGCCGTGCAGGTTTTCATCCACCACCGCTGCCCCAGCCCTTTCTTTATCTTTTACAATGTAACTGCTCCAGTGAACCAGTTCAGCGCCTCCCCGGCCAATGGGATGTCCGTAAGATCTTTGTGAACCCCATCTCTTCAACTAAGAGTTGATGGCAGTCATGAGTCACTGGTTCATCAGTCTGCTCAGGCAGAAGAGTGGCGGGATGAGGGTGGCTGGGCGTTTTTGGCTAAGGCTCGATAGCCTAGGTCAGACAATTCCAGCAGCAGCACTTTTGTTCTTTCCAAGCAGTCGTGTTGGGTGGCTTCCGCTAGAAGTAGGTCATCCACATACTGGAAGAGGGTCATCTGGGGGTGTTTGATCCTGAAGCTGGCCAGATCTTTATGAAGGACCTCATCAAAGATGGTTGGGGAATTTTAAACCCTTGGGGCAGTCAGGTCCAGGTGAACTGCCAGGTTCTGCCTATGTCAGGGTCCCTCCATTCAAAGGCAGAAGGCGGTTGGCTGGTGGGATTGGGATGTAACCTCGAACAAGTGGGATACCCGGCCCACACCAAGGTCCACTGTTCTTCGGGTAGTCCATGAATACTGTCGTTGCCCCTAATGGCTGTATCAACTGGTCTCCCCTCCACTTTTAAAGTTACCCTGGGCTCGGGGAGAGGGTCTGAACCCTGTCTTTCTACTCTTTATCTTCCTCCAGGGCTAGCACCTTCAATCCCTTGTTTGTCTTTTTGGGGCAGTCTTTTGTCCAGCGTCCTTTTTCTTTACAATATGCACACTGGTCCTTGTCCAGCAGGGTCCTGTTGCCCAGGTTCTCTGTTTTAAATTTTTTAACTTTTTTTTTCTCTACTGTCTTTCCCTTCAACCACTGCGGCCAAGATTTTAGTCAAATTCTTTTTCTCTCTTTTGTCTCATTTTTCTCTCTCCTCTGTCGCTTCAGTACACTTTCTCTGTCTCTCCTTCTCTTTCTTGGTCTCCCTTTTGTAATATACTTTCTCTGTCTCTTTTACTAAATCACATAACTCAGCTTCCTGTAACCCTTCCAGTCTCTGAAGTTTCTTTCTAATATCCGGGGCCCAATTGCCCTATGAAGGCCAGAGCCACTGAAGCTCTGTGGGCTTCTGAGGTAGGGTCAAAAGGAGTGCCCTCTTTACCTTAGCCAAATTGGTGAGCTGTCTTACAGCAACTTGGGGACCTGCCACCAGAGCCTGGCGATAGATTTTTCAAGCCCCCCATACCTTTAGTGGTGTGAAAGTCCCACTGAGGCAAGTCAAGGGGAATCCTGTGCGTCAATCTCGTTTTTCAGCTGCGTGGGCCGCCCATCGGCCCCAGGGACATTTTTTTCTAGCTATTGACGTAGCTTGGTGAGAGAACATAAGGGACTCCACCAAGCATGATCAGTGGCAAGGTTATAACCCTGTCCCTCCATTCTGGCGCGGCTCCTCCCCTGTTGCCCTGGCCCACCCGCCATTCAGCACTGGCAGCCCGTGCAGCAGCGACCGCTACAGGGGACTGGGGCGGGTCAGGATGAGAACCAGGTCCAAAAAACAGTTGCCTTAACAGCTTGGATAATCTCAGAATTAAATGTTGGCCCATGGGGAGAATAGAAATGGACACAAACAGAAGGAACAGAAGAATGCGACAAACAGGACAAATCTGTGCAGTAGACAAACGGCGCCCAAACCAATGTTACAAAGCGGGAGGGAAGCAGAGTCCAGGGGGGCTGGCTGTCCCCTGGCAGTCCCTTGGAGAAGTGAGACCTCATCTTCTCCCCTCCTCCAAACAACCCGGGACCAAGGGTCTCAGAACACGTCTGTCTCCCCCTGTGGTCCTCTACCAAATACAAGTCCTGCACAGGCACAAATTCAAATCAAACTCGAGTCAAAAACACATAACATCAGACATACATCAAATATATAGGTTGCAAGCTTTATTTTACCTCCAACTGGCAATGGAATTGAGTCTGGGGGTTGACCAGATCTCTGTGGGACCTCCAAAAATGTAAGATCCTCAGAATGAGGAGTCTCCCCATTTCCATCAGTACTCCCAAGAACTCAATGTCCAGTCCAGTTGATGAAACACGCAAGAGGTTTTAATGAACGGGATACGTTTGTGCAAACAGGCTTCCTCAGCACACAGGCTAGAGAAGCAACATTTTCTGAGCACGGGTACTTTTAAAGGAAAAAAACCACAAGCTTAGGGTGGGGCTATGAGCCCCTGTCCGTTGAGTACGTGACCAGTCATGGGTTCTCCCCTTGAGGCAGGATGGTCTCACTGTTCTGTTCAGCAGACCATAGGGCCTTGGGGTGTGCTAATTAATCTTGTCTGGACAAACCAGAGTTGCAGCTATCTCTTTGTTTCTTAAGGACCCTGTTTACCACCTGCTGACACACTGACAGGAGGGGCAGTGTGAATTCTTGGTATCCTGTCATCTTAGGGCCTTGTGAGGGAAAGTTGCCAGTGGTTAGCAAATTCCAGGAAACTGATAGTAGCTTGGGTTAGCTTTCTAGGTCAGACTGTCCTTCATTCTAAGTAGGGGGGTTTCCTTAACTTTACTTTTGATCACTCATGCCTGGGTTTTTGTTTTTAGATAGTCCATGGCTCTTGTGGGGACACTGTCAGCCTTAATGGCATCACTTCATTTAAGCTATGTATACATATACACTTAGGCATATTATATAGTTTTAAGTAAATATAAAATAACATGATTCCTTGAGGCTTCATCAAATATCCTCAGGGTTATTTGTCCCTGTAAAGTGTAGTTTTCCAGTCCTGACCACCTGCTCTCCATCTACTTCCCAATCACCACACAGAGACAATATTATTTATAAATGCTCAGCTGATAGCTCCAGCTTGTTTCTAGCTAACCCTCACATTTCAATTAACACATAATTCTTATCTACAGTTAGCCATGTGGCTTGGTACCTTTTCTCAGTCCCGCATTCTCGTCTTGCTTCTCTGCATTTGCTGGTGACTCTCTGACTCTGTCCTCAGAATTCTACTCTGGTTCTTGCATTCAGTGTCTTCCTGCCCAGCTATTGGCCACTGAGATTTTTATTAGCCAGTGTGAGTAATATATATATTCATAGTATACAAAAATATTGTTCCACAGCATGTCCCTTTTCCCTCCCACTCCTTCTGTATTGATTGGCCTTCCTTACCTCTTCCTAATTTACCTCCTCACCTCTGTTTTCCCCATTTCCCCTTCATAACACCAGTATCCTACTATTCTTATTGGTTCCCAGCACCATGGTTCCTTTTTCTTAGTTTCTGTGGCTACTTAGTTATAAACTCACATCCGATGACTTGGAGCTAGAATGACAGATGAGAGAGAACATGAAGTTTTTGTCTTTCTAGGTCTGGATTACCACATTCAATATATTTTTTTCTAGTTCCATCCATTTACCTGAAAATTCCATGATTCATTATTCTTTTCAACTGAATATTATTCCATTGTGTTTATGTACCATATTTTCACTATTCATTCATCTATTGGACTTTTGAGTTGTTTCTATTTCCTAGCTATTATGAATATAATGGCAATGAATAGACTGAGCAAGTGTCTATAAAGGAGGCGCTGAGTCCGTTGTGTATATGCCAAGGAGTGGTATAGCTGGGTCACGTGGTAGATTTATATTTAGCTTTTTGAGGGTTCGCCACATTGATTTCCATTGTGGATGTACCAGTTTGCAATCTCACCAATAGTGAATTAGGGTTCCCTTTTCCCCACATCCTTGCTAACATCTACTGTCAGTTTATTGAGTTTAGCTGTTCTGACTAGGGTAAGATAAAATCTCAAAGTTGTTTTAATTTGTATTTTCCTCATTGCTAGGAATGATGAAGTCTTTTTGAGATATTTCTTATTTTTATTTTATTTTATTTTTATTTCTTCTATTGAGAACTCTCTGTTCAGATCCATAACCCCCTTTTTTTTTTAGATTTTATTTATTTATTTATTTATTTATTTATTATGTATACAATGTTCTGTCTGCATGTATCCCTGCAGGCCAGAGAGGGCAACAAATCTCATTACATATGGTTGTGAACCACAATGTGGATGCTGGGAATTGAACTCAGGTCCTCTGGAAGAGCAGCCAGTGCTCTTAACCTCTGAGCCATCTCTCCAGCCCCATATCCCATTTTTGTAATTAAGTCATTTGTTTTCTTGCCTCTCTATTTTTTTTTTTTTAGTTCTTTATATAGTCTGTATATTAATCCTCTGTCAGATGTATAGTTAGCAAAGATTCTCTCCCACTGTCTTAGCCAGTGTGAAGAGAAATCATGACTATGGCAATTCTTATAGAGGAAATCACTTAATTGGGGCTGGTTTACAGTTTCAGAGGTTTAGTCTGTTATCATCATGGCTGGAAACATGGTGGCATGCAGGCAGACATGTTGCTGGAGAGGGAGCTGAGAGTCCTGCATCTGGATGAGCAGGCAGCAGGAGGAAGACACGCTTCATCCAATAAGTCCACACCTATTCCAACAAGGCCACGTGTCCTAATCCTTTCACATAGTGTTATTCCCTATGACCCTATGGGGGCCATTTTCATTCAGGCCAACCACATCCATCCTGTGGATTAATTTTCTTGTTAGCTGTACAAAAGGTTTTTAGCTTGATAAGGTCTTTCTTCTCCATTCTGGGCAAATAAAGTGGTTCTCATTTTGTTTGGAATCTTACAAAATAAAACACTTTATCATTAGTACCTTTAAATACAGTATAGTATACTCCAATAGGTAAGCCTGGGTTTGTAACTCAGTTACCTTGTTTTGTTTTTTGAGAGACAAGAGTGTCTCTTGATTCCAAGGCTGGCCTCAAACTTGATATGCAGTACTTCCGATCATCCTGCCTTCACCTCTCCAGTGCTAGGATTACAGGTGTGTGGCACTATGCCTGTTTACGAGGTATGGAGGGTGAACCTAGGACATACTGGGCAAGCACTCTACCAACTGAACCACATCCCCAGACTTCAGTTACCTCTTCTGAAAAATGGAGCTAGGTCTCGTGGCCTATGTATGTAATCCCTGCTACTCAGGGTGTTAAGGCAGGAGGATCACAAGTTCAAGGCCTCCCTAATTAACCCTGTCTCTAAAATAGTGTCAGATTGGGTATGGTAACATATACTTGTAATGTGTTCAGGAAAGCAAAGGCAGAAGGATTATCCAAAAGTCCAAGGCCAGTCCAGTTTACAAAGTGAATTCCAGGCCATCCCGGTTGCATAGGGAGACCCTGTTTTTAAAAAAAGGTGTAGGAGCTGGAGTGACCCAGGGTTTAAATTTTTGCTGTTTTTGCAGAGGACTCCAGCTCTGTCCCCAGCACTGATACTGGGCTTACAACAATCTTCAGGAGGCCCAAGCAGACATCTGCATACATATATGCACACACATGAAATAAAGAAAAATTCTGTCTTTGCATTGTGGCAAAGCATTTGGGAAGTAAAGGCAATGAAATCTCTGTGAGTTTGAGGCTAGCCTGGTGAGTTCCAAAGCTACACAGCAAACCCTGTCTTGAAAAAAAAAACCACCACCAACAACAAAATGTTTTTTTCGTGGAGATGTAGCTCAGTGGTAGTAGAGTGCTTATCTAGCATATGCAAGGCCCTAAATTCTTTCCTTAGATTCATAAAATAAACAACAACAACAACTTAGAAAATAAATTTAAGAATATAAACTATCTTTGTGACTTCCACCATGGGGTACCAAGGCCAGGAACAGAAGGTCCTGAAGGTGATGGTGAAGCCCACCAAACTCACCTTCAGATAAGTGCAAAATCTCAGATTTAGGTGTTTCTGTGTGAGCAGCTGAATGTGGGGCTAGAGGTTTGTGTTATCGACCTTGATGAGTACATAAACATGAGTGTTAGGTGATACAGAGGAAATCCATTCTAAAACAATAGCAAGAAAACTGGGCCAGATCACCCTAAAAGAAGGTGATATCATTCTACTAAATGTTTCCAACTAGAAATGGTCAAGAAGTTGAGAAGGAAGTACAGTGGTTTTGTTTGTTTTCTTGAGACTATGTAGCCCAGGCTATCCTGGAACTTACTATGGAGACCAGGTTGGCCTTGAACTCACAGAGATCTTCCTGCCTTTGCCCCTCAAGTGCTGGAATTACAGGTGTGTGCCATCATACCTGGCATGTACTCTGCTTTTTTTTTTTTTTTTTTAAGGTGTCTTCTTGTGGGGTGGTGGTGGTGGTGGTGGTGTTGGTGGTGGTGCACGCCTTTGATCCCAGCACTTGAGAGGCAGAGGCAGGTGGGTCTCAGTGAGCCCAAGGCCAACCTGGTCTACAGTGTGAGTTACAGGAGCACAGTCTGAAACATTTATTCATTTTGTTTTGGTGGCTGTTATGTTATTATCAGGTGGTATAAATGCTATAAGATTGTTTTTGTTATTGAGAGAGAAGAGAATAGAGCTGGCAAGGTGGTGTAGAAAGTAAAAGCAGTTGTGATGCAAGTCTAGTGAGCTAAGTCAGATCCCTGGAACCCACATAAAGGTTGAATTTATTGACTTGGGACCCATTCTTTTTTCTGCTGGAGTCCAGCTCCAGCTGGGTTCTTGTGCTGCAGGAAGGATGTGTGAAGCTGGCAAAACAGGGGGAATCTGACCACCAGTTGTCTTTCAAACGGATGGCCCCGACTAGCTCAGGCCATCTTTATTTATACAGGTGCTAATGAATTCAAGCATGAGCAATTTCAAAGCATTTCTCTTTCATCATTTTCCAAGAATCATTAACACTTTAGTTTCTCTTCTTTCCCACTCCCTTGACGTCATCGATCTTTACCCCTTATCATTATATATAGCAAGCCAAATGTTTTGTATGTAGCTAGGTACATTTTATTCATACTGTAACCTAGCTGACAGCAAACATATGGTTCCAAAGTAAGAAATTTGAGCCCAGTGATTAATTCTTAACTATATCAAATCAGCTAAATATATTGTGATGCCTAGAGTAACATTTTCAGGTGTATATCAGTTTCTGAGTAATCTGTATGTCAACCATATTATATGGATTATAGTTATAACCCTGTTCTTTATAAGGTCTCAAAATAATAATAAACAGCTAACTTTTTATCTATGGAGACTAAGTTTCTTTGTTCTTTCTGGGAATTGTTTCTTTAAGGGGAACTAGAATTTTAGATTTCTTTATTGATCCTTTGATACTGGAAGACAATCTGAGTGTTCATATCCTGGTGCCAAAAAAAGGTCTGACCTTTCTTGTCCTATCCCTTTTTCCTTCTTTGTTCCTATAAGGTTTTTAATGTCATCTTTTAAGAAACCATCTTCTTGGTTCTTAAGTTCTTTGGAATATATTTACCTCTTCTTAATATAGAATAAGCAATCATCATTAGCCTTCTGCTCATTCAGGACAACTGCAAAGGCAGCCAAGGAACAACTGGAGAAACTGGTTTCTGTAACAGATCCAGAAAAATTTGGTTTTTCTGTGAAAGCTTTTTGTTCCCGGTATACACTGAGGCATAATCATGATTAACAAGGCAAAACTAAGAGTTTCCATAAGAATAAGCATAGTGACAGTTAGTGAAACCTGAAACCCATGTGCTCCCCAAGGTCAGCACAGGAGTTTACAGTATTGTATCCATAGGTCCTTGCCAAGTGGATGGGATTCTCCAAAGGGCCTTGCCATCTAAGGCAACACACCTGTGCGCCATTCCCACAGGTGACAGCATGGCTTCCGCCATTTTTCCTTTTCCTTATCTTTTTTTTTTGTATTAGTAGAACTTGTACATAGGGTTTTGTACATGCTAGACAAGTGCTCTACCACTGAGCTATCTCCCAAGCATTTAACCTTTTTTTTTTTGCTAAACAGATCTGACTTGGAACACAGCTATATAACATAGGCTGCCCTTTGAACTCTTGTAAATATGTACTAATATATCAAACTAGGATCTAATCTTTGAGACATCTCAAAGGTGCTTGTGTTCTATTTTATTTTGAGACAGCATTCTTCTTTATAACCCAGGTTGGTCATGGAATATCTCCTCCCTCAGCTTCCCAAATATTGTGATTATTATATAATTATTCCTTAGACTGTTTTTGTTTGTTTTGTTTTTGAAGCAAGTGGAGTTGGAATTTTCTTTGGGTTACCAACTAGCTCCCAAATAAAGACACAGAGATTTATTATTAATTATGAATGCTTGGCCTTAGCTTAGGCTTGTCCCATTAGCTCTTTTAGCTTAATTTAACCTGTTTCTATTCATCTACATTTTGCCCCAGGCTTTTGACCTCTCTTTCATCCTGTATGTCCTATTTTCCTGCTTCCTTTGTGTCTATCTAGCTGATTCCTGCATCTCCCTGGCATCTCTTTTCCTTTCTTCCTTTTTTTTCTTCCCCGAGCCTAAATTCCTCCTCCCACTTATTCTCCCTGCATAAAAGTTCCCCCTATACTTCCTCCTCAATCTTGATCATTCAGCATTTTATTAGACTAGTCAGGTGCCTTAGACAGGCAAGGTAAAACAGCAACACATCTTTACATAGCTAAACAAATATTCTGCAACATAAACAAATGCAGTACATCTTTACATAGTTAAATAATGCTACACATTTTTACATAGTTAAACAAATGCAACACATCTTTGTGTAGTTAAACAAATATTTTTGTTTAGGCTTTAACTAGCTATATAATAAAAACTGGCCTCAATCCTGCTGCTTCCACTTTCCAAGTGCTGTATGACAGCTATACACTATGACCACACTTCTAAACTCTTTTATTTATTTATTTCTAATATTTTATTACTAATTAATATTAAATAAAACCTATTATTTATTTAATAAATAAACAATAATTTTAATTATAGACCCTGGGGTGTTTAATCCCAGGGTAGTGATGGGGGAAGACAGGGCTTCATTATTTACCTTTGACTGGCCTGGAACTAGCAAAGATCCACCTGCCTGCCTAAGTGTTGGGAATAAAGGCATGCACCAACATACTTGGTTTAACCAGGGTCCCACTATGTAGCTCAGGCTATCCTGAAACTCACTGTTTGATCAGACTGGCCACCATGCCTGGCTGTCTGCTCTAGACTCAACACATCCTTTTGTTTAAAAAAAAAAAAAAAGGCATAGCAGGTCCAGGGTCAAGTGGCTTATTCCTGTACTCTTACCCCTTGACAGCTGAGGCAGGATGATTGCTACTAGTTCCAGACCAGCTTGGTTGATGCAGTGAATTCTAGACCATCCAGGGCTAAATATTGTGACTTTGTCACAGAAAAATTAAACTAAAAACCAACATGAGAAATAAATAGGAAAAAAGAAAATTTTAGGAACTTTATTGAGATTATGTATTTTTTCTCGTGCTGAGAAAAACCCAGTGCCTTTTACATGCTAAGCAAATGCTTTATGATATAGCTTTAGCCCTTAATCCACATAATTCATTTGTAGTTGTTAATTTACATTTTAAATGTTATTTGTATGTATTATCATTCATTTATTGCCATCTATTAATTTGTCTAATAGTTGCTACTGTTCTGAAATAAGTACAGCTATAAATAGGCATGTTTGTTAAATTTATTTCTTCTATTATATAAAAATGATATCTAAAAAGAGAGATGGCTCAGTGATTAAGAGCACTGGCTGTCTTCCAAAGGACCCAGTTTTAATTCCCAGCACTGGCACAGCAGCTCAATTATTTCTAACTCCAGTTTCAGGGGATTGGATTCTCTTTGGGCATGCATGTAGAATGACAAAAACAGAAAAATCAAATCAAAACAAAAACAAAACAAACAAAAAAACCAAAAAACAAGAGGACCTAGAGAGATGGCTCAGCAGTTAAGAGCATTGACTGCTCTAAGACCTGGGTTTGATTCCCAGCATCCGAATAGTGGCTCATAACTGTAATACAAAAAATAAAAGACTCAGAGACAGATATTGGGCTTCAAGCTGAAAATCAGAAAAGTAAAGCAGCCAAGCCTGTATATCTTGCCTCTACCAAGCTGAAATGGCAATCCTGTTTCCACAAATCCTCAGAGGCAAAAGACTCTGAATTCCTGTCTCATCCTCCTTTTATTCCCAGCCATATCCTCCTGTCTCCACCTCCCTAGTGCTGGGATCAAAGGCATGAGCTCTGTTACTCTTCACTCTTGTGTAGGTCAGGGTGGCCTTGAACTTAGAGAGATCCATCTGCCTGTCTCCCAAATCCTTGATTAAAGGTGTGTGCCACCACTGTCTAGTTTCTATACCTAACTGTTGTAGCTGGCTTTGCAAACTGGCTGTTCTTCCAGAGTTCCTGAGTTCAATTCCCAGCACCCACATGGCAGCTCACAACTGTCTGTAATTCCAGTTCCAAAGGGTCACATAGACATATCTGTAGGCAAAATAGTGATGCATCTGAAATAGATAGTTAAAAACTCACACAAAAGATATTAGTATGTATTTATTGGTAAAGTAGCAGCCCTAGGACTAATGGAATATTGATAAGTATTTATAGGTTATTCATGAGAAAGGGGAGCATAATAAAAGGAATGTTTATCTAGAAAATATAGAATATGATAGGAAAAGGAGCCAAAAATCAGAGCATATTACAAAGAAATGCCCTTGTGTGCATAAGAATGAGACCAGGAGCAGAGGCAGGAGTTCAACTCTGTGAATTCAACGCCAGCCTTGTCTACACAATATTCCAGTCTAGCCTAGGCTGCATCATGAGACTCAAAAAAAAAAAAAAAAAAAAAAAACAGTTTCTGAAAGGTTTAGATCTATGCTTCTGTATGTCCCCTATGCTTTTTTAGGGACCTACTAAATTCCCTGGTGACAGTGTTCATTCTCTTCACCTTGGATCATTGGTATGCAGTACTTCAGGATGTCTGGAAGGTACCAGAAGCTAGCCGCGTATTTAGCAGCATCTATGTGGTCCTTTGGTTGTTGCTTGGCTCCATTATCTTTCGAAATATCATAGTAGCCATGATGGGTAAGTCCAGAGAAGGTGCAACTTGGCAAGAGGGATGGTGGGAAGAAACTAGCCATTTGAAGTTGGCAGACTATTGGGAGAAAACCCTATGCAACACGGAAGTTTGGATATTGTTTCTCCCCACTTAAAGCATGTTCTTGGTCTAGTCATTGCCACTTTCCAACTCCTAATGGCCCTTTGGGGCAGTTACTAACTTTCAGAACATCAGGAATGAGCTGAGTGAGGAGATGACCCACCTGGAGGTTCAGTATAAGGCTGACATATTCAAGCGACAGATTATCCAGAGGTCAGCTTCTGTGTGTTCAAACCCAGTGTTATTTCTCAACTCATTTCCCATTTCTTTTCCTTGATCCTATGACCCCATTTTTTGCTTAGAGTCAAGTCCCTATTCAGTTGGGTGGTGGTGGCGGTAGCACACTCCTTTAACCCCAGAACTTGGGAGGCAAAGACAGGTGGATCTCTGTGAGTTTGAGAACAGCTTGGTCTACAGAGCTAGTTCCAGGACAGGCTCCAAAACTACACAGGGAAACCCTGTCTGGAAAAAAAAAAAAGCCTCCAATCTAGTTTTCCTTTATATACTATGGTGGTTTCTCTACTCCCCTTCATTCCTTAGTTTCATTTCCTTTTAGATCTGAATTGTTTTCTTTATTATATTTCTTCTGAGTTGTAGCTTTTTTCCCCTTATTTTAATGTTTTGTTTTTTGTTTTGTTTTATAGGAGACAAAACCTGTCCCCTGAAGCAGCAAGGTAAAGTAATGGCAATGTGGATGGCAGGTTAGGAGCAAGTATGTGAATTGGGATGGAAATATGAGAAGTAGATGGTAGAAATCAACAAAGATGAAGATTTGCTTTGAGAGGGAATCCATGGCACCCCCAAATTATCTATCCATGTTCTAACTCCCTAAAACCTGTCATTGTGACTTTATTTGAAAAGAGGTCTTTGCAGGTGTGGCTAATCTAAAGACCTTGAAATGGGTCATCCTGGGTTATCTGAGTAGGTTCTAAATTATTGACAAAGATTCTCTAGGAAACCAAGGGACAACATGGTAGCAGAGAACAGGTGAAGGTGTGGGGTTTCGTTTGTTTTGTTGAGACAGGGTCTCTTTGTGTAGTCCTAGCTGTCCTGGAACTCGAAGATTGGCCTCAAGCTCATGGAGATCTCCCTACTTCTGCCTCCAAGTACTGGAATTAAACATATATACTACCATACTTGGCTGATTTTTGTTTGTTTGTTTTGTTTTTCGAGACAGGGTTTCTCTATGTAGCTTTGGTGTCTGTCCTGAAACTCACTCTTAGACCAGGCTGGCTGATTATTTTGTTTTCATGGAGATTTTTTTTTTAATTTTTTAAAAAAATTTTGAGTTGAACATAGTAGTACATGCCTTTACCAATCACGACTGACTATGGTTGTAGTTTTAAACAGGGTAACTAGGACATCCCCATTGAAAGAAATAATGTGAGCAAAGACTTGAAAGTGATAAGATTGTCATGGGTTTATCTATGTGAGAGTGCTCGTAGCAAAGATAAAAGCTGCTACAAAGATCCTAAATTGGAAGAACACTTAATGTGTTTGAGAAACAACGATGAGCATTGTAACAGAAGCAGAAAAAGAGTGACAGGAGATGAGGTCAGAGAAATAATGGATCATATATTAGCTACTTTTCTGCAGCTGTGATAAAATGCCATGGCCAAGGTAACTTAGTGAAAGAAGAGTTTATTTTGGCTTATGTTTCCAGAGGGAGTGGAAAATGGCAGAGGAGGCATGGCAGCCGGTGGCCAGAGCAGGAAGCTGAGAGGTCACCTTCTTAACTGTAAACACGGAGGCGGCAGAGAGAGTGAAGAGGAAGGGGGGCAAGGCTGTGAACACTTCAAATCTGTCCCTGGGGACACACTTCCTCCAGCAAAGCTCCACTTTCTAAAGTTTCCACAGCCTTCCCAAACAGCACCACTAACCAGGAGCCACGTGTCAAACGCATGGACCGGTGCGAGACTGGGGGTGGAGGTTTTTGACAGGATCACCAGCTCTCCGAATGACCACACAAAGGCTTATTATTAATTATAAATGCTCAGCCGATAGCTTAGGCTTGCTACTAACTAGCTCTTTCTACTTAAATTAACCCATATTTCTTATGTACACTACCACGTAGTGGTATCCTTTTTTTTTTAAGCACAGCATGTTCATCTCCTGCTTCCCGTGTGTCTGTCTGGCAACTCTGCTCTCCTTTGTCCCAGCATCCCCTTAGTTTGGCTCTCCCACGTAACCTTTCCCTGCCTAGCTATGAGAGCAATACCTCTTCACAGCGTGTCTTATTCCAGAGCAGGAGACATTGCTCGTTCAAACCAGCCCAGCATGGGAGCATGATTCTGTAGAGCTACAGAGGTTACTATAGGCTCGTAGAATTGTACTTATAGCAAATGGAAGTAGAGCAGAGCAATGACATGAAGTGATTTACATTTAAAAACAGGATTTTTTGTTGGACTGCTATGAGAAGGAAGAGAATGATTAAGAAAGATACATTGGAGATGGCTGAGCTTGGAAGTACCTAAGCCTATAGTCTGAGACTAGTTTGGCTCTTAAAGCTGTAAATCAAAGCTTTAGGGATGATTAGGCCCAGGACTAGCATAATAAATGGACTATCACATCTTGCAAGTATATTTGAAGCAATAAAATTTATTTCTTTATATACAGAGAAACAAGGCAAGGAAAGACCTCTGAAGATTTATTAGAACCTTCTAAAGGGTCTGAACCCAGTGATGCCGAGAAAAGTGATTCTGACACAAGTGATTCTGAGACGAGTGATACTGGGACGAGTACTTCCAAGGGGAGTGATGCTGAGATAAAAGATGCTGAGCAGGATGAAGCTGAAAAAAGACGAAAAAAATCATCAAAAGCCAACGTCTACTCATCTCCTTCCTCCTCTTCTTCAACCTCCTACAGTTCCTTTTTAGTTGACATTGATTATGATGGTAAGCAGAATGGGTCCTTCCATTTGAATTCATATTTGTTCATCTTGCTTAAGAGAACCACAGTCATTGTTTTGTTTCTCAGGATGACTTCAAACCCTCAATGCTCATGCCTTATGCTCTAGATGATGAGGGTAGGGATGCATAAGACATCCATATTGTCACTGCCTACTCCTCTTTCTAATTTCCCCTCCTTCCCTTTTACATTCACACTGTAGTCTAAGCTATCTTAGAATTCACTATGTAGTCCTAGCAAGCCTAGTGTCTCGGCCTTCCAAGCTCTGGGATCACAGGTACGTACCACCACATCTGGCCTACCTAGATATGTTTTGTTTTAAACTTTCTTTTTTTAATTTTTTTAATTTTTTAATTTAAATTTGAAACAAGGTTTTTTTACATGTCAATCTCAGTTCCCTCACCCTCCCATCCTCCCCTATCACTCCCACCAAACTCCAGCCCATCCCCTTTCTGCTCCCCAGGGAGGGTGAGGCCTTCCATGGGGAGTCTTCAAAGTCTGTCATATCATTTGGGGCAGAACCTAGTCCCTCCCCCAGCCTAGACATGTTTTTAAGAACCATTCTTCCTTACAGATAAGTTGGACTGGGAGACTCTTGTGCATGAAAACCTGCCTGGGTTAATGGATATGGATCAGGATGACCGTGTTGTTTGGCCCAGAGATTCACTTTTCCGATATTTTGAGTTACTAGAAAAGCTTCAATATAACTTAGAGGAGCGCAAGAAGTTGCAAGAATTTGCTGGTGAGAACTTAAGGCCAGTCCTGGTGTCCAGGAGTTTTAAGTACATGGAAATAGCTCCTTAGTCTCAATTACTCTTGATACTCTGAAGGGGTAATTTAGAAAAGAGCTAAAAAATTGTCATGTCCACTAGGGGGCGCTTACAATGTCTGAAAACTTGATTCCTAGGAGGCTATTACTAAGTTGGTATAGTTGACAATCAGGACAAGGTGGTCCCTGCTGAGCTGTGCAGCAGATCCCCTTCTCTTGGAAGGCCACATTTCAGCCTGAGCAGTAGGGCCCAGGGCCACACTGGAGAGCTAAACTAGAAAACCCCCACGTAACCACTACTCCATCCTCAGAAGATGTCAAGAACAGGCTGCTCTTACTCCCATCAGCCTCCTGAGAGAGAAGTATGTGAACTAAACGGTGGAGCTGGATAGAAGCCAAAAACTTAACTGCTCCAAATAATTTTTCCTTCATTTCATCATTTGGTTATTAATTTGAATTAATAAAATTCCTTTAAGAAAGGAGGAGATGAAAAAAAGGAAGATGCTCACACAGACACAAAAGTTTAAACTGTGAGTTAAGTAAGAACAGCTTTTCTCTTCCTTCTCCTTTTAAAATAGCATTTAAAATTTAGTTTTCTTTAGTTTTATGTGTGTGAGTGTTCTATCTTCATGTATGCCTCTGCACTTCGTGTGTGCTTGGTGTCCACAGAGGCCGAAACACTGGAGTTACAGTCTACGCGAGCTGCCCCCTGGGTTCTGAAGATCAAAACCAGGAGCAGACAGGCAGTGCTCTTAACCACTGAGCCCTCCAGCCTCTTTTTTTTTTTTTTTTTACATTTTAAATATTGGTTAGTGTTGTCCTCTGAGTTTTTTCTTTTTCTTTCTTTCTTTATTTTGATTTTGATTTTTTATTTATTTATTTATTTTTTGTCTCATATCTTTTTGAAATGGACCTAGTTGAAACCAAGAATTAAATTAAGCAGCAAGAATATACATGTGTGCATTGTGACACAGAATGGCCATAGGAATGTATAACATTTAGGAGCCAGCAAAATTACTCAGTGGGTGCAGGCACTTGCTTCCAAGCCTGACAGCTGGATGGAAAGAACCAACTTCTGAAAGTTGTCATTGATTTCCATGCTGTGCCATGGAATTCAGGGCAGGATATCAAAGATGGTTTCTGTCTATCTCAAAATGTTATCTGAGGTTAATTCTTTTCTTTCCAGTCATTCTTGGCCTTATCTTGGTAGAGAGAGACATGATGGAGGAAGGAAGAAATAGAAAGGAACTTTTTAGATTTTGTTTTGTGAGTCAGGATCTCACTTTTAGTCTTCACTATGTTGCTATATAACCCAGGGTGACCTCAAATCCCAGCAATCCTCTGACATGTCTGTCACAAACAATCTTCCTTTCTTCCCTTCCTTCCTTCCTTTCTTCTTTTCCTTCTCCTCCCTCTTTTCCACTTACTTTTTCTTTCTTTCTTTCTTTCTTTCTTTCTTTTCTTTTCTTTTCTTTTTTTTTGAAACAGGAGGGTCTCACTGTGTAGCTGTAACTGTCCTGAAATTCACTCTGTGGACCAGGCTAACCAGGAATTCTCAGAGCTCTCCCTGCCTCCTCTTCCCTAGTGCTCGAAGGAGGTGTGCTTTACCACACTCAGCCCAGAATCCAGATCTTCAAAAAATCATGATTGACATTTTCACACAAGTGTTCATTAGATCTTCAGCATATCCATATGCCTTTCTTTCTTTCTTTCTTTCTTTCTTTCTTTCTTTCTTTCTTCCTTCCTTCCTTCCTTTCTTTCTTTCTTTTTCTTTCTTTCTTTCTTCCTTTCTTCCTTTCTTTCTTCCTTCCTTCCTTTCTTTCTGTCTTTCTTTCTTTCTTTCTTTCTTTCTGTCTTTCTTTTTTTCTTTCTGTCTTTCTTTCTTTCTTTTGTTTTGAGGTAGGGTTTCTCTGTGGAACAGTCTTGGCGATCCTGGAACTCACACTGTAGACCAGGCTGACCTTGAGCTCAGAGAGATTCACTTGCCCCTGCCTCCAAGTGCTGGAATTAAGGCATGTGCCACCACCCAGCTTCCCCCATACATTTCTAACCTTTCCTTTCTCAGTCCTCCTGCTACCCCATGTCCCCATGTCACATATTTACTTATTGTGGAGTGTATGTCTGCAGAGGTGAGAGGGCGACTTTTGAGAGTTGGTTCTACCCTTCTGTTATATGGGTTCTGAGAACTGAACTTGGACAGTCAGGCTGGGCAGCAGACACCTTTCTCTGCTGAGCTACCCCGCTGTCTCTGTTAGTTCTCATTGTCCCCTGGGCAGTTATACCTCAACTTCCTTTCATGTCATATACATGCATGATTTTATGTCTCTAGATAAAATCTACAACCACAGATGGAGAAAATAAATGGTATTTGTTTTTCTAAGACTGCAGAGCTCTTACCTTGATGAACCTTAAAGAGAAGATAGGTTTAAGTAATGGAGAGCAAATGGCAGTGGAGATTTGTGTGGGAATCTAGAACCCAGGAAGCAAGACCTTTAGCAAACATACATGTAGTCACTTATCCTTGGCTTCTGGCTTCACAGTCTGTCTCTCTACAGTCCAGGCCCTGATGAGTTTTGAAGACAAGTGAAGGTACAGTGGACGGACGGCCATGTCTTTCAACCCAGCAAAAGCTAATGGAGGGAATACTCGGAAATAGAGAATTTAAAATATAAATATCTAATAAATATTGCTAATGAATATTTCTGGTAAGTTAATTAAATATTTTTATGAGATGTAGATGATACAAAAGCTACTTCAGAGGCTATTGGAGCCTGTCCGTCTTCCTGGCTTACCAGTCTGCCCCCACTCCCTAAAGTCAGTCTCCTGACTGCACCGTTCCACCTCCTGGTCTTGTACCTTCTACTTCCTAGAGAAAGAGCCCTAGTCTCACGTGATTTCGGCTGCAGCCTGTGTAGGCTTCTCTCTGGAATAATTAAGTCCTGGAGACATTAGTATAACTACTAGAGAAGTAATGTTTCCAATGTGCTCCTCTTGTGTGCCATTAGCTTTCTTTTCAGTGCTAGGAATCGAACCTAGGGCTTCAGACATGTCAGGCCTGTGCTTTACCAATCACTTCCATCTCTGTCTCCCTTTTTACTGATCTTAATTGACTTGATTTCAGTTCCAGAAGCAGCCAGCAATCCAGACCAAGTGGTTCAGAATGGCCCCATGAACTATTAATTTCTTTCTTTCTTTCTTTCTTTTTTTTTTGTTTTTGTTTGTTTTTTGATTTTTCAAGACAGGGTTTCTCTGTATAGCTGTATAGCTTAGGAGCCTGTCCTGGAACTAGCTCTTGTAGAGCAGGCTGGCCTGGAACTCACAGAGATCCTCCTGCCTCTGCCTCCCGAGTGCTGGGACTAAAGGCATCCTAGCCTGGCTCACACTATTAATTTCAATTACACATCATTCATACCCCTTTCTATACTACAAGATAGTGCATTTCTTCATCTCATTTGTCATAGATCAGACAAGTTGTCATGGCAGTTTATGTTGCACAGTTTGTAGGACCTCAGAATTGATGTATTGATTTAGTTACCATCAAGGCAGAGACATCTTATTTTGTGTGTGCATGATACCGGAGATCAACCCCATACCCTCATGCACCTTACCACCCTTCTATAAACTCCAGCAGAAGAGTGCCTATAAAGCTGATAGCTGGTGATGTACTATCTGATGATATACCATTCCATTATTGAAGAATTCAAGTCTTTTTGGTTGGTTAGTTTTTGGAGATAGGGTCTCTGATTCTACTTCAAGCTGGCCTCAAACTTACTATGCAGTGCAGGCTGTCCTTGAACTCCTGCTTCAGCCTCTGGGGTAATAGGGTTACATGCCCAGCATGTGATTTATTTCTCTGTAAATGCTTATTATTAAAATTTCTATCAGTCTTGGCTGAGAAAATGGCTCAGTGGTAAAGAGTACTTGCTGCTCTTATAGAGGACCTGGGTGGGTTCAGTTCCTAGCACCCCCATGGTGGCTTACACTGCCTGTAACTCCAGGTCCGGTCCAGGGATCTGATGCCTCTTCTGCTCTTTTCAGGCAGTGAATGCATGTGGTGCACAGACATAGATGCAGGTAAAACACATGCACATCAAAATTAATAAACATTTTAAAAAATTCTATTATCTGTTGAGTGCTTGATATGTATAAACATTTTTTAAAAGATTTATTTATTTATTATATATACAGAGTTCTGACTACATGTATGCCTGCATGCCAGAAGAGGGCACCAGATCTCATTGCAGATGGCTGTGAGCCACCATGTGGTTACTGGGAATTGAACTCAGGGCCTCTGGAAGAACAGTCACTGCTCTTAACCTCTGAGCCATCTCTCCCACCCTAAACATTATATTTATTATATGTATACATACATGCTAAACACTATACTCTATATTTGGAATATGTGTGTGTGTGTTGCCATACAAAGTAATCAGGTGTATGTGTGTGTGTTGCCATACAAAGTAATCAGGTGTGTGTGTGTGTGTGTGTGTGTGTGTGTGTGTGTGTGTGTGTGTTTTCGAGACAGGGTTTCTCTGTGGCTTTGGAGCCTATCCTGGAACTAGCTCTTATAGACCAGCCTGATCTCAAATTCACAGAGATCCACCTGCCTCTGCCTCCCGAGTGCTGGGACTAAAGGAGTGCACCACCACCGCCCAGCGAAAACTTCTTTTTCTTTGAGGCAGTTTCACTCCGTAGTCCATGCTGAACTAGAACTTACTGTGTAGCCCAGGTTGACGTGAGCTCTATGATAGTTAGGCTTGTCTCAGAAACAAGCAGGCTGAGGAGATGGCTTGGTTGATAAAGTGCTTAATGATGTAAGTTCAGGTCCTGGCACCCACACAGAATCCAGGCATGGCAGCATGTATACTATACTACCATAGTTCTGGGACACAGAGACAGGTAAATTCCAGGGCTCACTGCCAGCCACTCTAGCCAAAATGAGGTCCAGGTTCAATTAGAGTCCCTGTCTCTCAAAAAAAATAAATACAATAAAAAGAAAGAAAGAAAAGAAGGAAGAAAAGAGAAAGATGGAGAGTGATAGAAGAAGGCATCTGATGCTGGCTTCTGGCCTCCACACATACATGTGTGGGTATATGAACACTCATGCATACAGCACTTCTACCCATCCCCCCCCAAAAAAAACAAATACCAAAAATAGGATAAAACACTGAATTATATACTTGAGGTCTGCCTGCTGAATTGTACACTTTAAAACGTTTTATATTACATGTCCAAATATGTGTACAAAGATTTTTTCTTTTATTAGGTTTATTTGTTAGTTTACTTTGTATGTGAATATTATAAAGCATGAGTGGGGGTGGGACTTGAACTCTGGTTATTAGAAGTCACAGCTGAGCCATCTTACCAGGAGGATTTCCTGAAATCAAGAACAACACAGTTGGAAATGGCGGTGCATCCTTGTAATCCGGCACTTTGAAGGTAGGGGCAGGGGATTGAGAGGTAAAGGCTGAGCCAGACACTGGTGCAACCAGCTCTTACCTTTATTTCTGGTGTTTTGTTGTCCTTTAGAGAGAGCTAGGCAGAGATCACTGAATTTTAATTCTCCTGCTTGGGTGACTGGGGGACTTGTATGGACTAAGGGAATCTTCTTTGCTTGTTTTTTGTTATACTCAGTTTGAGTAAAGTTTTTTTTAATCATTTATTTATTTATTTATTTATTTATTTATTTATTTATTTATTTATTTATTTATTTATTTATTTGAGACAGGGTTTCTCTTTGTAGCTCTTGCTGTCCTGGCTGGCCTCAAACTCACAGAGATCCTGCTGCCTTCCAAGTACTGTGATTAAAGGTGTGAGCCACCACTACCCATCTAGGTTTTGAGATAGGGTCTTACTATGTAGTTGTGGCTGACATGGAATTTGCTTAAACTCTGAGGTACTCCTATCTGAGAGCTAGGACTGCCAGTCATGGAATTAGTACACACAAATCTCTTCTAAATAGGAATTCCAGTTACATATACCCATCCTTGAATTTTGATATTACACCTCTGAATTCTATGTCCCTTCCTATCACTTTTTAGCTTCATGACCATAAATATCTATAATTCACTTATCTATAAAGTATCTTTAAAACAGTAATTGGAATTCCTATTTATAAGAGATTTGTGTGTATATGTGTGTGTGTGTGTTTGTGTTTGGATGTGTGCCTGCATAAGTTCACGTGTTCATGTGTGCATACAGTGGCATGTGTGTATGCAGAGGCAAGGAGTTGTTGAACCCTTGGAACTGGAGTTACAGGTGATTGTGAGTCTCCTGTGTGTGCTGGGAACTCAATTTGGGACCTCTACAAGAGCCATAAGAACTCTTAATTGCTGAGCCATCTCTCTAGTCCCTTGATAGCAATTTATTTAAAACTGTGTTTTCTACAAAGAAACCCCATCTCAAAAAAATATAAATAAATAAATATTTTCTTAGTTTGGGGATAGTTCAATTGGTGGTGTGTTTGCCTAACATGAAAAGTCTGGATTTGATCCCCACCACTATATAAAACAAGTATGGTAGAACACACCTATAGTCCTAGCACTCAGAAGTTGGAACAGAATAATCAGAAAGTCAGTTCTATCTTTGGCTACAAGTCAAGTTCAACACCAGCCTGAAATACATGAGACCCTGTCTAAAGGAAAGAAAGAAAAATAATAATAATTTTAAAAAATGGCCCTTTTTTGGTTTTTGTTTTTGTTTGTTTGTTTGTTTGTTTGTTGTGGGGGGGCAAAGTATTACCATTCAGTCCTGGCTGGCCTGGAATTTACAGAGATCTGCCTGTTTTTACCTCTGGAATGCTGGGATTAAAGGTGTGCACCACCATACTCAGCTAAGGCAAACATTTTAAGGTGGAAATAGCAAGTTCAAAACCATAACAGAATTTTAAAATTGTATTTACTTATGCTTATGAGTGTTTTTCCATGTATGTGCTTTGTGTCCCTTGGGGTCAGAAGAGGGCATTAGATTCTCTGCCTCCTGATCAGAGAATGTGTGATCAGAGGTGTGTGACATCACCACCTAGCACCTTTGAACTCTTGATCCTTCTGCCTTCACCTCCTAAGTACTGGGATTACATGTCTATACCACTATGCCTGGCTTATCTCTGCTTTATAGATACTTTATAGATAAGTGAATTATAGATATTTATGGTCATGAAGCTAAAAAGTGATAGGAAGGGACATAGAATTCAGAGGTGTAATATCAAAATTCAAGGATGGGTATATAAAATCTATGTATCTATATTTGTATGCATAAAGATTTATTAAATCGGCTTATGTTGAAATATGACACTGACTCACACCTGAGGGGCTGAGCATTTGGCAGTTGCTTGACCCTTGAGGCTGGATGGCCAGCAGTTGTAGTAATCCCACGGTGGGTGTCTCTCTCACTGGAGAGGCCCAGAACCAGGAGTAGCTCAGTCCACAAGGCTAGGCACCTAAGCCCTCCCAGTGTGGCGCTGAAAACCTGTGGACCTCAGCCAACACTGGAAACTTGAAGTGTGTTTGATACGGGCAAGGGAATGGGTGGCAGCAGACAGGGTAAGTCAGCTCAGCCACAAGAATGAAGGCCAAGTGAGCGGGAGGCCGATGGCCTTCCTACCACCATGCCCTTTGTGAACTGGGTGCCCCCCACATTTGGGATGGCTCTTCCCACATCACTTAAGGCCATCAGGACAATTTCTCATGTGCAGCTCCTTACTCAGGTCATCCTAATGTGTGGCAACTTGACATTGAAACCAATGTCCCACCACATGAAAGAAAAGGGAGAGATTCAGTCCACAAAAGTGCTGACCGTGGATTTGAGGGTTTGTATTACCTTCGTGATTGCTGTGATCCAGGAAGCAGAGAATAATATGTACTGAGACTGAGCTTGCTGTCGCCTTCTTATACATCCAGGAACCTAGTCCATGGAAGAATACTACCCACGTTTGCACTGAGTCTCCCTATTCAGTTATCTGATCTAGATGACCCCCACATCATAATGTTCCCAGACTTGTGTCATCAGTGATCCTGTCAAGTTAACAACCAAATTAGCCATCACAGGGTTCAAATAAATATAATGGAACCAGTGAGATGGCTTCAGGGTAAACATACCTGCTGCTAATTCCAATAACCTGATTTTGATCCCAGAGACCCACAGGGTAGAAAGAGACTGACTCCCAAAAATCACCTTCTAATCTCTACTTGTGCACCATGGCCCAAGGGCTCTACTGCCACAAAATGAATGAAAATGTAATTTTTTTAAGTTAAAAAAAAAAAAATAGAGGACTAGGTGAATGTACCAATAATGCAGGACTTGCACTTAATGAGGGTCAACCATAAAGGTTGTGGGGTAATTTTGAGCCTCAGGTTGATCTGGCCTCCTGACACAGTTTCTGTTTGCCTCAGCAGGGTAGAGATTGTTAAGGCATTGACCAGCTCTTACACTGATTGGGTAGGCACACACAATCCACTGGACAGAATGAATCACCTGAGCTCTTCTGACTACAAAGGATCTGGAAAATGTGAGGAATGTTTGGTTATCCATTAAGTGGTAAACCATTCAGTTACAAAAGACAAAGCAAGAAAGAAAGAAACAATTGCAGCTTACAAAGGTTGGCATTTGGTCTTGTCAGACAGAGGTCGCCTTGTGGGAGGTTTTGTTCAATGAGGTTTCAGAGTTCTCAACTCCTTTGACTATCCATCCCAACCACATCACAATATTCCAGCCCTCCCCCAGGCTCATTAATTTCATTTTAGCAGGACACATGATTCTGGTTTTGCTCTGAACCTTAATTTTAGTTTTCTTGTTCTGTTTTTTGTTTTGATTACTTGTAGGTTGAGATTTGTCTTGTTGTTGGTGGATCTTGCTAACCTGTCAGTGGTAATCAACACACCCAGCCTTATACACTTATCCAACCCTTAGCTCAGCCTGAATCCTCAGCAGAAGGATTACCTACCAAATGTTTACTACATCATGTGGGATGCCAAGCAGTGTCTCAATCTGATTACCTGATTATTCTGAGAGTTAGGTGATGTTGTATAGCAGTTTCCTCCATGGTTTAAAATATTCCGTCCCACAGGAAGCTCCTTAGGCAGGAAGGTAAACAGCTCAACATAGCTTCAGGAAGTCCCTTAAACTGACCAGATTCACCAGGCCCCTCTTTCCCAGAGTAAGAAATAAAAGATGAGAGTACCATCCAGATTCAGGAAGCTGAGCTGTAAGAAGACCCTCGGATCAGACCAGCTGTCTGGAAGATATTTATACCAACTGAGGCATGTGGAAAGGATACTCTTCAGCCTGTTAGGCTGCCTGCAGGCTGTGCAGTATGCTCCAGGTTCCAAGTTTTGTGAGCTGTCACCCATGTTGAGGTAGGCTGTGGTGATACAACTCTGTGAGTCATTTCTGCTCCTGTAAGTAACTCTTCACCCATACTCCTGTAAGCAACCCCAATAAAACTTATTGGTTCATCAAGTAGGACTTTGGTGGTATCTGTAAATGTTACACCTTCCCCAGTGGAGGTGTCATAGCTCTGAGGGGAAGATGTCTCCAATGGAAGTGTTTACAGCTCTGGGGTGGGGGTGGGGTGTTCTTGATGCAGGTGTTACAGCTCTGAAGGGAAAGGTATCCTGACAGGTGGGAGCCAAGGAATACCACAAAGTCACACCACACAATAAACCTCACACATGATTGATTGGGAGAAACACAAGAGGGTCACTACCTTACTCATGAGAAGCATGAGGGAACTGAGAAGGAGACAGGCACACAGAGGATTTGGGGGTGGGAAAGCTTGATTTCCAGGATGAGGATTGGTGAGAGTTCAAGTCCTGAGCCCAGGGATTGGTGGGAGTTTGTGTTTAGGAATTGGTGGGGTTTTGTGTTCAGGGATTGGTAGGATTTTGTGCCCAGGGATTGGTGGGATTTTGTGCTCAAGGATTTGTGAGTTTTGCTAAGTTTTTTCACTTGAAAGTGGGCTTGGATCTTTTACCCTACAGTATCTGTACTTTGGTCTTTTGTGGGTTAACAGTCTGGGGTGGGTAGATGTGTGTATCACATCTCCCTAGGACGAGTTTTTTCACCCAGTATATGAGTTATCATTCCCATCTTTGACTTCGTACTCTATACAGCCAACTCATTGTATCCATGAATTTCATATCTACATATTCAGCCAACCATGAGTTGAAAAAGTTTTAAAATTATGTGTATATGTATGTATTTATGTGTGTTTATATATGTGTATCTGGATGCATTCAGAGACCAGAAGATGGTTGTATCAGGTTCTCCAGAGCAAACTTAGGGCCTCTGGAAGGACAAAGTATTATCTTAACCACTAAGCCATCTTTCCAGCCCCTCCCATAGTCTTTTAGTTGCATCTGTACTGACATATATAGACTTTTTTGGGTAATTATTCCACAACAGACAATATAAGAACTGTTTGCATAATATTTACTTTTGTTTTGGATATTATAGATAAACTAGACATGATTTAAAGTATACAGGATAATATGTATAAAAAGTAGATACTACTACACTTTATATTAGGATCTTTAGCATAAACAAATTTTGGAATTCTTGGGGATTCTGGAATACCATGAGGTGACTATTTGTTGTAAAGGTCTTTCAATCAAGACATTGCTTCAGACCCTGCTTCAACCTCTGAGTCTGGGATTATAGACGTGTACAGCTGTGCCTGGCAGAGTACTCATCTTATGAGTAGTTATAGACATAGGTTAGAAGTCCCCAGGACACAGAGTTAGTAAATATACAAAAACCATCATATTTTTTGCTATCTTGTACACAGAAAAAGGGGAGAATTTATTATAATTTGTTACAGAGTCCAAGGTAGAAATCTGGGAGCTTTGCAGCTGTGTTGGGCAGCACAAATCATCTTCTGGCTGTCTTCTGCTCTTCAGAAGCTGTCTTGTGCACCTCTGGATGAGGAGCCCTTGGTGGGCAGAGGTGCACAACTCCTTAGTGGCATGAGCTAGCTCACTTCATTTCTTCGGGCCTCAATTTCCTGGTGTATAAGTTTTATATACAAATTGTTTTTATTAGCATGCTAATTATATGTGATAATGGGTTTCATTGTGGCATTTACATACATGTACATAAGATATTTCAGTGATACCTTCTGTTACCATCACTGATCCACACACATACATACTCCTATTAATCTCATTCTTTTTTCCAAATAGTCCCCCTACTTCATGTATTTTGTGGTTATTTTTACATTTTTTGTTGTTGCTTTGTTTTGTTTTGTTTTTGGTTTTTTGAGACAGGGTTTCTCTGTGTAGCTTTGGAGCCTTTCCTGGAACTGGCTTTGTATTCCAGGCTGGCCTCAAACTCACAGAGATCTGCCTGCCTCTGCCTCCCAAGCACTGGGATTAAAGGTGTGTGCCACCGCTGCTGCCACCACCTGGATGTTGGTACATTTTGTGGTTGCTGAGTTTCATCAGTGTCATTTATCGGATCATAGGTGAAGGTTTGTTTATAGGGCCTTGTGCAAGGTAGAAAATATCTCTTCCTCCCTCATTAACCATTAACTGTGAGGGAAAGAATTCTCCCTTTTCCATGACAGAGTGTTGAGAGGTTCAATCTTGTGCGTAATTGTGGGACTTAGAACAAATCCCCTTTTTTATTTTGGTGTGTGTGTGTGTGCATGAGGAGAGGTAGAGAAAGTTAGTTCTCTCTTCCCATCATGTAGATTCTGGGGATTGAACTCAGGTCTTCAGTCTTGGCAACAGACATTTTACCCACTGAACCATCTTGCCAGCCCTTGGGTTTGGGAAAGAAAACAGGGAAAAAGTTTGAGAGCCTCACTATAAATTGCTGTTTAGAACTCGAGTCAAGTAAGGACCCACAGGAACATATAAAAGAAAGATGGAGCCGCTTGTCTGGTATAACACCAACGGGCAGATTACACTAGGTAGCAGAAAGGCCTGATGGCCCCAGGGGTTCAGTCATGGATGCCAGGCGTCTGCTGAGGTTCAGTAGCCTAGAAACGGTATCAAGGTCAGGGCTGGCTCAAATGCTCTGGAGCTCACAACGGCAGAGCAGAAAACAAGGAGTGATTCTTTAACTAAGCTGTCAATTACACGAAGAATCGGCTTCAGATTCCTGGAGAGGATTTGTCTTTTTCCTTCCAGCAAGGGTCTGAGATGATTGACTTTCCTGTGGGAGTTTTTCAGATGTGAAGCTTTGAGGATCATGATGGTGCAGAAGCTGACTCACACGGGCAGGCAAACCTGGCTCAAGGCATTTGTGGCTGTTGGCTCTACCACAGTTATATAAACCTAGGTGTTTTATGTTTCAGAGAAATAGTCTACTGTCTAAAGGGCCTTCTCCTTGGTCAAAGTCTCCATTGTTTCTGTGTGAAGAAGCCACTGAGGGAGCAGATTAGCAACCCTTTCTTACCAAGGTGACATGGTACTACTGTTCAATGCTGGTGCCCTAATTTTATTTTCTGTCTATCATAAAACACCAACCAAAATCAACTTGAGGAAAAAATGGTTTATTTCGTCTTACAGCTTCCAGTCCTTACTGAAGGGAAGTCAGGGCAGGAACTCAATGCAGGACCTGGTGGAAGGAACAGAAACAGAAACAGAAACAGAGGGGAATGCCCCTTGCTAACTGGCTCCCATGGCTTACTCAGATTGCTTATGAAACTACCCAGGACCACCAGCCCAGGAGTAGCACCACCCACAATGGGCTGCGCCCTCCCATATAAGTCATTAATAAAAAAAAAATGCCTCACAGATACACCCACTGGGCAATGTGATGGAGGCAAGTCCTCAGTTGAGATCCCTTCCTCCCAGGTATGTTTACATTTGTGCCAAATGGAGAAAAACAAAAACCAAACAAAACAGAAAACTAGCAGCTCTTTCTTGCTGAGATTTAGGCAGCAACCCAGAAATGTAGCTAGAGAAACCTCATCCTTGCCCCCAGAGACAGGGGTATCTCAGTTCCCATTGCCAAGAAACTGCTGTTGGTAAGTATTATCTACTGTAATGTTTGACCAGGGTCTGCACCACCATCCTGGGAAATTGCTACTTGATCCTCAACTTCTAAAAATAAATTTTGTTCACAAAGTTTCCATATCATCTTGTAAGAACCTACACCAGAGTTTCATGGCAGAGACCCCAGCTGTGGTTACAATACAGGGTATGCAGGGGCTGGGGAGATGGTTCAGCCCTAAGAACACTGACTGCTTTTCCAGAGGACCAAGTTTAATTCCCAGCACCCACATGGCAGCTCACAACTGTCTGTAACACAAGTTCCAGGGGATCTGGTACCTTCACACCAATGCACATGAAATAAAGTTAAATGATTAAATGAATTATTAAAAATTTTAAAATAAAGGACAGTATAGGGCATGTTTATATTTGTGTTTGTTTGTTTGTTTGGTTTTTGAGATGGTCTCACTGTGTAACCCTGGCTGACCTAGAACTTGCTATTTAGTCCAGGCTGAACTCAAACTCACAAAGATCATCTTGCCTCTGCCTCCTGAGCACTGGGATTAAAGGAATGTGCCACCATTCGCAGCTGTGCCACCATTCACAGCTGTTGTAGTTAATGCTTTTGTTGCTATGAAGAAACACCATGACCACAGCAACTCTTATAAATGAAAACATGTCATTGGGGCTGGCTTACAGTTTCAGAGGTTTAGTCCATTGTCATCATGACAGGGAGCATGGTGGCATGCGGTAGCTGAGAGTCCTACATCTTGCAGTCAACAGGAAGTTGACTGAGATACTGGGTAGGTTCTTGAGCATAGGAAACCACAAAGCCTTCCCCACAGTAACTCACTTTCTCTAACAAGGCCATACCCACTCCTAATAGTGCCTCCAAATAGTGCCACTCCCTGTGAGATTATGAGAGTCAATTACATTTAAACTACCATGCTAGCCCAACACATTCTTTTGCAGGTGGTTATTTTTTGAGACAGGGTTTCTATGAGTAGCCCTGGCTGTCCTGGAACTCAACTCTGTAGACCAGGCTGGCCTCCAACTCAGACATCCACCTGCCTCTGCCTTTCAAGTACTAGGATTAAGGATGTGCATCACAACATCTTGGCCTAATTTTGTTTTGTTTAACTTTTTTTTAAAAGAGTATGGCCAAGAGTAGTGGCATGCCCCTCTAATTACAGCACTCAGGAGGCAGAAGCAGCCAGATCTCTTGAGTTCGAGGGCAGCCTGGTCTACAAAGTGAGTTTCAGGACAGCCAGGGTTTTACCCAGAAAAACCCTGTTTCAAAAAACCAAATAACAACAATAATGTGTATGTGTGGTTTGCCTGCATGTCTGTCTATGCACCATATGCATACCTGGTGCTCTCAGAGGCCAGAAGAGATCAGATACCCTGGAACTAGAATCAGAGATGGTGTGAGCTGCCATATGAGTGCTGGGAATCTAACTTGGGTCCTCTGGAAAAGTAATGAATGCTTTTAACTGCTGAGCCATCTTTCTAGCCCTGCAATACAGGAGTTTTATACAAGGAAAAGTGACCAGACCCTGGCCAGACCAGTTTCAAACAAAGTCTTTCTAATCCGTGAACAGGATCCCATGTGTAGGCAGTTTAATATGAGAAAGAGAAACTGCAGTACTTGAATGGTCTAATCAGCAAGGTCTCTGGGTCTATTTCCTTACATATTAATTACTTATGTGGTTTGTGAAGTCCTACGTACCTCGTAATATTGCAGGAGCCTAAGGATTTATTTTGTGTGTGTGTGTGTGTGTGTGTGTGTGTGTGTGTGTGTGTGTGTTGTCTCCCTTTAGGTATGGGCACATGAGTATAGCTGTCCCCAGAGGCCAGAGACATCAAATTCCCCTGTCCTGGCATTATTAGCAGTTGTGAGCCACCTAATATGGGTGCTGGGAATCAAAGTCAGGCCCTTTGCAAAATCAGTACACACCCTTAATTGCTGAGCCATCTCATCAGCACCAATATTGTGGGATTCTAGATAATGAATTTAAGGTAATAGCTCTTCCTGAATGTTCCACACTTGAAACAGATCTATCTTAACTAATACCTTTTCTTTGGGCATCACTGGCTACCCAGTTCCTTTCTCAAATTCCTCAAATCTTCTTTGCCTCTCAAACTCCTTTGGTATCCTCTTTGTTGGCATTTTTCTGCATTTTCATTTTTCTGCAGACCTCCAGATTACATTTTTCTCCTGTTCCTATATATGCCTATTTCTCTCTGGTTCCTAACTCATGTTGTCTCTTGGCTAATATTCTGAGAGCCTTGCAATTCCCCTGTCATTGGTCCTTCTAACAGAAGTACACCCTTCTCCCAAAGCCAAGGGATCAGGTATTCAGTGGCTCCGGTGACAAACTTGATGTCAGGTTACAGATATTGTTTCCCCAGAGACCATACTACAGTGTCAGAGGAGCCCCAGGCTGCCTACACTGCCCTGTCCTCACCTGGCTATTCCTTCAAGGTGACAATAACCAGCACTCACCTCTAGGACTAGTGTGCGTCTGGAAACATGGCTCTGAGCTGCTGGCCACTGCTGCTGCTGCCCCTGCTGCTCTCACACAAAGGTGAGAACATGGAGTAGGCTCAGGGGAAGGAGAATACCTATTTTATCTTTTAAAAACCATGCATGCACGCATGCGTGCGAGCATGTGTGCATGCATGTGTGCATGTGTATGTGTGTGTGTGAGAGAGATCTTTACCTTTTAAAACCTCTGTAAACACACATGCGTGCACGCACACACACACACACACACACACACACACACAGAGAGAGAGAGAGAGAGAGAGAGAGAGAGAGAGAGAGAGAGAGAGAACTATGGCACACTGGAGGAGGTAAGGACAACTACAGGGTTTGGGTCTCTCCTTCTACCAGGTAGGTTCTGGGGTTTGAACTCAGGCTTGGCAACAGATGCTTTTACCTACTGAGTCATCTCACTGGTACCATCTTCCTTTTAATAAGAAAGGAGTGTGCAGGTTAGCTGAATATGGTAGCTTGTGTCTGTTAGCCCAGCACCCTGAGGCAAAGGATTGATAACTGAGTCCAACCTGGATTACATAGAGAATCCTTGTCTCAAAAAGTCTATACTTAATACTGTGGAGGTTAGCCAGTTAGACAAAAGCTAGAGGGACAAAGAAGAAGGCAGAGATTGTTGCTACAGGTGACACGAAGGGTCCAGAGAGCAAGCAAGACTTACACAGGACAGTGCTTCTCAACCTTCCTTTAATACAGTTCCACCCTTTAATACAGTTCCTCACATTGTGGTGATCCCAACGATTAAATTATTTTCATTCTGTTCATTTTGCCACTGTTATGAATCATAATCATAATCTGTGTTTTCTGATGGTCTTAGGTGACCCCTGTGAAAGTGTCATTCTACCCCAAAGCGACCCACAGGTTGCTAAACACTGCTGTAGGCTAGTGCCAGGTCTCATTTCCCTTTATCTTGAGAAGCGCAGAGAGGGGAAAGCTACTTTGGGCTTTAGGTATTTCTCCCTTAGTGACTTTTCCTCTCTTCTTATAGTGAAGTTGGTGCCCACTGGGCCTCAGTCTTCAGATCCTGGTCTCTCCCTTCTGAAGTCATTCATCTCTACGCTGGACCAAGCTCCTCAGCATTCCCTCAGCCAGTCACCGTTCTCTGCGTTCCTGGCCAACATTTCTTCTTCTTTTGAGCTTGGGAGGATGGGGGAGGGACCAGTGGGAGAGCCCCCACCTCTCCCGCCCCCTGCGCTTCGACTCCATGATTTCCTCCTGACACTGAGAGGTAGCCCAGACTGGGAGCCAGTGCTAGGGCTTCTGGGAGATGTGCTGGCACTCCTGGGACAGGAGCAGACTCCCCGGGACTTTTTGGTGCACCAGGCAGGTGTTCTGGGTGGACTTGTAGAGGTGCTGTTGGGAGCTTTGGTTCCTGGAGGCCCCCCTGCTCCCACGAGGCCCCCATGCACCCGCGATGGGCCCTCTGACTGTGTCCTGGCTGCTGATTGGCTGCCTTCTCTGATGTTGTTATTAGAGGGCACACGCTGGCAGGCCCTGGTGCAATTGCAGCCTAGTGTGGACCCAACCAATGCCACAGGTCTTGATGGGAGAGAGCCAGCGCCTCACTTTTTACAGGGTCTGTTGGGCTTGCTTACCCCAACAGGAGATCTGGGCTCTGAGGAGGCTCTTTGGGGTGGTCTGCTACGCACAGTGGGGGCCCCCCTCTATGCTGCCTTCCAGGAGGGGCTGCTTCGTGTCACTCACTCTCTGCAAGATGAGGTCTTTTCTATTATGGGACAGCCAGAGCCTGATGCCCACGGGAAGTGCCAGGGAGGTGAGTGCTGCCATGGTGAGGGCTGGCATGGAGCAGGGAAAGAAGCTGCAATTCCAGCTGTTTTCTTCCTTGCTCTTTCCCTCCTAGGGAACCTTCAACAGCTGCTCTTATGGTAAGTGACAGACCTCCAGTTCTGGGAAGTTGGGTCTGAGCAATCTGTAGGTGGAACACTGAAGGCCTTAGGTCCCAGAACTCAGACAGACATCAGCAGGAAGAGTGTGGGTTAGTGGTCTTGGAGTGTGAACGCCTGGGTTGGTTTTCAGCCCTTCTTCGTTGCCATGTCACCTTGGACGCATCACTTGTGTGGTATATGCCTCACTCTCCCCATTTGTAAAGCAAAGTAATCACTACTGCAGAGGAATAAAAAAAGCTGGGCATGGTAGTGCACACTTTTTAATCCCAGATCTCTGAGTTCGAGGTCAGCCTTGTCTACATAGGGAGTTCCAGGACAGGCTCCAAAGCAAGAAAAACCAAAACTAAAAGCCAGAGAGAGAGAGAGAGAGAGAGAGAGAGAGAGAGAGGGAGGGAGGGAGGGAGGGAGGGAGGGAGGGAGGGAGGGAGGGAGGGAGGTAGAGAGAGGGAGAGAGAGAGAGTTGGTAAAGTATAAACTACTTAGAATAGTGTGGCATATAGTGCCTATACATGTTAGCTTGTAAAGATTGGGCTGGGTGGGGGCACAGACCCCTGGACTCCTGTATTTCAGGACAACAGTGCCACAGTTAGACATACTCAGTTGTCAGGATCATTTCCTGATATGAAGTCAAACAAGGACTGTGTGTAAGCTGCCTAAAACCAGGTGAAGAAAGGAAAAAAGGTACAACAGGACAGGAGCATGCCTTGGCAGCAAACACTTGTGTCCTTTCCTCCATCCTAGAATTCAGGCCAGTAATGCCTACCTTCTCAGGGAGCTTACTTTAGGAAAAGCCTACGCTTGCCACTCTGCTGCAGAGCTCAACTGGAGGAAATGTGGGCCGATCACATCCTGCTTACTCTTCCCTGTGCACCCAGGGGCATGAGAAACAACCTTTCCTGGGACGCCCAAGCGCTGGGCTTTCTATCTGGATTGCCACCTCCACCCCCTGCTCTCCTACACTGCCTGAGCACAGGTGTGCCTCTGCCCAGGGCTTCCCAGCCTGCAGCTCACATCAGCCCTCGACAGCAGCGTGCCATCTCCGTGGAGGCCCTCTGCGAGAACCACGCAGGCCCAGAACCACCCTACAGTATTTCCAACTTCTCTATCTACTTGCTCTGCCAGCACATCAAGCCTGCCACCCCACAGCCCCCTCCTTCCACCCCACAGCCCCCTCCTACCACCCCACAGCCCCCTCCTACCACCCCACAACCCTCTCCTACCACCCCACAGCCCCCTCCTGCCACCCCACAGCCCCCTGCTTCCACCCCACAGCCCCCTCCTGGCACTGCTGTCATCTGCCAGACAGCTGTATGGTATGCAGTCTCATGGGCACCACGTGCCAAAGGTTGGCTCCAAGCCTGCCATGATCAGTTTCCTGATCAATTTCTGGATATGATCTGCGGCAACCTCTCATTTTCTGCCCTGTCCGGCCCCAATCGTCGCTTGGTAAAGCAACTCTGTGCCGGTCTGCTCCCACCCCCACCAACTGCCCGAGAGGCTTGGTCCCTGTGCCCCTTACCCCAGACATATTCTGGGGTTGCTTCCTGGAGAATGACACCCTGTGGGCTGAGCGGCTGTGTGTGGAGGAGAGTCTGCAGGCTGTGCCCCCCCGGAACCAGGCTTGGGTTCAGCACGTGTGTCAGGGCCCCACTTTGGATCCCACTGACTTCCCACCTTGCCACGTTGGACCCTGTGGAGAACGCTGCCCAGATGGGGGCAGCTTCCTGCTCATGGTCTGTGCCAATGACACCATGTATGAGGCCTTGGTTCCCTTTTGGGCTTGGCTAGCAGGCCAGTGCAGAATAAGTCGTGGGGGCAATGACACTTGCTTTCTAGAAGGCATGCTGGGCCCTTTGCTGCCTTCTCTGCCACCTCTGGGACCATCCCCACTCTGCCTGACCCCTGGTCCCTTTCTGCTTGGCATGTTATCCCAGCTGCCACGCTGCCAGTCCTCTGTGCCAGCCCTTGCCCACCCCACACGCCTGCATTATCTCCTGCGCCTCCTGACCTTCCTTTTGGGTCCTGGGGCTGGGGGTGCTGAGACTCAGGGGATGTTGGGTCAAGCTCTGCTGCTCTCTAGTCTCCCAGACAACTGTTCCTTCTGGGATACCTTCCGCCCAGAGGGCCGGAGAAGTGTTCTGAGGACTGTCGGGGAGTACCTGCGGCGAGAAGAGCCAACCCCACCGGGCTTGGAGTCCTCTGTCAGTCTCAGCTCTATGAGCAAAGTGGAGCTTCTATCCTGCTTCAGTGTGAGTGAGCTGCCTCTGTAAAAGCCCCTGGAGCAAGGAGGGGATTCCAGGAAACTCCTATAATATAGAGCAGAGGGGTAGTGCAGTGCCCAGAGGGATTTAAGCACACAGCTATAGAGCAGCCAGGCAGGTTTGGGCTGCCAACCTCAGGCAGATTATTCTGCCTTCTCATCTATAAACTGAGCCTAACAAGTTATTAACTTTTAGGGTAGTTGCAAAGACTCTGTGGAATGCTACGTGCTGTGGGCTTAGCCTAGTGCATGATTCATAAACATGCAATAAACTTCATCTCATTATTCTGTCAAACTGTGACCCTCCCGTGTTCTGCTGCAGGAAGGAAAGGATTTTAATTTTCTCCCTAACAAGTGAGAAAGAATTGTGCGTTGCAAAGTCAGAATGAAAAGGAAAGCTTTAAGGGGCAACAAATCAGAAGACTCTGTTCAGGTTCATCTAGCACATAAATTTTTGTGGTCTTAGGCAAGTGATGATTTCCTGTTGTGGAGTCTTTTCTGTATGACAAAGGAGCTTACAGTGTCTTAAACTTCATCATCAAGTCGTTGAATGAATATCTGTTATGTAAAGGCACTCTGTGAGCTTTTGTTAGTTCATGTTAGGGCCACTTTTTCAAGCCCTAGACTGAATGAAATGGAATTAGATAGAGTGATTGTAGTTTGGTTCAGGCCTACAGATTTTTGTGGAGCCAACTACTAGCCTGGCCAAGGAGACTGTACAAGAGAAGTTAGGATGTGGTCACAGACTGAATGGGGCCCACCATCTGAAGAGACCCACATACTAACTTCAAAGGAAGAGCATGCAAGCATCCCTGCAAGTTGCGCTGAAGTCCCTGGGGAAGCTTTAGGAGGATCAAAGACACAGCTCTCTTCCTGTATTTTCTTCACACCAGCCTGTACTGTGGGATCTACTCCAGAGGGAGAAGAGTGTCTGGGCCCTGAAGATCCTAGTGCAGGTAGTAGGTGGAGGGGCACATGGGAGGCTTAGTGACAGACATCCGTGGCTTGAGCTCCCTGGCCACTGAGGTCTTACCCACCATTGCCTGCTGTTGCCAGGCCTACCTGCACATGCCTCCAGAAGACCTTCAGCAGCTGGTGCTCTCAGCGGAGATGGAGGCTGCACAGGGCTTCCTGACGCTCATGCATCGCTCCTGGGCTCAGCTGAAGGTGGGCAGAGAGGGAAGGGGAACAAGAATAGAAGGAATAAAGAGGTCAAAGGTACCTAGACCCTAGTATTCTGTGGGATTGCTTGAGTGACAAGAGGAACCTCTAAGAGGAGGTGGCAGAAGATTCTGAATGCCCTCAGAGGCAGCATCCATCTCTGTGTTCTTATGTTCTTACAGGTTCCAGCGTCTGAGGAGCAGGCCGTGGGTCGCCTGACAGCCTTGCTGCTCCAGCGGTACCCACGCCTCACCTCCCAGCTCTTCATTGATTTGTCACCACTTATCCCTTTCTTGGCTGTTCCTGACCTGATGCGCTTCCCACCATCCCTTTTGGCCAATGACAGTGTGTAAGCATCACTCCTGCTTCTGTCCACCTACAGAGGTCCCTTTCATAGCTCTTCTCTGTTAAATCAGGGAGCGTCTCCTTCCTGTCCACAGCAGAGAGGATGTAAGAAAAATGTTAAGACCTGTTACTCTCCTTAGCCTGGCTGCCATCCGGGATCACAGCTCAGGAATGAAGCCTGAACAGAAGGAGGCCCTGGCTAAGCGTCTGCTGGCCCCTGAGCTGTTTGGAGAAGTGCCCGATTGGCCCCAGGAGCTGCTGTGGGCAGTGTTACCTCTGCTTCCCCATCTGCCCCTAGAGAACTTTCTACAGCTCAGCCCTCACCAGGTATGAGGATCGCCGTTATTTGATTGCCCCATCCTCCTCAAGGTGGGGTGGGAGTCAGGAGCATGTCTCATCGTTACCCCCCACCTCTCCTTCCCCATCTCAGATCCAGGCCCTGGAGGACAGCTGGCCAGTGGCAGGTCTTGGGCCAGGGCATGCCCGACACGTGCTGCGTAGCTTGGTAAACCAGAGCATGGAGGACGGTGAGGAGCAGGTGCGCAGGTGAGTTATAGTTGAATCTGTGACCATGTGTGGAGGTGACGAAGAAGTAGGGATAGTATCCTAGGAAGGAAGGGACAGAGAGGGCATGTTCCTGGCAGTCTGGGGCACTGAGAGAGAAACTGGTAGAAGGTGTTCACATTTCCTAGTTTAGTTTGCATGCCTATTCTATGTACCAAATAGTTCATGCCTGGGTATTAGAATCGGTGACCACATCAAGGCCAACTTCGTGCCCTCTTCAGGCTTGGGTCCCTTGCGTGTTTCCTGAGTCCTGAGGAGCTACAGAGTCTGGTGCCCTTGAGTGATCCCATGGGGCCTGTAGAACAGGGCCTGCTGGAATGTGCGGCTAATGGGACCCTCCGCCCAGAAGGACGGGTGAGCCCCTTGGTGCAAATCTGAAAGACTCCAGGCTTCACAGAGACTGTATGAGTGACTTACCCAGTTGCCCCAACCAAGCTTAAGCACAGTGGTGTGGATTCCCAATCCCACTGCTTGCCATCTATGTTCCTAGAGCCTACTCATTCTCGCCTCCTTGTACCTCTTCCTAGCCTTACCCAGCGACTCCTTTTGTGATCTTGAGCCAGTTCTACTCTGGTCTCATCCCTGGTTCCAAGTTCTGGTTAATCCAGATGTGAGTTTGGAAAGGCAGTCCTGGATACAGCTGTGTCTTCTCCTCAGTCCCAAGCCTTCCTTTGTTACAGGTGGCTTATGAACTTCTGGGAGTGTTGCGTTCATCTGGAGGAGCTGTCTTAAGCCCCCGAGAGCTGCGGGTCTGGGCACCTCTCTTTCCCCAGCTGGGCCTCCGCTTCCTGCAGGAGCTGTCAGAGCCCCAGCTTAGAGCCATGCTTCCTGCCCTACAGGCAGCCAGTGTCACGCCTGCCCAGGTGGGCTTGTCTTACTCCCCAGAGCCCCAATCATGAGAATCATATGTAGAGAGATCATCAGCCCTCCCTTCCTTTTCCCGGGTAAATTCTGAAGGCAAAAAAACTCAAGAAGGGCCCTCAGACACGTTGGTCCCCATGGTGGCCGAGAGGGAACTGGAAGCCTTGGAGGACAGGTCCAGGAACCTGTTTGGGACTTAGCTGATGGGAACTGAGAGCTGTTGATCCCTGTTCCATCCCATTACAGGCTGTTCTGTTGTTTGGAAGGCTCCTCCCTAGGCACGATGTGAGTAGCGTCAAGTTCTCAGTGTCTGCTAGAGAGCCTTTTGCATTGGCTCTCTCCTCCCTCTCAGCTCTCCTCTTACCTATTGCCCTGCTGTACAGGGTTATTGTCTCCCCAATATCCCCCCCCCAGACCTCTTGTCTCTTGTTCCTTAGCTATCCCTGGAGGAATTCTGCTCCTTGCACCCTCTGCTGCCAGGTCTCAGCCCCCAAACACTCCAGGCCATTCCTAAGCGAGTTCTGATTGGGGCTTGTTCCTGCCTGGGCCCTGAACTGTCGAGGCTTTCAGCTTGCCAGACTGCTGCTCTGCTGCAGACCTTTCGGGTATGAGAATAGGAGAAAGAGATAAGTAGAAGATGAGTGGAACATAGGGGGTGGAAATCGTTCTTGTAGCCAGACCCCCCCCCCACATACACAGAGAGAGAGAGAGAGAGAGAGAGAGAGAGAGAGAGAGAGAGAGAGAGAGAGAGAGAGAGAGAGAGAGAGATGCACACATACACATACCCCACACACACAAATACTACTAATTCTTGTGCAGGTAAAAGATGGCGTTAAAAATGTGGGTGCAACAGGTGCCGGCACAACTGTGTGCATTCCTGGTCAGGTATGTGTGGGCCGACCAGACTGAGCACATCTCCGTGCTCTGGGTGGTTTCATCTGGCTGGTGTTGCCTCATACACTCCCCTACAATGGCTTTGAGAGTTCAGTTTAGCTCTGTACCCACCTAGATATTAACAGCATCCCAATGCAGAACATTACTATTCCCATCATCCTACACTGTCAAAGCCAGAAGGCCTGACATCCTCCAGGCCAGCCTCCTGCTTTCAGATGAAACGACTAAGGCTGAGAGGAGCTAGGGGACCTCTGTTCATCAGGTGTCTAACTAGCGCAACACAAACACAACAGCCTGCAGTATGAGGGTACCTAAGTATTCACTGCTGCAACAGCAAACGCTGTTCCACTCCATCCTGGCTTTGATCACCTTCTGCTCTTTCCTGAGGGCTAGTGCAGATCCTCTCACCTATCACTGTACTGCTGTACCCATCACTGCCAGCAGCCCTTCCCCACCACTTGGCCAGACTGCCTGCTTCCCCTGCTCCCACTAAAGCTGCTGCAACAGGACACTGCAGCTCTTCTGGCAAACCGAAGGCGTTATCGGCAGCTGCCTTGGTCTGAGCAGCAGGTAACTCTTTCTTCTGCCCTGAGTATACCCTCTCTGTCTTCTCTACTTCCTTTACTCTGCCATAGCTCTGATACCTTATCCCCTATCACTGGTCTCTCTCTCTCTCTCTCTCTCTCTCTCTCTCTCTCTCTCTCTCTCTCTCTCTCTCTCTCTCTCTCTCTCTCTCTCTCTCTCTCTCTCTCTCTCTCTCTCTCTCTCTCTCTCTCTCTCTCTCTCTCTCTCTCTCTGAGGGAGTAGGACTTTGGGGAAGGGAGCTTGTAGGAATCATAAAGTGAAGAAATGTGGCCTCATGCATCCCTCTGAGGTCCTCAGGACAGCACCTCTGCTGGGAAGCTGTTCGCTCTTTGTCTGTCTATAGGCACAATTTATCTGGAAGAAGATGCAAGTGCCTGCCAACCTGACCCTCAGGAATCTGCAGTGAGTAGCTGGGGTTGGACATTTGGTTCAATTCAGTTGGCATTTTCATTTTTGTTGTTAATATGACATGCTCACTGTATGCCTGGCACTGTGTAATGGGGACACCGGGATACAAGGATGGGTATTATTTCAGCCTCCCCAGCATTCTGGTTTTCTTCCCTTCCCTTGCTTTCCTCCTTCCCTTCCACAGTGCCACAACTATCCCAATTATTGCTGTAGAATTCAAAAAACGTGGGCTCATGTCACATCCTTGTTGCCAAGTATCAAGTGTCTAAGTCACTCTAAGCTTCAGAGTTTTTCTTTTATATAATGAGAAATTTAAAAGTTATTGTGAAGATTGGATGAGATTAAAGCATGTACCTGGCCCAGTAGAAACTCCTAATAGACATTTGCTGTTCTTAATTTAATTCAAGCTGACTTTAGAGTCACTAGAGAAAGAAGTAGGTATCACTTTACTTACACCTACAGTAAACGAACCAGGGCTTTGGAATCTGAAGATATAGCTCTAGTCTCAACTTACTTCTGGTAGACTGATGTTAAGAGTATCCCTTGACCTTTGTAGATCTTTATTTTCCTGCTGCTGAGGAGTGATGATGTTATGGGAAGCCAATGATGTTATCTATGTACAAACATTTCACAAGCTGTAGATGACTATCAATGAACATTGGTCTTTGTGTTGAGAGTGCTGATATTAAGGATCAGGCAGGCTATTACATGTGCTGAAGAGCATCTTCCCACTCGATGCCCACAGGGCTCTGGGCAACCTGGCAGGAGGAATGTCCTGTGAATTTCTGCAGCAGATCAGCTCAATGGTCGACTTCATTGCTGTGGTACACATGCTCTACCAACTGCCCACTGGTGTTCGAGGGAGCCTGGTGAGAGGGAGGCTTAGGCATTAGCGGAAGGCTTGGATCCTGAGTTTAGAATCCCAGTTTCTATGCTCAGTTCTGTCTTGACCCTGCCTTCTCTACCCAATACCTCCCAGCGGGCCTGTATCTGGGCAGAGCTACAGCGGAGGATGGTAATGCCAGAGCCAGAGCTGACCACCCTGGGGCCAGAACTGAGTGAGCTTGACACAAAGTTACTCCTGGACTTACCGTAAGTGCATGCCTGGAGGTATGGGGAGGGGGGCTTGGGGGGCTCACCTTTGAGTAGAAGCTCCCTCTTTGGAAATACCCAGAAGAGGCAGCTCTTTGTTTAGTGGTTTTCTGATAGCATCTACCATCCCAAACAGGACTCTTTCAAAGTGGCTTCAAATATCCATCTGCTCCCAAGAACGGCCCTGGCACAGGATAGCTAAGGCTGGCAATACTGTGTTGTGGCCATCAGGCGAATTTAGGCTACATTAATGGATGTGTAGTAACTGCAATGAAGAAGGAAATGGTCTATTATGTCCTAGAGAAATATAATCTGATTGGTGCCCTGTGTTTTCAGTATGTTCAGAGAAGTAGATGGGGGTGGGGGATGAAGTGTGTTAAAAAAGCCTCCAAGTCCCCAAGAAGCTATCAATTAGGAAGTGTGAGTGGAGCAAGTCTAGGATTAACAAGATGAAAATCATATTTTTTGTATAAGCTAATGCAACTGAAGTAGATCATTTGTGTCACCAAACCTAAGCTGGATGGCCCCATGGAAGGAAGGTTAGAGAGCAGGTTCAACAATGAATTGGGGGAGAGAAGGCTAGGTGAGAGGTTCCCCCAGCCCAGAGATTCTAGTTTATCAGTATCTTTTAAAAAGGGCCTCACTGTGTAGCTCTCACTGGCCTAGAATTCACTGTGTAGACAAGATCCATTTGCCTCTGGCTCCAAAGTGCCAGGACTAAAGGCATGTGTTACCACAGTTTTTTAATTTTAAATAATTTATTATTTTATTTTATGTGTATGATTATTTTGTTGCATGTATTTCTATCCTGGTACCCACATAGACCAGAAGATGGTGTTGGATCCCCTGGAACAGGAGTTATAAATGGCTGTGAGCTGCCATGTGGGTTCTGGGAATCAAACCCTGGTCCCCTGAAAGAGCAGCTGGTGCTCTTAGCCACTGACCCATCTCTCTGGCCTCTGGTTTATGAGTACCTTACCCATGTGCTTCTCCTTTTCCAAGCCATCTGAGCTGCAAGTAAGAGCAGGGAAAGGCTGGAGTTAAAGACTCCCTGGAGATGTGTGGATGCTGAAAGCACTAATGCCCCTACATACGTTTGCAAGATTTCCTGTAGGCTTTGATTCTCATACACTTGGCCCTTTTCTATATATAGAGTACAGGTACCACTTCTGATTCCTGTCTTTTTCTATTAAAGGGCATTTAAATCTCTTTAACTATGTTGGTTCTCTAAGATAATGTAGAACTCCAAAAACCCAGCTGAGGTAAAAGACCTTGGACCCTGAGTCAGAAAACTGGAGTTCCTCACTTGTAAATGAATACTAAGAGATTTGAACGGTGTTTAATATCTGGGACTTTTGGGTCCATCACTTCAGGTAGGATTGTTTCAAAGGCTAGCTAGAGATAGCTACCACCTTTGTGCTCTCCATTAAAGTACATGGTGGGAACCGGCTCAGGACTGTAGAGTACAGCTCTGTATAGAGTCACAGGTATAGGTCTGATATTAGGGGTGTGATTAATGGTCCCTTCTCGGCTGAGCTCAGTTCTGCTTGAATGTCACCGCTGTAAAATTTCAATGACAGGACCCAGCTGATGGACAGGTTGTCCAGTGATTCCATTATGTTGGTGGTAGAGTTGGTTCAAGGCGCCCCAGAGCAGCTGCTGACACTGACCCCACCCCACCAGGCAGCCTTAGCAGAGCGGGCACTAAAACACCTGGTAAGAGTCCACCCCATCAGACTCAGAGATGCTGGCCTTGGTGATCCTTGCCCCTCAAATAGCATTTTTTCACTTCTAGTCCCCAGCCCTAGACTGCTAACTTACCTACTGGCCCTGGCCCTGACTTCTAGATCTGCCTCTAGATTTTTTGGTCAACCTGCTTCATGTTCCATGCTCATGTCCCTTGGAGCCTAAGAAACCCTTTGGATAGTGCCTCTCGTCTTTCTATCTGCTTCTGGCTGAGCTCACTCACTAACAAGAGCAATGGGCTTCCTGGGGCTGAATTGGAAGTAGGAGGAGAGGGAGGGTCAAGGGATTTGTTGTCTTGATCAAGGAGTCTGGTACTCTGGGTCAGGTGCATTGTCCAAGGCCTGATGCCTTTCTCCAGGCTCCAAAGGAGACTCCAATCTCGGAAGAAGTGCTGGACACACTGGGCCCCTTGGTTGGATTCCTGGGAATAGAGAGTGCACGACGGATCCCTTTACCAATTCTACTGTCCCATCTCAGTCAGCTACAGGGCTTCTGCCTAGGAGAAACATTTGCCACAGAGTTGGGAAGGCTGCTGTTGCAGGAGCCTGTTCTTGGGTATGGCCCTTTGGTAACATCCTATACCCAGGTCCTTGGCCACCAGCTAGAGTGACATCCCTTCCATATGTTTAAAGGAACCCTGAGTCCCCAGGCTCAAACATCTTATTTTCCTCACAGTTCACTCATCTCCATGCTGTCCCATCTTTCCCCGCAGGAAACCAGAGTTGTGGGGCCAGGATGAAGTAGAGCAAGCTGGTCGCCTGGTGTTCACTCTGTCTACTGAGGCTATTTCCTTGATCCCCAGGGTGAGGTGAAGGAACAAGGAGACTGAGGGGTGGCTAGGTCATGGAGGGCAAAGGAAGTGCAGTCTTTGTCTGGGGAGACTGCTAAACAAAGGCAGGACTGGTTTATATTTGTTTTCAGTTGTGTTTGTTTGTCTGAGACAGCCAGGTTGGCCTGAATTCATTCTGTAGCCCAAACGGGCTTAAAATTCGTGGCAATCCTGCCTCAGCATCTCAAGTGCTGGGCTTCCAGGCATAATACCCTAGCCCTGATGATAGGGTCTTGAAAATAGAGCTCCTGGCCCTGACTGCCAGATTGCCTTTCCTTCCCTGTACTCTCTCCTGCAGGAGGCTTTGGGCCCAGAGACACTGGAGCGGCTTCTAGAAAAGCAGCAGAGCTGGGAAGAGAGCAGAGTGGGGCACCTGTGTGTGGGGCCACAGCTGATCCACAAGAAAGCAGCTCTAGTAGCTGGAATTGTGCAACCAGTTGCTGAGGGGCTCCAAGGTGAAGCTCCCCAAATACTCCAGCAGGGTGTGGAGGAGAAGGCATCAAGGCAAATAATGCAAATGGAAGCCTGGGCAGGCAACTGTGGGTGGCCGAGCTTTGGCTGCCGTTTACAAGGCCCTGGGTTCTATCACTGATACCACAGTGGTGTGGGAGGCTGGGCCCTAGGTGTGCTGGGCCCTCTGAGCAGATTTACTGCTGTCTGGGCTTTGGTCATCAGTAAAGCACAAGGGTTAGAAAATGATATCCAAGGTCTCTTCTAGTTGTAAGGGTCTATAATCCTGGGAGTTAACCCATTAAATGTTTCAAGTCAGGTGTGGTGGCACACACACCTGTGTTCCAAAGACTTGGGAGTGGAAGAAGGATGATCAGGAATTCAAGGTCAGCCTTAGCTACAAAGCAGATTTAAGGACAACCCGGGTTACACGAGACCTTGTCTCAAAACAAAACAAAACAACAATTTACCTCAGAATTCAGTTTTCTTGTTCTCACTGTCCTAGCAAATTGTAGTGCTTTCTGTTGGGGAAATCCCTAGACAGAAGGTGCATCATGAGGCTAGAGGCCTGGGTTCTAATTCAGCTATTTCATTAAATACCTGAGCAATATCCTCTGTCCTCCATTTTACAAAGGATGATCTTGCCATCTTCAGTCACTTCTGTTTAAATACCCTTTGAGCTCTATAATTCTTGCTGTCAGCTTTCCTTAACCCATGCTGCCCACTCTGCTTTGTCCTCTAGAAGTTAAATAATCTGCAAGTATCACTGGAGGCATAATTTAGTATTACACCGATCCTTTGTCTCTGCCTTTTGTCTTCAGAGCCTATACCAAACTGCGCGGACATACGCGGGACCTTCCCAGCAGCCTGGTCTGCCACACAGATCGCAGAGATGGAGCTCTCAGACTTTGAGGACTGTCTGTCACTATTTGCTGGAGATCCAGGACTTGGTCCTGAGGAACTGCGGGCAGCCATGGGCAAGGCCAAGCAGGTTAGGGATGGAGAAGCTGAGTTGCTGTGATGTGGGACATAAGGAAATGGAGGCTTGGGCAAGAGGCGGGGAAGCAGAAAATGAAAGTGGGACGTTTGGATTATAGGCAGAAGGTCAGAGGGCATCGACATTGCAGAAAGAGTGGTACGATAGACAGAGGGGCTACTTAAACATCCATCAAAACTGCCCAGGGAGCAGGTTCTTAAAAGGCATTTACTGGGGGCTATGCCAGGCTGACTAAGAGTCTCTGGAGTTTGGGTCTGGCATCTGCACCTTAGGTATCTCAGGGGGTCTGGTGCATACAGAGTTTAAAGTTCATGGAGTCCAGCCTTTCAGTAATCCCTAAATCAGAGAAACTCTCATTTTACTGTTTTGGAAACAGAAAACAAGGTGAGTGAGATCTGACCGGTGTCCCACAGCTAAAGTCCAAGATCCCGCATTTGGCTCCCAGTCTGGTGCTTTCCCCACTCACACGGTTCCTGTCTTCTTCCTAGTTGTGGGGTGCCCCCCGGGGATTCCGCCCTGAGCAGATCTTGCAGCTGGGCCGGCTCCTGAGAGGGCTAGGAGAGCGGGAGCTGCAAGAGCTTACCCTGGTGGACTGGGGTGTGCTCAGCAGCCTGGGACAAATAGATGGCTGGAGCACTGTCCAGGTAACAACTTCTTTCTTGCCCTGGACATCCGTCCTGTGGACCTAGTCCTCTCAATTATCCAAGCCCAAGGGGTTTCCTCTTATGATCCCTTCAGGCCACTCTTGCCATCTTTTCTTGATCTGGGGTGTTCTGTTTTTGTAGACAGGGTCTTACACAGCCCACCCTGGTCTTGACCATCATACTTAGCTGAGGATAGACAGCCTCGAGCTTCTGATCCTCTGCCTCTGTCTCCCAAATTCTGGGATTGCAGGTGTGTCACCACACTCAGCCTGTCTTTTCTTAATACTCTGCACTAGTGACCTTAGGAGCATTGTGATTTATTCTCTGAGGTCCTAGATACACAGTATTCTCTAGCCCCCTTTCTCCTCCTCCTATCTTTGTGAGCGCAAGGGTGTATCCTCGATTTTTCTCATGGCTGTAGGATTTTCTGATGTTTAGAACAAGGTAATACAGCCCAGTAGCACCTTCCACTCCCCTAGTCATTTCCCCATCCATTAGTTCCCCATGATTTATCTCTTTATCCTGTGCTCCACCAGCTCCGCGCTGTGGTCTCCAGTTTCCTGCGGCAGAGTGGTCGGCACGTGAGCCACTTGGATTTCATTTATCTGACAGCACTGGGTCACACACTCTGTGGACTGCGGCCAGAGGAGTTGCAGCATATCAGCAGTTGGGAGTTCAGGTTACCTGAGGAAGGCCTGGGGTGGTGGTGCTGTGGTGGAGATGGGCTCGTGAGGGGGTGGTCCCACAAAGGGAGTCCATTTTAAGCCATCTCTTCCTCCATCTTATGATCACAGCCTATGCCATTGGAGCTGAATTCTTCTCCCTTCTTTCCTACTGCCCCACAGCCAAGCAGCCCTTTTCCTGGGGAGCCTGCATCTCCCGTGCTCTGAGGAACAGCTAGAAGTTCTGGCTTATCTCCTGGTGCTGCCTGGTGGCTTTGGCCCAGTCAGTAACTGGGGGCCTGAGATCTTCACTGAAATTGGCACAATAGCAGGTAGGGAAGCTGGGCTACTATTTGCCACTGGTTTTGTTACCACATCATAAGTGACATGTGATAGTTAGATGTGTTCTGCTTCCTTCAACAGCTGGCATCCCAGACCTGGCTCTTTCAGCATTACTACGGGAACAGATCCAGGGCCTGACTCCTCTTGCCATTTCTGTCATCCCTGCTCCCAAGTTTGCAGTAAGTTCTTGTAGACAGGGAGAGCAGGGGCCCAATGGGGTTACATAGATGTACTGACTCCTGTCCTCACCTCTAGGTGGTATTCAACCCCATCCAGTTATCTAGTCTCACCAGTGTTCAGGCTGTAGCCATTACACCTGAGCAAATGGCCTACCTGAGTCCTGAGCAGCGACAAGCAGTTGCATGGGCCCAGCACGAAGGGAAGGAGATCCCTGAACAATGGGGTAAGTAACCAATTGCACAACTTGGATAAGCTGCCATCTGACCCAGAATCCACATCCTAACTTGGTGCTGCCTGGCCCTCAGAACCCACACAGGAGTCTCTGGAGTAGAGGGGTCTACACACAGAGAGCTAGTTTCGAAGCACTGAAGGCTCCAGGGGAACAGAACTGTGATAGTCTTCCTATTCTTTGTCTCATTATAGGTCGAAACACAGCCTGGGGCCTCTGTGACAGCTTCCAGTCCTTCTGGGCTCTGGCACTGACCATCATCAGCTTTGTTGGCCACCTGTTATGATACTGCTCCTTCAGTTCATACTGAACACATTATAAATGGGAGTACATTCTGATTATTCAGGAAGCAGATGAGGAATATGGGGAATGTATTCCACCGCCCACCTGAGAATCAGTGCTCCTGGCATCTATGTCTCTTGCCATCATGCATAACCCCACTGTTTCTTTTCATCTCCTGCTCCTCCTCACCACACCAATAGAAATAACACAGACAGCTGGAATATAATGTGGAGTCTTTACTAGGACAGGGAGCAAGGGGAGATCCAGGGTGAGGAGAACGTTAAATATGTAGAAGTCTTGGGGATCTTGATGCATTTGCTGGGGATGGGGAGTTAATGTTTGCCGTGGACGAGAGGTGCAGGGATTCGAATATCCTGTCCTCTCTCCAGACGCCGTTCACAGTCAATCAAATAGTTTACTCCATCGATGACCAGCTGCACCAGCTCCACCTGAAGAATACTGATCCTTGATCTCTACTCCCCACAATCTTCCTGAGCTGCTGCTTCTTTTCCTTTGTTCATTTATTTAGAGACAGGATCGTACTAGGTAGCCCTGGCTGGCCTGGTACTTGCTGTGGAGCCCTGGCTGGCCTGGGACTCAAAGCTCTTCCTGCCTCTGCGGGTCTTAAAAGCATGAGCCATCTTGCCCCACCTGAGTGTCTTTCTAGTGCTGATCTTCCACTTCTGAAAGCACCTTTCTCTCTCTTCCTCTCCACTCCCCTCCCCTCCTCTTCCCTTCCCCACTCAACCTGAACTTTCCTCCTTCAGATTCTTTTACTTCCCTGAGGCTCACTGTCAGTTAAGGCCTCACCTCTGACTTGCCAAGTCGATCCAAATTAGAGATGTCAAAGACACTGCCTGTGGCAGCGGTGTCCACTCCTCCAGTGCCACGCTTTTGGAGTCTTAAGTTCTCCAGGATCTTCGGGAAACGGCTATCCTACAAGCAAGATAGACATCAGGAGGGACAGTCAGTAGATGCAGGGGCTGTTCCTGCCTTGCCCTTCAGCCATGATATGACTGTCTCCTTTCAGAGTGCCTTCTCCCTCCCGTCCATATCCCCCTCCTCACTTACTCCCCTCTCTAACCCCACATCTCCTTTACTTTGCTTAGCAGGGGTAGTTTGATGTGCACTCCTGCCCGAAGTCCAGTGCCCAGGTTAGATGGACAGGTCAAGATGTATCCCAAACGCTCATTCCACATGAACTCCCAGCCTCGTTCCTGGATCAGTTTCTCCACCTGTGCCAACAGAGGCTCTGTTGTAAGAAAATCCGGGATGGATATATTCCTCTTAGCTAGCCCTACAAACTCTAGAAACATGTCTACAACAAGAAACTTAAGGATGGGTGCTCTTCGTCGTTAGAAATTATTGTCATTACACACAAAAGGTATCTTTGAAATTGCATTATACGCATACTGGTAAGATTGTGGACAAATAGAGTGTTTGTGGATGAAACATTAAAGATGACCTATGAAATGAACACAAGAGGCAAGCAGAACAGAGAAATGGTTAACTGTTCAGCTAGTTCTTCATGCATCAATTATCTCCTTAATGAAGAGCAGAGGGTCCTTTTGGACAGAAATGGGACAGTAAGATTTGGCACCGGGAGAGGCAGAAGAACCTGCTCTTAGCTGGAGAAGGAGCACATGTAATAGAGAGAAATGAGAAAGGAGAGCAGAGAAGCCAGATCCAGAGGTGTGTGTGTGAGAAGAGGGGGAGTACAGAGGTGTCCCCATTTTCCTTAACCTGACCACCATTAGACTATCAGAACCGAAGAGACTGGGGCCTGCCAGAGCAATAGACACAAAGGCCACTACCCAGAATAAGTAAAGACGACACTCTGTAGCTCAGAAGGAATCATAAGCCTGAATCTAATCACTCTGAAGCTAACACTTATTTTAGGACAGTTACTTGGCCTGCATTATTTCATTTAATCCTCACGAAAATGTAAGCAATCTTATTATCTCAACTTTATAGATGAGGAAATTGAGTCATATATAATTAAAGAGTTTTTCTCTATCTACTCATAAAACATTCCATTCCTTGCCCAAAATAGTGTAAGTTTTCCAGCTAGAGTCTAAAAAGGAAGCTCTCTTTCTTTACAAGTCCAAAAATAAAACTGTAGATACAAGAATATACAATAAGGATTAGATCTATGGTACTTTCTAATACAGAATTAAATACAGAGACCCAATCCATATAAGACCACAGATTCACCTCTTGTCTAGAACCATATGTTCTAGAACTTAAGCCATCTCAGCCTCCATTATCCCTAGCCTCTTTCTCATTCTCAACTTAAAGCCTAGATACATCGTTCAAGTTGGCTCAGAATGGGGTGACGTACCATAAACATTCCAATCTCTCACCCCCTACATCAATCCAGGCTGCACATCCTACCTCACATCACCCACCCCAGTGCAGACTTGGTATCTCATTGGCTCCTTCTTTGCATTACTAGGCAAAGATTATGCTTTATTTCCTTCCTAGGTTACTGACATTCTTCCTATTTTAAGCATAATTACATTCCCTAGTTTTCCAAGGATGACCCTGGTTTGTAACTATTGTCCTTCCATGATTAATAATGACTCTTTCTACTATCAGAAATGCCCAGGGTTGGTTGACAACCGATGCTCCTCTTTGGTTTTTCTCATTTCCTCCCACCTAGCTCCCTTGCACACCCTTCTCCAACCTCTTTGAGGCCTCGGCAGAATCTTTCAAACACTCTCTTCATGTTGCCGCCTTTCTCCATAGAGATGACCCTTGTGTGGTCCTCCTCATTCACCCAGATCAAGAAACTCTTCTCATTGTTGTGCCTGAGGGCAGGAGGGAAAGGAATCAAGAGGCAAGACAAGAACAGGGGAAGATGGAGGACAAGTGTGTGTGTGTGGGGGGGGGGGGGACAAACACACACAAGGGAAACAGAAAAGGTGGATCAGTCTCATACCAGATCCCTCGAGCATCTGGCCAGTCTCGAGCCATCCCTGCTGCAGTCAGCAATGGAGACACAGGCTTATCAAACAGAAAATGGTCCTGAGCAGAATAAAGGGATTGGATTTCAGAATTCTCACAGTATCATCTGGGCCGCTCAAAGTCCATCTATCTTATCTGGTCCAGCCTCCCCTCTGACCCTTTTCCATTGACCAATCCCGCTACCCAGTTCCCTCTCAAGGCCCCTCACATCAATAAGCTGTTGCTGTTCAGCTTCTGTCATCTCACTGAGCCTATAGTATCGTCCAGCCAGGTCACCCTTCAGGCCGCTCAGTGCATCCACCACCACACGCTCTACCTCTCGTCGCTCTGCCCGAGTGCAGGCTGGAGGTAGACTGAGTCCTCTGATGCTTCGGCCAGTTCTGACTCTTGAGGACAATACATACCTTTCATCAAAGTAGCCAGAACGGATCTGAGGAGTAAGAGAAATGAGTAAGTCACAGACACAACAGGTGGGAGCTCTTAAGTATTATAAAGCATGCACTGGAAGGAAGGACACATTGGACAGGCACGCTAATTGGAGAGGACATTGTGGTCATTTCTCTAGACTTCCCACTTTGGGTACAGCCTTTTTGGGGGAGGGGCTGTCAGCTGAGACTACAGGTGTGAGCCACCACACCCAGCCAGGACATAGTCACTTTTTAAAAAAAGTTATTTCACAATTTCATACACGTAGTGTACTTTGGTCATATTCTCCCCAACACCAGTACCCTGACATAGTCACTCTTATCCACTGTGTCTTCATATCTGCTATTCTTCACGATATACAATTCTTGCTCTTATCAATATCAAAAGCTCAGCAGTATAACCATGAGTCAGGAAATAGGTGTAATGATTGGAGATACAGAACACTCTGCACAAGGCCGCACAAATCGAAAGTGTCATAGTTGGCTCACTTTACTGGCATCAAGGTCAGTGGTGTGCTTCATTGTTCGGGGGTCATATCCATTATGTCGTTCTTGGATCACAGGGTCAAACAGTTCAGCAAATATCTGAAAGGGAGTTAAGAGGGAGAGATGGTTATAAAGAAGAAACTCTCTCCTACACTTCAGCTGTAGATCGATTTAAAAAACTTTAAGTATCAATAATCCAGAGTCTTGAGGGAACAGACATGAGGGATATTTAGGGGGAAGGAACTGAGGTTTCTGGGAAGGTGACTTGGGTCACCAGGGAGACTCTGAGGGGCCCCTACCTCATAGGTCTCCTCATCTCCAGCCACCATGCCCACAGTCTTGATGAAAGGGTGGCCAGGGTTGTCCACGCCAGTCTGGATGCACTGATCTAGTGTCCAACCAGTGGGTGTGGTCTTGTCGCAGAGCCGTGCATAGACTGCTGGGGTCAGGTGACTAGCCATGCAGTTGTTGTGCTTTCGGAGGTCTGGGTACTCAGCGCTGGGAAGGGGGTACCCAGTAACCATGGAGGGAGGGCACAGGAGGCTAGACCTACTGATGTCAGCTGGGAGCTGTCCAGTGAGCCATGTCTGGCTTTGCTCCTTAAAGGAGGGGGAATTAGAAGTAGGCTAAATCTTGATAATCTCTTTAGGGATTTCCAGGGTCTTCCCTCCTCCCATAGTTGTATCTGTCTGTGGCTGCCTCAGTTCCCCCAGATCTACACAGTTCATTTTCTCTAGTGAGCTCAACATTAGAGGTGGGGGAGGGGAAAGGCACAGGGGAATTAGGGAAAACAAGGTGAATAGGTCGGGATAGGGAAAAGGTAGTTTCTAGTAATCCAATAAGGGATTTGGGTAGTGGGAGAACCTAGACTTCGCAGGCCAAAGCTGGCTTGGAGGCAGTGAAATCGGGTGACAGCTCCTTGGACATGTTCTTGCCTTACTGATTTGGCCCTACTCCTCCTTTACGGCTGGGATCTCTAGACTGTACAGAAATCCATCCTGGAGGCCCTGTCTATAGCTCAAGTCATCCTTCCTACCCCTTCAGTTCCCATCAACACCACTACCCCCAGCCCCCCACCTCATGCGTCTCAGGCACTTATACCTCGGGGGATACAGTCTCCTCCGTTCACTGGCGGCTCGTACAGAATCTGGACGCAGCAGAATCCCAGCGGCGAGGGACCCAGCTCCAGCCAAAGCCAGGAGCCTGAGTCCGGGGCGAGCAGACAGCAGACGGGAGAAGGGACCAGCCATGGCTTGAGGATGCGGCTATTGGATTCACAGCAGGATTTGGAGCGAGTCAGGAACTAGGAGGGAGGATGCAACGGGGTAGAGAGAGGGCCCGAGCTGGGTATGAAGCTGAAGCCAAAACAGGGGTCACGATGAAGGCTGAAGTGCCTGTGCCAACCAGGCTGCAGGAGAGGCGCAGCAAGCTAGCGGCCAGCTAGAGCAGAGGGAGGCCCCATCCGCAGTCTCCAGGGGTGGGGCTCATTCAGGCTCCGCCTTCCCGCCTGCCACCGCGCTAGGTGTGCGGGGGTGGGGTTGGGTAGCACCAGCCAGGTAATTAAGAAGGCCAGAGACTCACTCGCTGAGGGGGACATAAGCCCACCAAGAATGAGGGTAGTCAGATTTCAGCACCAAGTAGAGGACAGCACCACGGGGATTCCCGAACCTGAAACCCCCTTCTCCCATGGACCCTCTGTTTAATCTGAAACCCAATCCCTCTATTTTGTGGGTATTGGGGGGAGGGGGTGACATTGCCCAGCCTCTTCTCTGAATTCGACCTGCACGCAATCTCTCCATTTTTCCCAGGAGAGGCAGCCACAGGAAAACCACAGAATAAACAGACACAGAGGAAGGCTGAGAGAGCACAGGGGAACAGACACCCGCTGCCTGCCTCAAGGTCACCTTTTCCTAAGAAACAGGAAGAGGACCAGGGAATTCCCTGCTACACCTATGCTTTCCTAACAAGGTTGGGAAAGGATTACTTGAGAAGAATCGGGAAACTATTAGCTCCTATTCCATCTGTGCTGTCTCCCACACATACTGCCCCCAAGCCGTCAGCTTGACTATTTCCTGCCTCCATTTCTCTTGGGGCCCTACCCCACCCCACCCCCACCCTTTTTTTTTTTTTTTTTTTTTTTTTTCCTCCTCTACCCTATCCCCTACTTCGTCTTTAATCTTTTATTTTTTCTTCCTCCATTCCAGGCTCAAACCTGCCTGCTGCTCACAGGACTCTTGAGTAGTTTCTGAAGCTTGCCTACCTGTTGATTGCTCTGGGCGTGGGGCTGGGGTTGGGCAGGGAACGGAGAGTTTCTTCTTCCTTCTCTCCCTTCTCTGCAGCTGGCAGTTCCTGGACTGGAGGGGAATATAAAGAGAGGAGGAGGGTGTGGTGAGATGACTGGGTGTGGAATGGGACAGGCAGCCACAGGTCTCCTGAGCCACATGTGCTTCCTCTCTTGGCTCTCTAACACAGTTTAATCTGCAGTGTAAAGGCTGCTGGTGTCCAAGGGCATAAGGTCATCAAGGAATCCCTGCCTCCTCCCTGGTCCTCTCTTTCTCTCGTGAAGTGCACACTCAGACTCAAGAGGGTTTGTTTCCACAGCCACAAGTGGGACTAGGTACATCTTGACTTTTATTATAGCAAGCAGCGAATGAAAACTGGAGTTGAGATAGGGCCCCAAGGCTTTGGTGTGGAGGGACAGCCAGGGCAGAGCAGACATATTAATATATCTTCCTCAAGCTTCCTGATGTTCCAGAGCACAGCAAGCTATTTGGAAATCTTAAGAGTACTTGGAAAAAAGAATCATCCTTCACAATCCCCACTGGTCCCACTAATACACATTCCCTTATTACCCTCAAGCGCCCCCCCCTCCATCTCTACTTTTTTTGACTATCCTTATTTGTGGGTATCCTTAGACGCTACATTTCTTTTGGGGGGTTCATTACTTAAACCCTTTCTCTTGATAAAATACATTTCTTAGAAAAAAGGCTAGGATAGGCTGGAATCCTCTGTTGGAGCTTGCTCACTTTCAGAGAGACAAAAAAAAAAAAAAAAAAAAATGTTACCTAGCTGTGGGTGTTCATTATCTAGGTGAAGGGGTAGGTATGAGTAAGTAAATTAATTACCTGGGATGGCGTATATTTACCCAGATAAAAGAAGGAGATAATCTGCCAGAGCAACGGGGCTGTTATTTAGCTGAGAAGGTGTTCAGGAGACAGGGAGTGGGAAGAAAGAGTAACAGAAGGACAGTAAAGACATCTAGAGTACAGAAGTTACTCAAGTTTGGAAAATGCCTTCCTTCGTGAAATAATAGCTATGTGTACTTTTCTTAGTCTTTGCGAGCCGCTGGCAGGCACACGATGTGTTGTTAGTCATTTTAAAATTTACCTTATGGAACTGAAGAGATGGCTCAGTGGCTGCTCTTTCAGAGGACTTGGGTTCAATTTCTGACACCCACATTGTGGCTGACAACTGTCTGTAACTCCAGTTCCAGGGGATCTGATGCTCTCTTCTGTTCTTCAGGCACCAGGTACACACATGGTGCACAAACATGCAGGCAAAACACCCACACAATGCAAAAAATTATTCTCGTGCATATGGAAAGTTTTTATATATATAGGAGTTTATTTTTAATACATATTATTGCTACTACTTAATGCTTTAAAGCACTTTACGATTACAATGAACCTGATGGGATGTGGCATGCCTTTAATCCCAGCACTTGGGCATCAGAGGCAGGTGGATCTCTGTGAGTTCAGGCCAGCCTGGTCTACAGAGTGAGTTCCAGGTTAGCCAGGGCTACATAGTGAAATCCTGTCTCAAAACAAAAAAACCCTCCTACAATTGCAAGGAACCTTTATGTGTGTTTTATTTCACATGACCAGGATCAGAGTCTATTTTCTGTGGAATCATTGGAGAAGTCTTACACTTGAGAAATGCTGTAAATACTTGCTCTAATGGATGGAGCTTTAGAGGAGGTAAGTGTCTAACCATTAACTATCATTGTTTATTTGTAGATCCTGTCCTTAGAATCAGCTCTATCTATTCAGGAGGCCCCCCACAGGGTGGAGGTGGGGTGGAGGGTGTAGTCAGAAAGCTAAGGCACTTAATTAGGAGAATTATGAGGTCCCAAAGTTACAGAGAACAAATGGGGAATTTCAAACTCCTGATTAGGGAAGCCTAAATGAAGGTTCAAAGATAACAATAATATACATACAAGAAAATGCTTTCATATGAGCACATTTGTTCTGTTTAGATAAGAAATGCCCTTTACAGGCTCATGTATTGGAGCTTGGTTACCAGCTGATGGACTTTTGTGAAGTGATTGGATTCTGAAGGCTCTGAGCTAATCAATGGATTTACCCCTTGAAGGATTCATACAGTGATGACATTATTGGAACATAGTGAAAGGGAGGATATGGGGCCTAGCTGGAGATAGTATGTGTCTGTGGACACCTTGGACAAGACATCTTGTCCTCTGCCCCTTCCTGCCTCTCTGCTTTCTATTAGCCAACAAGCAAATACCTTTACCTAGCCACGATTACGTTCTGCCTCTCCTCATGGCCAAAACAAAGGGGCTATGGATCAAAAACTTTTGAAACCCTGAGCCAAAATAAATCTCTTTCCCCATAGAATGCTTTTCTCAACTATTTTGTCACAAGTAGCAGCACAGTGCAAATTTGGTGTTTGGTTGTATCCTTACAAATAAACACGGCGGAGGCTCCAGAAAGTAAAGTAACTTTCCCAAAGTTACACAGTTAAGGGCAGGATTCATACCCGGCTTTTCAGATTCCACGTCTGGAGAACAGAGAAGAAGCAGAGTGTGGAGATAGACATCAGTTTGCTCACCATTCCATGCCCACCATTTTCTTCTGTCTTTCATAAATCAGTCTCTTCGATCCTCCCATTAACTTTCCCATCAGCTTCTGTGTGTCTCCAGTGTCCCTATACTTCTCTTTCACCTTCTCGCCCTATGTCTACCTATATCAATCACACCTGGATTTGCTTTACAGAAAGAAACTAACAACTCGACTTTGCCCTCAGGGAGCAGCAATGTCACAAACTTTGCCTCTTTTTTCGTTTATCGCATCTCTTCCTTCCATTGGTATCACTGGTTAGCCTGTCAGTCTAGGATGGGGACTGGCGACGCAGTAGGAAATCAAGAGGCAGAGGAGCATCAGGTTGCATTCCCGTAGGCAGCCACTAGGAGCTACCCTCCTCCACCCTGAAGCTCCGGCCAACGCAGCCTGACTGTTGCCGGTGCGCGCCCTCTGCGGATTGGCGGGACTGCAAAGAAGTCGCGCTTTGATTGGGCCGCTGTCAGGTGTCGCTGCCTGCAGGTTCGGCTGCGCGAGCGGAGGGAGGCGGGTGAGTGCGGGCCGGGGGCGGTGGGGAGTGGCTGGGGCTGGGGGCGGTATCGGGGAGGGTGGGCTCGGCGAGGGCCTCTGCCTGCGCCCGGGGCCCTGGGTAGTCCCGGGTGGGGACAGCTTGGGAGGGGGGCGCAGCCCGGAGGCCTCAATGTCAGCGAAGGGAGAGCGAGGCGGGGACGGCGGGGGCGGGCAGAGGCGAGTGCAGTCAGGATGGGAGGGCGGGATTCGTGACCTGACGCCGTGAGAGAGAGGACGGCCGAGCGGGTCAGTGGTAGAAGAGACTGGTGTGGAGGGGGTCTGCGGGAGGAATTAGGGGACCCCCGGGAAGATGGAAGGCTTTCAGGGACACGGCTGGGGACTCTGGGAGGAGGGGCGGAGCTGGGTTGCACGGGAGGGGACCGAGGTAGAGGGTCGTGCGCGAGCAGCCGAGGGAAGGGAGGACCAGCCCGCGCTGGATGCTGGCTGGCGGAGTGAGGGAAGGTACTCCCCGGCTGAGAAATGCGTTACTGTGGAGAGGTGAACCTCCAGAAGGGCTAGGTGTGAGAAAGGACGCTCTTGTTATAGGGGATCCTCGTTGTAGGGGGATCATTAAGTGGTCATCATTAACGGAAAGATGCTACTCAGGGTACCCTGGAGACTGAGGCAGGCGGATTCTGAGTTCAAGGCTATCCTGGTCCACATAGTCCACATAGAGACTGTCTCAAAAAAAAAAAAAAAAAAGTGTCAGCAAGTGTGATGACTCATGTGCAGGTTGGAAGTGTTGTTTACTTCTGGGAGTCACTGAGTGGGAAAATTGGCTGGATTGGTTGCATTAATTGACCCGTGGTTGGGATGTAGCAGGCAGTGTGGGAGTAAGATTAGGAAAATCCGTGAAGAGTGCTTATCACAAATCGGGTAGAGAAGGCATGATGAGCGAGCTGACACTGAGAACGCGCAGCAGATGGTTGACAGGTGTCAGAATAAGGAATATGCTGGAAACATTAAACTTGCCTTAGGAAGGAAGTGGAAAGCAGGCAGAGTGGCCCATGCCTGTAATCCCAATACTTGGCAGACTGAGGGAGGAGGGTTCCATGAGTTTAAGGCCAGCCTGTGCTACAGGAGACATTGCCTCAAAACAGTGGGGGAGGGTGTCCAGGGGGCACTCAATTTGAAGGTGGTAAAATCCAATATTGGTGGTGTGAGGAGTTTCTGTGTTGATTTCCTTTACTACTGTTGGAGCCTCTATCAAATGCAAGGTAATGTCAAGAACTTAGAGGTGCATGCAAACTACCCTCATCTCCAGGAGCTAAAGATGTCACAGTTCACTGTTGCCCTAACCCTTCCCCAGATTTAATTTAGCATAGGTGCTTCCTAGATTGCCTCCTTGATTCCTCCAACCCCTTCCCTCCCTTCCTTCTATAGCAAGACTGCCCTTTAGCCCAGTGTAGAAGCTGCCATTTTCTTATGCAACAAGGTTTGGGGAGAAGATGAAGGGGAAAGAGCACAGAAAACTGCAAAGTGGTTTTGGGAACACCACATTAAAACCCCAGCTTCTCCCAGAAGCACATCCAAATAAACCCTGGCTCTGTTGTAGCTATTCCTGCCAGGCTTCTATTTTTTGCTTTGTTAACTATGAATTTGGACCTTCACCTCCCTTCAGTCCATGTTTGTGAACAGACTTCTCCATCCTATTATCTCCCATCTCAGGGCTGTAGTAGAATTCCAAGAACATGGCTGGATATTGTTTAAAATAATAAAAATAATAAAAACAGGAAATACTTGAGGAAAGGGCAACTGATGAAGGAATCTTAGACATAGGAAAATCTATTTCAGAAAAGGCACAAAGAGTATGATGAAATTCTAATTGGGGAAGTTGTGAGATATCTTTGGGAATGCCACAGTTAGGTCACTAACAGGGAATTCAGTCTGTCAGTCAGGAGGAGCTCGTGTGTGCAAACTGCAGTGCATAACTGGATACGTCAAGTAGAAGAATGTTCTGTCTTGTGGTTGAGCAATAGAGGCATCAGACGAAGACTGAAAAGGCTAAGGTCTATATAAAGATCATCTATAATTTTCTAGTCAAGGTGCGACACTAGTTATAATGGAAGAATTTTAAATTAAAATAGAAGAATTATTGGAGACTTTAAAACACTGTAAGTTAACTAATTTACTCAAAGAATTCGTGGCTTCATTAGGGTTGGCAGTGTTTCTGATAAATTCTAGGGAACATGGAAAATTTCTGTTGAGTGACTCAATTTTATTTTTGGAAAATAATTATAGTTGTTCATACCCTTATAATTCATGATTAGCAAATATTAGCCTTGTGTGTATTAGCTTCTGCTTTTTCTGAGTTTTGAAAATAGACATATATTTATAGGCAAGGTTGTATAGTTATCATTGGAAACTCTTAGCACCATTCTCTTTTTTCTTCAAATGTAACTGATTTGGTGTCTTTTCATCCATTTTTAAAATTATGTACGTTTTTTTCTTTTTTTGGTTTTTCAAGACAGGGTTTCTCTGTAGTGCTTTGGAGTCTGACCTGGAACTCACTCTGTAGACCAGGCTGGCCTGGAACTCACAGACATCCTCCTGCCTCTGCCTCCCGAGTGCTGGGACTAAAGGCCTGCGCTACCAATGCCCAGCTTCAATTTTTTAAAATTATGTATTGTGTCTTTTTTTAAGGGACTGATCTCATTGTGTAGCCCTGGCTGGCCTGAAACTTACAATGTAGATCAGGACAGCCCTGAACTCACAGGGATCTCCCTGCTTCTGCCTCTCCAGTTCAGATACTGGAGGCAGGTACCACTACACCCAGATTCAGTCTACTTTTAAAAGGTTACTAACTTGGGGCTGGAAAGATGGCTTAGTGATTACGATCCCTGGTTGTTCTTTCAAATGATTACGATCCCTGGTTCTTTCAAATGACCTAGGTCTCCCTTACCAGCACAAATGTGTACAGATGTACCTGCAGGTACAACGCCCATACATATAAAAAGAAATGCCTAATGACTGCAACAACAAACTTGTACTAATTGCATATGCAGTCATAAATAGCATGTGATGTTTATTTATGCAAATGGTTGTTATGCTCTGTGTTTGTAGTTGGAAACATTGCATATGACTTCCATGTTTAGTGTGTATGTATGTGGACCCACAGCACATATGTTTAGGTCAGAGGACAACCTGGGGAAATTAGTCCTCTCCCTCCACCAAGTAGGTCCTAGGGTTCAAGCTGAGATTGTTAGATTTGACAGCAGTGCCTCCCATCTGATCCATTTTCCTGGCCCTCATTCATTTTTAAAATCTGGTATTTTTTTTCCTATATACTGTATCATAGTTTACCATTCTCCTTATGGCATCTGGATTGGTCTTAGTTTTTCTCCTAGGCAACAATGACACAGAGGAGGGAAGGATGTCCTTGTGTGTGTGCCTACATGTGTAGAAGAGTCTTGCTGTAGCTGTATATCCACCTTGATGCTGCTAACAGTTTGGACTGGGTAGATCTTGAGATAGCACATACATTTCAGAAGTTCTCATGGCACTCCTGTCATCTGCTTAATAGAAACTTCTATAGCACCTTTTCGTTTCTAGTAGCCAGGAATGCCCCCTGATAGGTCTCTCTGGTACAGCAAAATCACTAGATTGAGTTTCCACTAAAACTCTAGGCATAGGCACACAGAACTGGAACTACCAGCTGGTTCTGATCCAAATTCGTAAGACATTCTTTCCAAGATGGCCTTCGTTAGGACTTTTCTCTGGTGTAGCTGCTGCTATAAAGGGCCTTGTCTTAGACCAGCATTGGACTTGTAGTACTAGAGAATAGTGGATGGACCACTGAGACTGCGCTTTGAGAATGGACTGAAAACTGCTGTGTGAATGTTCACAATCTCAACCTCCAACTAGCACCAGGCTTCTTTCCTTGGACTGATTCTCTGGATTTGGGCATCTGTTTTTTAAGGTGGTGTGGGTGAAGGAAAAGGGCAAGCACAGGAGATGTTATTGTCCCAAGACAGTGGTAGAGTGTCGGTGTCCTCCATAAAGGTTTCTTGAGCTGATTCCAGGTAGTAATGAGGATAGACTTTAAAGGCAGAGCTTTGGAGTTGCAGCATCTGTGTGCCCTGGAGTCAATTCCTTGACTCTAGCAGTGCCATGGGGAGGTGGAGAGAGCTGGGAACATTGTGGAATGAATCCAGGGTCTGAAATAAATGTCACTCTAACCTTTTCTTGCTAGGAATCAACAGTAGCCTTCCTTGAAGAACTGCTTCTTCTATTCGCTGCCTGGAGTTAACATTGTTTCCTGCTGGCAGAATCAGGGACATGCCAACACTGTAAGGCTTAATCTCCTGATCCTCTTACAGCTCTTGGCTGGGGTGGCGTAAATGAGCAGAAAAGAGAGTCCTTGCTTTGCTCTCTCTTCTCTGTAGTCATGTCAAATTATAGTACGTTATTATTGGTCCTTTCCATAGTTTTGTTCAGTTTCCTCTTGTACCCTTGTAGTTCCCCCTCTCATTATCTAGTTCCAAGTACCCCATCCCTACCCACTATAAGGGTGCTGGATTCTAATCTGATGGGGTACCCACTTCTGCAGAGCGGGATGAGTGGGTGTTCCAGCGGGGATGTGGTCATTGACGGCCAATGAGGACGAGAGCACTACAGCCCACTTCTTCCTCGGAGCTGGAGATGAGGGGTTGGGCACCTGTGAAACAGGCATGAGGATGGAAGAGAGTGACAGTGAACTCCTTGAGGACGAGGAGGATGAAGTGGTAAGTCTAGGGAAAGGGATATAGTTTGGTGTTAGGGCCCCTGCCCTAGAGAATTGAGATTCCACTGGATGGAGACACTCTGTTCTTTGCAAGCAAAGACTTGTAAACAGGCTCTATCCTGACTAGGGGAGGGGCAACAGACATTTGTCAGTTGCCTGCCTCTGAAACTCCTGGTCAAAGGTCCTCCTCCTGCTGTCTTATGGTCACTACTTCTTTTGAAGAAGTACTTTTTCTGCAGGGTTTCTTCTGTAGCAGGCATCCTTTATCACTTAGGTCCAAAGTCCCGTGAGGAAACTGCCTTAGAAAGCTGTGACAGTGTTGGAGGTGACACATGTGGGAACCTGGAGTTCCTGAAAGCACGTATTTTTCTGTAGCCTCCAGAACCTCAAATTATTGTTGGCATCTGTGCCATGACCAAGAAATCCAAGTCCAAGCCAATGACCCAAATCCTAGAGCGACTCTGTAGGTTTGACTACCTGACTGTTGTCATCCTGGGAGAAGATGTGATCCTCAATGAACCTGTGGAGAACTGGCCATCCTGCCACTGTCTCATTTCTTTCCACTCCAAAGGTTAGGGTCTGGGAAGGAAGGATGGTGGTGGGGATGCTGGTTTGGGGATGGAATTCTTATTATCCCATTAATAAGAGGATGTCAGCTTCTCAGCACACAAGGGAGCAGTGAAGGGAAGTTTGCCTTCTGTTTCAGGGTTTGCTGGGTATAGGTTAAAACCCACATCCCAGCCACACAAGACAACTCAAAGGTCCTTACCTTCTCCCATAGAGTTGGATCTCTGGGAGGATGCTACATGTAATTGTGTTTATTTTCCTGATGAATATCCTGAACTTGAGGATCTGGGCAGATAAGTGCTGGGTTAGATGTGCCGAGGAGCTCCGTGGCAGCTGCTAGGTCTAGCGGGTCACGGTCTATCCTGCTGTTTCTCACTCTGCCTCTTCTACTTTTTTGGTCTCTCCATTTCTTTCTCCATCACAGGCTTTCCTCTGGATAAAGCTGTTGCTTACTCCAAACTTCGAAACCCCTTCCTTATCAATGATCTGGCCATGCAGTATTACATCCAAGATAGGTATAGCTTCCTATGGACCAGAGGGGAGGGTGATCCTGAAATGCCCATTTCAGGGCGCCTGTTCTGGGATGGGCAGAGTCAAACAAATATGCTTCATATTTTGTACCATATTAAATTGAGTTATGGTACCTTATGCAAATAAAATTCCTATCCTTAACCCCTTTGTTATCCCCACTTTTCCTACCTGGCTAATTTATTTGGGGGTGACAGGAGGGAGGTGTACCGGATCCTGCAGGAGGAAGGTATTGATCTGCCGAGATATGCTGTGCTCAACCGTGACCCTGCTTGTCCTGAGGGTGAGTATCTGGCTGTGTCTGGTCATTCCTTGCCTTGATTTCCATGATTTGGCCCAATATTTGTCCCTTAAACACTTCCTCTGTACATATCTGTATGAGCTTTTGACTGTTGGATTATAGGTAGAGCTACAGGCTTTAGACTGCCTTTGAACTTTTATATAGATATTATCACGTCTAAATGCCATATATAAGAATTGCCATATCTGTTACAGGACATGGTCATAAAATTTGAAAGGTTGTATAGATTAAAACCCCAGGGAAGTAGGAGTTGGAAATACTCTCCAACCTTAGGCCCTAAAAATGATCACACACCCATCTTTCAGAGTGCAACTTGATAGAAGGTGAAGACCAGGTGGAGGTCAATGGAGCCGTCTTTCCCAAGCCCTTTGTGGAAAAGCCAGTGAGTGCAGAGGACCACAATGTTTACATCTACTACCCCAGCTCTGCAGGAGGAGGAAGCCAGCGCCTCTTCCGTAAGGTACAGGAGACACCTGAGCATCTGGGAGGCCAGAGAGTAGAAGGGCAGTGAGGTTGTTAGGAGTGGAGAGGGACTGAGGACAAAGCCTGGAGACTGAGGCAATGTTGTTTCTCTTTCTTTCCTCCTAAAGATTGGCAGCCGGAGCAGTGTTTACTCTCCCGAGAGCAGCGTCCGGAAGACAGGATCATACATCTATGAGGAGTTTATGCCGACAGATGGCACTGATGTTAAGGTTATGGTGGATACAGAGCTTTAAAACGTTATAAACATCTGGGTGGGGATGAGGTGCTTGGGAAGTAAGTGGTAGTGTATATGCATAGGATCTTAGAAAATAAATCATGATTTCAACTGGCTTTCACATTCAAGTGAAGATAACAAATGAGATCTAGATGTCCTCATTTTCACTATCAGAGCGAGAACAAGGTGCCATAGTAAATTTTAAAACATTGGTAAATTATTAATTAGTAAGGACTAGACAAGAGTGCCAGACTCCTAAGGAAAAACCTTTGTCATATCACCTGAATAAGGCTCAGTACCAAAAATATCAGTCTATGTATTCTTTTTTGAAAAATGTCTTACTACATTTGTGTGTGTGTGTGTGTGTGTGTGTGTGTGTGTGCGCGCACATGTGTGTATGTGTATATGTGTGTGTATGTGTGTGTGCATGTGTGTGCACACGTGTGTGTGTGTATGTGTATATGTGTGTGTATGTGTGTGCGTGTGTGTGTGTGCGCGTGCATGTGAGTGTGTGTGTGTGTGTGTGTGCCTGTCATAGTATGTGTGTGGAGTCAGAGGACAACTTGCGGAAGTCATTTCTCTCCCTCATCTATATGAATCCTGGAGATCAGATTATGAGCCAACATCTTTACCTGCTGAGCCATCTCATGGTCCTAGTCTTTGTTTGGAGGGGTTTTTGTTTGTCTTGTTTTTATTTTAAGACAGGGTCTTACTATGTAGCTCTGGCTGACCTGAGACTTACTGTCTAGACCAGGTTGTCATTGAACTCTGCCTCCTGAGTGCTGGGATTGAAGGCAGGTGCCATCACCCTTGGCTGTACAGAGTTTGGTTTTTTATTATGGAATAGTCTACAGACCTAGTGCTCATATTGTCTTCTCACATACAGGGTGAGCTGTGGGCATACTCAGTGATGCTATGTACCTGCAGGTGTATACAGTGGGACCAGACTATGCCCATGCTGAAGCTAGAAAGTCTCCAGCTTTGGATGGGAAGGTTGAACGAGACAGTGAGGGCAAAGAGGTTCGATATCCAGTCATGTTGACTGCCATGGAAAAGCTGGTGGCCAGGAAGGTCTGCGTAGCTTTTAAGGTAGAGTGGGCTCATGGGGCTATGGGGTGAAGGAAAGAAGTGGGCGGGGTCTGAGAGCTGTCTCTGATTCTTCTTGCCTTTTTGTGTTTGCAGCAAACAGTTTGTGGATTTGACCTTCTCCGTGCCAATGGTCACTCCTTTGTGTGTGACGTCAATGGCTTTAGCTTTGTCAAGAACTCAATGAAATATTATGATGATTGTGCCAAGATTCTGGGGTAAGAGATATAGTGGGCTAGGGTATGGGGAAGAGGGCACAGGAGATTTCTCCTCCTAAACTGGGTGTGATGGTCTATGCCTGTTACCCCAGCACTTGGGAGGTGGAAGCAGTTTGAAACTGTCATGGGATACATGAGGCTATACCAGTTTAAAAAAAAAAAAAAGCAAATAAATAAATAAATAAATAAATAAAGCTTTTGCTTTATTTTAAAAATGATTCAAAAGTCAAAAACAAAACAGGAGAAGGGACTCCTCAGCCCCCTGCTGCCTCAGTACTGCATTCCTAAGTGATGATTGCTATTAACAGTTTTAGCTAAAGCAGATTGTCTTTCTCTCCCATGTGTAAATAACTATATTTAGTTCACTGAATGTGATAATACTATGCTTTTTCTTTTAAAATAGCATGTAATACCTAAACCATTCAAAAAACATAAGGAATGATTAATATAATGAGCATTCATGGGTATGGTAGTTCTAGCTAAAGACTATCTGTCTTAAGAAATACATCATTAGGCCAGATGTGTTGGTACATACCCTTAATCTCAGCACTCAGGAGCCAGAGGCAAATGGATCTCTGTGAATTCCAGGCCAGTCAGAGCTACATAGTGAGAGACTTATCTCAAACAAACAAACAAACAAACAAAACATTGTTAAGGGCCAACAAGATGGCTCAGAGGAGAGAGAGAGAGAGAGAGAGAGAGAGAGAGAGAGAGAGAGAGAGAGAGAGAGAGAGAGAGAGAGAGAGTGTGTGTGTGTGTGTGTGTGTGTGTGTGCTGCATAAATCAAGCTGTATGAATTTGATCTCTGGAACCTATGTAAAGGTGGGAAGAGAAAACCAACTTCACAAATTTGTCTTCTGACCTCCACACACATGGAGCATACATACCCACAAACACATCATGCACACTTATGCTCACAATAATTAATAGAAAAAAACCCACACCATTAAGAGTTACTCTGGGTGTGGTGGCACATTCCTTCCATCTCAGCCCTCATGAGGCTGAGGCAGGTATATGTTTGTGACTTCCATGCCATCATGGTCTACATAGTGAGTTCCAGGACAGCCATAGCTACACAGAGAAGCACTGCCTCGAAAACAAACAAAATACTATTAAGGCCAGGTATGATGGTGCACACATATAATTCTGTGTTCAAGACAGATGGGGGAATTTCAAGTCAGAGGCAAGCCTATGCTACATAGCAAGACCCTGTCTGGAAAAAGCTGGACATGTAGTAGAATGGTTGCCTGAATCCCTGGATTCTATCCCCAGACCCTCATAAAAGCAGCAGTGGTGCATACCAGCGTTTGGGAGGTGAAGGCAGTGTGGGGGCAGGGGAAGAATCAGAAATTTAAATCAAGGCTGAGAACATGGCTCAGTCAGTAAAGCGCTTACTGTGTGTAGGTGGAGTTTTTCTCTGTCCCAGCAGCTGCTCTCAAATGACCTACAACACAGACTTAATATGCTCAGCTGATAGCTCTTATAACTTATATTAACCCACTTCTATTAATCTTAACTTATATTAACCCATTTCTATTAATCTGTGTGCTGCCCCAGGCTCATTTACCCCAGGGACATACTCCCATCCTGCTTGCTCTCTGTCTCATGGCGGCTCCTGAGGCTCTGCCCTTCTTCCCAGCATTCTCTCTGCCCCTGAAATCCTGCCTACCTATCAGCCAATCAGCTTTGTATTAACAATGAGAGCAACACATTTTCAGTATGCAGAGGGGTTATTCCATAGCAACTGTGCAAGCATGAAGAGACAAGTTTAGATCCCTATCACCCATGTCAAAAGTCAGGAGTAGCCTGTAGTCCCAACATAAGGAGACAGAAACAAGATGATCTTAAGGGCTCACTGGCCAGCCAGTTTAGATGATTGGTGAGCTCCAGGTCAACCAATGAAAGAGCCTGTCTTAAAACACAAGGTGGAGACCTCTGACCAGGCTCACATAGACTAATATATACATCTGTATACATGAATATAATATAACCCCACCCACCTCATACATACAAAATAGAACTTTAAGGTTATCTACTATATGAGGCCAGCCTGGGATACATGAGAAAAATTATACTGTTAAGAATATGTGAAGGCTGGGTGTGATGGCCCATCCTTTAATTCTAGTGCTTGAGAGGCAGAGATAAGAGATCTCTGTGAGTTCAAGACCAGCCAGGGCTACAGTATGAGACTCTATCTAAAACAGAATATCTGAGGGCTTGAGATATGGCTTAGATCATAAAAGAGCTTGCTTTACAAACTTGATGACCTGAGTACAGTCCCTGGAACCCATGTAAAAGTTGAAGAGAACTGACTACTGAAAGTTGTCTTCTGACTGCCACATGCTCATGCCTACACATATACATCACACACACACACACACACACACACACACACACACACATATACACACCATACACACATGCTCATACATATACATCTCATATACATACCCTCAAGTCCACAATACACATCACACACACACCCATGCTCACACATATATATCACACACATACCCATGTCCACATATATACATTATACACATACATACATACATACATACATACATACATACATACATACACCCATGCCCACACATATATGTCACACACACAATCACTTAATTAATTAAAAAATTTCAAGATGGATATGGTAGCACACACCTATAATCCCAGCACTTGAGAGGCAGAGGCAGGAGGGTCTCTTGGAGTTCAAGTCCAGCCTGCTCTACATAATGAGTTCCACCCCAGCTAGGGGTACATAGTGAGACTCTGTCTCAAAAAAATATTTTTTTCACACATGTATTATAAAAATAAAAGAAGGGCTAGAGAGAAGACTGGGCAGTCAGGAGCACTGTTCTTATGAAGGACCTGGCTTAGGTTCCCAGCACCCACATGGTGGCTCACAACCATCTGTCATTCCAGTTCTAGGAGATCATTGCCTTCTCCAGATCTCAGTGGTCACCAAACACACACATGTGCACATACATGCAGGCTAAACACTCATAAAGTAAAATGAACCAAAAAAAAAAAAAAGTGAAATGGTATATGAGTTAGCCTGGTTGTGTATGTCTATAACCCCAACATTGGGATTGTAGGAAGTAAATTTAGGAGACTGGTAGGATTAGGAGATTAGTTCAAGGCTAGCCTAGTGGTCTGGAGGCCAGCTTGGGCCACATGAGATACTGTCTGAAAACAAAGAAACGAAACAGAGTATAGTTGAAATCCCTGTATAGTGCTGAGGTTAAAGCCTTTCCCACACCCAGAGGGAATATTAGCCTTCACTGGTTTGTTTAGCCCTGCATTTGTTTCTGCCAATGGATTAGGCTTGGTGGCAAATGCCTTTAGCAGCTGAGGCATCTCACTGGTCTCTTCCTTTTTTTTTTTTTTTTTTTCTTATTTTTTTTTCTTTTTTAAGGGGTTGTTTGAACATTTTGGGCTTTATATTAATGCTGTCTTTTGCTACATGATTGCGTATATGTTGTTATGACCTTCTGTCATTCAATTGTTCGTTTGTTTTCATTCAGCTTCGTTATATTTTGCCTCCTAGGAACACCATTATGCGGAGCTTGCCCCACAGTTCCAGATACCATGGTCCATCCCCACAGAAGCTGAGGACATTCCCATTGTCCCTACCACTTCTGGCACCATGTAAGCAGAAGTTAAAAGTCTATAGTGACCTGTGTAAAAGCTGGGATTCCTTTCCTGACCCCATGCTGTCTAAGAGTAGCGCCTAACCTTTGCTAGTTAGCGGTCCCTGAAGTCTCCCACTGTGTCTGCTCTCAGACCCCTGTGTTCTTTGATGTCTCGAGTAGAATGTGATGGTAGGAGGTAAGTTGAGGTCTGGGGTGGGGGAATGGCTCTGAGGACACTCCCGATCTTAGGATGGAACTCCGCTGTGTCATTGCCATTATCCGTCATGGAGATCGAACCCCAAAGCAGAAGATGAAGATGGAAGTGACGCACCCGAGGTAGGGAGAGTGTCCTAATGTAGATGAGGGATTTGGGTGGGGAGCACAGTGCCCAGGAGGTCTGACTTTTTTCTTACATTTTACTTCCTCAGGTTTTTTGCTCTATTTGAAAAACATGGTGGATACAAGACGGGGAAATTAAAACTTAAGCGACCGGAGCAGCTCCAGGTAAGGTGGTGGGTCTGAGCGGGAGCCCTGGTCTAAGCAGAGAGAAGCCAGTGTGGGGCTGCGAAGGGGTGGATGGGAGGGTGAAATGGGCAGAGGGGAGGACTGAATGATTCCTTGTGGTCTCTCTAGGAGGTGCTGGACATTACGAGGCTGCTGTTGGCTGAAGTGGAGAAAGAGCCAGGCATTGAGATTGAGGAGAAGACAGGGAAACTGGAGCAGCTGAAGTCGGTGTTGGAGATGTGAGAGAGGGACAGCAGCAGGGAGCCACTAACTGACGGGGGGGGGGGGGGGCACGCAGTAACCTGGGGCTGTTCCCTGCAGGTATGGTCACTTCTCAGGTATTAATCGGAAGGTGCAGTTGACTTACTACCCCCACGGAGTGAAAGCTTCAAATGAGGGCCAAGGTGAGCAGCACTCTCTCCCTCCTCATCCTCCTTTTCCTCTTTAACATCTTAAAATTTTTATTTTTTATTTATTAATTTAGTGGGGGTGGGACACACATGCCACAGAGCAGTTGTGGAGCTCAGAGGACAACTGTGGGGGTCAGTTCCTTCCTTCTACCAAGTTGGTCCTGGAGATGGAACTTGGGTGCTTAGGTTTGGAGGCAAATGCATTTACCAGCTAAGCCATCTCACTGGCCTTTTTATTTATTTATTTTAAAGATAGAGTCTTGCTATGTAACCCAGGCTAATCTGAAATTCCCAGCAATCCTTCTGCCTCAGTTTTCCAAGAGCTAGTATTACAGGCAGGTGACACCATACCTGGCTTTCAGAGCTCTAGACCTTCTGCTTGGTCTCTACCAATAATTACCCATGTTCTTGTCAGAAACCCTGATGTCTATGTGTTCCCATCGTAACCCTTGGATGAGGCCTGTCCGCTCTTTCTTCCTTCAGATCCTCAGAGAGAAGCCCTGGCACCATCTCTCTTGCTGGTGCTGAAGTGGGGTGGAGAACTGACCCCTGATGGCCGAGTTCAGGCTGAGGAGCTGGGTCGAGCTTTTCGCTGCATGTACCCTGGAGGCCAGGGTGAGTGATGGAGAGTAAATGCCTCAAAAGACTGGGATAAGATCATTAGAGTTAGGAAGGGAGAGGGGATTGAAGGAGCAGATGCTGTGATGTTACTAAAGGGACAGTTAGTATTTGTTCCCCACACAGCTTTGTAGCAGTCTAGGCTTGGATTCCCTTTTGCTCCAGGTGACTATGCTGGCTTCCCTGGCTGTGGGCTGCTACGTCTCCATAGCACTTTCCGGCATGACCTCAAGATCTATGCATCTGATGAGGGCCGAGTCCAGATGACTGCCGCTGCCTTTGCGAAGGTAAAGCCTCTGTTCCTTCCAGTAACAGCTTCTGTTAGGTAGAGAAGCAATTTGGAGGACTAGGTGGAAGTGCTGGTATGTTAATTCAGAGAAGTTTGTGTCCATCTCCATTCTGTAGTACTGAAAAGGAGCTGGGAATGGTCAGCATCAGCCTCTTGAGGCTCTCTCTCCATCCCATGTCTGGGACTTTGTAGGCTAGGGATGTCTACCAGGAAGAGAAGCTAATAAACCCTGTGCTTTCCTTCCAGGGCCTTCTGGCTCTAGAAGGGGAGCTTACACCCATTTTGGTGCAAATGGTGAAGAGTGCTAACATGAACGGGCTGCTGGACAGTGACAGCGACTCCTTGAGCAGCTGCCAGCACCGTGTGAAGGCGCGGCTGCACCACATTTTGCAGCAGGATGCACCCTTTGGTCCCGAGGACTATGACCAGGTAACACCCTCCTCCTCTCTGCCCAGCTACCATGCACCTGATTTCTAAAATTCTAAGTAATAGTACCCATTGTATGCTAGGCACTGTGTTAGGATATTTAGCTACAGCATTTTGTTTAATCCTTACAGCAACCCTTTGTGGTAAATTCATGTCCACAGTTTTCATTATGCACAAAGGCAAAGATTAAAAATATTTTTATAAGTTTGGCGTCAGGGTTCATTGACAGACCTATCACAAGACTATTTAGAATCTGTATTTATCTCATTCAGTGTAAATGTCATATATTTTGCTGGATTAATATTAATGTGTTTGATTGTGCCTTAGGCTCTGCTAGAGCTATTATATGCCATGTGGTTTATGCATTGTTTTAAATCCTGTAATCTAAAACAAACAAACAAACAAACAAACAAAAGAACCCTTAGTTCTAAGTTTCAGCTGACTTTGGGTCTTGAGGTTAGAAGACTGTTTCAGTGATCTCCGTAAGAACTATGTCCAGGGAGCAATAATATGAACAAAGGAGTCAAGACCATGATGAGGAAACTCACAGAATCAGCTGATCTGAGCTAGTGAGAGATCACTGACTCAGGTCTGACAAATGGGAAGCCTGCATAAAACCCAACTAGACTCCCTTAATATGGATGACAATGGTGTGACTGGGAAAATGTATGAGGCCACAGGCAGTGGGTCCAAGATCTAACACTAATGCACAAACTGACTTAGTGGAGCCCATTCTATATGGAGAGATACCTTGCCCAGCCTAGACACAGGGGTGTAGGGGTGGAGAGGTGCCTTGGTCCTGCCTCAACGAGATGATGGGACAGACTTAGTAGACTTCCTAGGGAGGCCTTACCCTCTCCATGGAGCAGATGGGAGAAGGGGAGGGGTTGAAAGGAGTGGGAGGAGAGGAGGGAGGGGGAACTGGGATTGGAACGTAAAAAATAAATTTAAAAAAGCAAAAAGAAATTACCCATGACAAAATATATTAGATTTTAAAAAGAAAGGAAGGAAGGAAGGAAGGAAGGAAGGAAGGAAGGAAGGAAGGAAGGAAGACAAAGAACTGCCTCCAGGGCTGTAACAGCATCAGCTCACTGTCTTGGTCTTGGGCTCAGCTGGCTTTAGCTGTGTTCTGAAGTCGTAGTGCAGTGTTGACTAGGGTTGGGATCTAGTTGAATCTAGAGATTTAACTAGAGTTCTGGGGTGGCTGGCTCTTTACTTCATCCTCTCCCTATAGCTGCAGGACCTATTCCCTTCACAAGAACTTGTCTTGTGGTTGGTCTAGCATCTGAGGTGAAGCTTAGGACCCATCCAAAGCAGAAGCTTCCCAGTCTTCTCCTCCTCCTCCTTCTCCTTCTTCATTTTGAGGCAGGGTATTGCTATAGAGCCCAGGTTGGTCTTGAACTTGAAGTGACACCCCCTCACACCCCCCTACCCCCATCCCACCCCCATCCAACACCACCACCACACCACACCCCCCACACCCCCCACCCCCCCACCCCCGCTCTGCCTCCTGGTTGTGAAGCTTCTTAGTTGTCTTGAAGCAAGGGCCCACAATTAACACAACTCATGGTTGTTATTTCATATTGGTGATGCACTCACAAAGCCAGCCCTGATTTCAAGAAAAGGGGGAGACAAAGAATTAACAGTCACCTTTAATCTGCCTGGGAAACAGTTAGAACTGCCCTACCCCTCTTCCATCTTAACAGAGGAGGAAGCCTAGCTTCTAAAGAACTTAAGCAACCCTTTCAAGATAGTCTGGATCTCAGGAGTCTATTCTGAAGGCCTGACTGCTAAGTGCTGTCCATGCTGCCTGGTAGTGTTGACCACAGCACTAGCTGTTGCCCAGTGAAGCCTTTTTTCCTGGGTTGGTCAGGTGGTAGTTTCTTTGTTTTGTTTTGTTTTTAACTGTCTCACACTTCATTTTGATAGGTTCTTTTTTTTTCCTTTTTATTTTTATTTTATGTGCATTGGTGTTTTGCCTTCATTTCATGTATATTTAGGTGAGGGTGTCAGGCTCCCTGGAACTGGAGTTAACTGAGTTATAGACAGCTGTGAGCTGCCATGTGGGTGCTGGGAATTGAACCCAGGTCCTCTGGAAGAGCAGTCAGTGCTCTTAACCACTGAGGCATCTCTCCAGCTCAGGTCTTTTTTTTTTTTTTAATGTGTATTATAAAAAATTTTAGTGAATGATTGTTTTGCCTTCATATATGTGTGAACACCACATTTGTGCAGTGCCTCTAGAGGTCAAAAGAGAGCATCAGATCACCTGAAACTGGAGTTACAGACAGTTGTGAGCTGCCATGTGGGTGCTGGGAATCAAACTCAGGTCCTCTGGAAGAGCAGGCTCACTCTTAACAGCAGAGCCATCTCTCTGGTCCCTCTGATAGGTTCTTGAATGACTTATTAAGGGGAATAATACTTGTTCTCTTATTTTCCTGCCTAGTGTTCACTGCCAAACAGAAAATGCAGGGTAGTCTCCCTTTTTTCACGCCTCCTTGTGCTAGTAAGAACGAAACATATGAGGCCTGCACTAGAACTCTATTCCACCTAAATTCTTCCCCATTTCATTTTTCTTTTGACATTTTATCTATGAGTGTGCATGTGTACCTGTGTGTGGCTTGTGCACTCGAGTCTTGGTGCCTATGGAGCCCAGAAGAGGGTATTAGGACTCCTGGGTCTAGAGGTATAAGCAGCTGTGAGCCACCCAGTGTGGATGCTGGGAACCAGACTCTGGTCCTCTGCAAAAGCAATCAGTGCTCTTAACCACTGAGCCTTCTCTCCAGCCCTCCTCATTTTGTGTTGATGGTAACTGTCTGAAAGGCTTGAATTGGAAACCAGGTGTAATGGAGCATACCTTCAATCCAAGCACTCGGGAGGTGGAGGCAGATGGATCTCTGTGAGTTTGAGGCCAGCCTGGTCTACAGAGCAAGTTCCAGGCCAGCCAAGGTCAAAAACAAACCAAACAGGGACAGGGGAGGAGGGGAGGGTGAGGGAACTGGGATTGACATGTAAAACAAGCTTGTTGCAAATTTAAATAAGAAAATATTATCAAAAAATTTTTTTCAAAACCAGAACAAAAACGAACCAAACAAATGAAACACCCAAAAACTTTGAGCTGAAGCCTAGTTAGAAGTAACACTGGTACTCTAAGTCAGTGCAAGACAGGACTCTATTTCTCATCAGAACGTTCCACAGAGACTGGAAGGAATTTATTCTTTATTCTCCAGCATTTTCCATGTGTATTTTACAGTTCCCAAGTAAAGTGTAAGTATACTTGAATTTCTCTGGGCTTTGAAACTTTTAAGGTAGGCCCCTCACGGATGATCATTTTTTGGAGCAGTGTCCTCATCTGAAGGGCCAGAACTGCCAGGGTGCCCAGGGACATGAGAACCTCCTGAAGTGAACCAGCAGGCAGACCTGTATTGTAGCCAGTTTCTTTGTAATAAGCAGGAGTCTGGGAAATTGGCCTGAGCCCAGTCTGCTTTTCTATACTGTTCCTCCTAGCTGGCTCCGACTGGAAGCACTTCTCTGCTCAACTCCATGTCTGTAATCCAGAATCCTGTGAAAGTCTGTGATCAGGTGTTTTCCCTGATTGAAAACCTTACCCACCAGATTCGGGAGCGGATGCAGGACCCCAGCTCTGTAGGTGGGTGTGAATACTGCTGTCTACCAGCTAAGGCCTCAGTTCCTTAGGAACTCCTCCCTCTCCTGTGGGTCTACTGCAGAGATGTCAGAGTCTTCCAGTGCAAGTCAAATCTGGCCTCTTTTGACTGTCTGCCTTCTTCTCAGACCTTCAGCTCTACCACAGTGAGACACTAGAGCTAATGTTGCAGCGCTGGAGCAAACTAGAGCGAGACTTTCGACAAAAGAGTGGGCGCTATGACATCAGTAAGATCCCTGATATCTACGACTGTGTCAAGTATGATGTGCAACACAATGGGAGTCTAGGACTTCAAGGCACAGCTGAGTTGCTACATCTCTCAAAAGCTCTGGCCGATGTGGTCATTCCCCAGGTGTGTCTCATGTAATGGATCCATAGAGTGGGGTAATGAGAGAGAAGGGAGGGAAGAAACTAGAAAGGGAGCTTGGAGAAGGAATTGAGTTTCTACAGGACTAGTCTGGCATCAAGACGGACTGGAGACTTTTGGAGGGGATGTGATGGACAGGAAAGTGGGACAAGACTAACTGAGCTTCTTCTTCCTGGCCTGGGACGCTCAGGAGTACGGGATCAGTCGAGAGGAGAAAATGGAAATCGCTGTGGGCTTCTGTCTTCCACTAGTGAGGAAGATCCTACTTGACCTGCAGAGAACCCACGAGGATGAGTCTGTCAACAAGCTGCATCCCCTGTGAGGGAGGGCTGGGAGGAGAACTGGATGGAGGGAGGGAGGGACACTGGGAGCCCTGGGAGAATCAAGGTCGAGACAGCTGGAGAGCCAAGAAGAGAAAGGATCAGGACAGAGAAGAGAGCTGTCTTTGGGTGGGAGGAGGAGTTTTCAGAGGCTGGGAAAAGGTCATCTGATCATCTGACTGGTGTCTGATTTAACTTTGATGTCAGGTACTCCCGGGGAGTGCTTTCTCCAGGCCGCCATGTTCGAACTCGTCTCTATTTCACCAGTGAGAGTCACGTTCACTCCCTACTCAGTGTCTTCCGTTATGGGGGACTTCTTGATGTAAGCATCCTCCCGTCCTTCTTCCTTGGACCTCTGAGCATTTATTCCCTAGCAGTCATCAGCTGTCCTTCTTATGCTTGTTTCTCCTGTGAATGTTTGCCATTCTCCTCAGTCCCCTCCCCACTCCTCTTACTTGTCCTTGGGCGCTGGCTTAACTTTGTTTGTGTTTGGTAGGAGACCCAGGATGCACAATGGCAGCGAGCTTTGGCTTATCTTAGTGCCATCTCAGAGCTCAACTACATGACCCAGATTGTTATCATGCTTTATGAGGACAACACTCGGGTGAGGAGCCAGCAGGGCGGGATGAGGGAAGGGCCCTTCTTCCAACTCCATTAAAAAAGCAACTTCCCTTTTATTTTTAGACAGCGTGTGTGTGTGTGTGTGTGTGTGTGTGTGTGTGTGTGTGTGTGTGTGTGTGTGTGTGCGCGTGCGTAAGCATGCACTGTACATGTGTAGAGATCAGAGAACAACTTGTAGGAGTTGACTCTCTTCTTCATTTCATGGTTCCTGGGGACCAAACTCAGATCACTGTGGTTAGTGGCAGACAGATACCTCTCCCTGACCCACAAAAATTCTTTTTTTTTTTTTTTTTGTTTTTGTTTTTGTTTTGTTTTGTTGAGATAGAATTTGTCTGTGTAACAGTCCTGGCCATCCTGGAACTCACTCTATAGACCAGGCTGGACTTGACCTCACAGAGATTCATGTGCCTCAGCCTCCCAAGTGCTGGGATTAAAAGCATATGCCACAACTGCCCAGCACAAAAACTTTCTTAGATTTGTGTAGACTTTGGACAGTAGTTTTTCTTCAACTGCCATATCTGTTGCTCTCTTTGCAGTGTACTCAATAAGTTTGGTTTTCATCTTTGGAAAAAAAAAAAAGAATTTATAGAATCTGGCTAGATGCAGTATGTAGGTACAGCATGGCACAAAGCACCTAGAAGATTCCTGCTGAAACAGAACCTATGTTCTGGGATGATGTTGAACCAGAGAAATAACCTAAAACACAACTGTAGAATTTGGGACAATGTATTATGATTCTTATTTTTGGTAATATCTGTCTCTCTCTCTCTCTCTCTCTCTCTCTCTCTCTCTGTCTCTCTGTCTCTCTGTCTCTCTCTCTCTCTCTGTGTGTGTGTGTGTGTGTGTGTGTGTGTGTGTGTGTGTGTACGTGTGTACATATGCATGCCTTCTGCATCAGTCTAGCAAAAGACATCTCTAAAGTTCTGCTGTGTATACCATAGGCAGGGAAGGATTGTATAACTGGAGGTGAAGTGTGAGCTCCTATAATAGATGAGCCCCAGACTGAGGGCAAGACCCAGAAATCTCAGTCCTGGCTTCCCTGAGTGGTTATATCCTTTTGAGTTCTTCTCTGCTGCTCCTGGGTGTTCTGTCACTGCATCCAGATTCTCCCAATTACTCTTCATATGGTGATAGGTTACCCAATTACCCTTCATAGGACCCGTTGTCGGAGGAACGGTTTCACGTGGAGCTACATTTCAGCCCTGGAGTGAAAGGTGTTGAAGAAGGCAGTGCCCCAGCTGGCTGTGGGTTCCGTCCAGCCTCATCAGAGGTGGGTCCGAGGGCTGGGATTTGGGACTCTGGGACTTAGGGACCAGGGGACCAGGTGGTGGGAAACTGGGAATTAATCCAGGTTGGTTCAGAAGGTTGAGGATTTTGATATTAGGAAGATGGAAATCATTAACGTCTCTCCATATATCGATTATTACAGAACGAAGAGATGAAACCAGATCAAGGCAGCATAGAAAACCTATGCCCAGGGAAGGCATCAGATGAACCAGACCGAGCATTACAGACCTCACCCCAGCCTATTGAGGGCACTGGCCTCCCGAGGAGATCACCTCTCATTCGGAATAGAAAAGCTGGCTCCATGGAGGTAATGAGATTGATACAAGACAATGATGGCATACAAGTACTCATAGGAAAATATCTGTTTCCTCTGAATCTTCTTGAGACCTGAAGCAGAGTCCCCATGCAGTGGTTTTTATGTTACCTAATATTCCTTTCACAGCTGGTCCCCAGTAGAACTTCTTTAAGCTGGGTGCTACTTGTGATGGTAAAGACTTGCCAGTGAGCGGTACCCTAAGAGAAAAGGATTTTAAGATAAAATAGAGACAGCACGAACTCTGGGCTGACATCACCGTTTGATTCCCAGAAGCTGTGTGACCTTGTCCAGGTAGCTTCTCAAGCCTCACTTCTTTTTCCATCTGTGCGATATGAGTAATACCTACCTTACCTTATAGACACATTAAGAGTGACTGCATAACAGTGTAGTTGATGCTAGAGGCCAGACCCTCTTCTTTTTGTTCAGACATGAGCGGATTCCTGGCACTTGAATGCTGTTAGGGTTATCTATACTGTCATGCCGGAAGGATGCTTGGTCATCTAGAGTTCTATGTGTCTCTACTTTTGTGATGGTTTATCCACTTGGGTCTGTGTTTTGGTATTTTTAGATTTTGTCCCAAATCCTACTTATGCTTTTCCATCTAGATTTGTCACTGCATCTCCTCACTGTCCCCAGGTTTTGCTTTGTCTTTCTTGGTAACCCAGTTCTCTGCTTTGGCCCAGTAATGCTTTCTTTCATTTTCTCCATGACACTCCTTTCCATGCTGTGACTTATCCCTGTCCCAGAGACCACATGCTCTGGATGCTGCTCTGGACTCATGGATCTATTCAGCTGGCTCTCTACAGGTTTCTATCTTGTGGGATTTGGTTTTTCTGTTTTAGGGACATGTCAGAAGAATCTACAATAAACTTTCATAGGTTAATGCAGAGATTTACATTTCAGATTCTGGAGAAGCCCAAGAGCTTCCTGATTTGGGGGGGGGGGGTTGAATATGCAGCTTCTTTAGGAGAGATGTGCCTTAGTTTCTTTTGAGGTGCAGGTAGAACTGCACCCTGCACACACTCTCACCCTTATGCAATAGATACAATGGGCGAGATGGTATGTAATTGTTTGTCCTGGGATGTCCCTTTGTCATCTTATGTCAGCACAGGGGACACAAACAAAGAAGAACTCCGTGACATCCTCTCTCAGGCTTGCTGAGATTGTCTTCTTTCTGGAAGCTTCCTTGAATATGATCTTTTTTTTTCTTTTTTTTTTCTTTGTGGTATTGGGGATTGAACCCAGAGCCTCATACAAGCCAGGCAAGTGTTCTACCACCAAGTGACAGCCCCATCCCTTTTTGTTATTTTTTATTTTGAGATTGGGTTTTGCTAAGTTACCAAGGCTGGTTCTGAATTCACTCTGTAGCACACACAGACTTCGAACTGATGATCTTCTCGCCTTACCCTCCCAAGGCGCTGGGATCATAGGCCTAAGCCACCAGACCTATCTACGATTCCTGTTGCAGTCACATTCCTTCCTTTGAGTTGTCAGTGTTGTGTAGATCCTGGCTCATTCAGGGTGATGACTACCCAGAATGTGTTCCTCAGCCAGCTCTTTGGTCACACAGTCTTAGAGTATCAATTCTTTCTCTCCTTGCTCTGTAGGTCAATTTGGGGTGTCTTATCATCATCAATGACATCTCATCCCTCCTTCTTGTCATCTCATATTTTTGAACTGTCTTAGATTATAAAATGTATGATCTTAATAGCAGCTGTGCTGTAGCTGGCCATCCTCTCTGGCTCTCTAACTGGCTCTGCCCTATGGGCACTGGGGCTTTGGGAGCTTGAGGCTAAAGGAGCCTTGACCGGCTTTCCACCCGGTCTGATTGCAGGTCATGAACATGCAGTGCACAGGGAACCTGGACCTGATCCCCTTGAGGGGACGGCGTCGCAGGAGGTCAGGAGACCTCCCCCGGCTTTCCCCAGCCATCGGCCTACAGCCCCGGGCTGTGTCCACCACTCACCTGGCTTCCTGCACACAGGTGTCTCTTCCTGCCTTGTCATCCTTTCCTGCCTTTTGTCTTTGCTTTTGGGATCTAGGGAAACTGGTCATTATCTAGGTGGGATGTATGCATTGTTGGGGATTGTGTGATTGGCCCTTATGGGTATTTTGCGGGGGGAAACTCAGTATCATGATTCCAGTAATATTATAATTGGAGGGCGGCCTACTTGGCTTAAATAAGAAACTGAGGGTGGCTTTATTCACCTCAGCTGTCCCTTGAAAAGAGAGGGCAGGCCATACTTTGTGGCTGAGTCACTGATTGGCTTTTTGAGTCCTAGGAAGGAACAGGTAAGACTGAAGGTGCCTACTCTGCTGGGGATGACCTATAAGTTGGACCATGGTTCGGCAGATCTGGGGTGGGTGGGGTGAGGGAGGCTGCAAGGACCAGTGTTTTGGCAGTAGAAGTAAGTGCCTTCTAACATAGATGGACTCCTTGGACACTTCACCTCTGCAACGTGCACTCTGTTCCCGTCTTACTCCTCTTTCACCATAAACATCTTCAGGCTCATCTAATCTTTTTGATACTGCTTGGCTTTGTAGGGGCAAGATTCAGAACCTGGGTCTTATACTTTGAGACAACAAGGAAATTAATATAGAGTCCTTTTTCTGCAGGTGCTGTCTGAAACTTCATCTTCAAGACCTGGTGGCTACCGGCTATTTTCATCTTCACGGCCACCAACGGAGATGAAGCAGAGCGGCCTAGGTAAGTTTTCCAGCATCTCTTCACCTGTTGTTGGAACGGGTTGTCTGTCTGTTATCCAGAGTTTTATTGTGGGAAATGTTCATCTCAGGAAATGAGACTATGCAGTCAGTGTCACTGTCAGATGTGGGAAGGGGAAATAAAGTGGAGGCGGCTGGAGTTATGTGTGGATGGATCAAGGTGATTGTTTTCATCCCAGAAGGGTGTTTGCCTTTTGATTTTTTTTCCCACCAATCCTCGTTTTCCTAGCTGTGTTTTCCCTAGGGTGTTTTTCTGGCTTTCCTTCTCATTCCTTATCTGTCCCTCCAGTCTAGCCCAGACTTTAAGGGACCATGGAGGCTTTGACCCTTCAGAGTTATCAGTGACAGGTACTTGAGTTATGCAGGTAAAGCGAGAGGTACTTGTGACCTGAAGTCATCATATTTCCATATGAGATCTTGTGCCACATCTTCCTCTGAAATCTGGTTTCCACACCCTGCTTTCCTAATCCTGTAACTTTTTCCTTTCTTTCCGGAAGCTTGAGGGACACAAATCTGACACGGGTGAGGTGGCAGAGGCTTCCCTCAGGACATTGAGGGGATATCTCTTGATGTTTTTGAGCCCTGGAAAGGGATGGAGAACATCTTCAACCTTTTCTGAGGACACAGACTTGAGGAAGCACCAAGCCTCAGAGGGTATGGTATTCTTTGGGGCAGTCCTTGAGATGGACTGCCTCTGAACACAATGCCATGTAAACCAAGTAACTAACTAGAGGTCAGAGATGACCGTGTGGGGTCTGAACTGGTCCTTTTGACTCATTTTTAAAAAAAAACCTCGTGCTATTCTCTCAATTTAAATCCTCTCTCTCTCTTTTTTTTTTCTTTTACTTTTGCGTTTGCTGCTTAATTTCTTGGTCCCAAAATGGTTAATATTTGAACTAGTAAAGAGAATAAATGTTTTGATAATTTTCCAAGCTAATTTTATGGAAGGAGACTGCCTTCTAGAATCCTGAAATAAATTGACTGGTTTAAGACATGGGAGCTAAATGACAATTGTGTAGGTCAGCAAAACAGACTTCTTATCCCAGAAACCCCAAAAGGCCAAGAAAAAGCAAGACCCAGTAAAGACCCAGATTTTAGATAGGTTAGAAACAGATAGTGTGACAGTGGAAGTCTTCTCAAGAGTAAGGCCAAGACCAAGAAACCCTGTCTGGAAAAACAAAAAAGGAAAATAAAAAGAGTGAGGCACAGGAGCCAGACATGGTAGTCTACTTTTAATCCTAGCACTCAGAGGTCAGGGGTGGGGTCAGAGGCAGGTAAATCTCTGTGAGTTCCACACCATCCTGGTCTACATAGTGAGTTCCAGACCATCCTGAAACAAAAAAAAAAAAACAAAAAAAGACAAAACAGTCAGGTAGTGGTGGTGCACGCCTTTAAATCCCAGCACTCAGGAGGCAGAGGTAGGCAGATCTCTGAGTTTGAGACAACCTGGTCTACAGAGTGGGTTCCGGGGCAGCCAGGGCTACACAAATGGGCCTTGTCTCAAAAACCAAAACCAAAATAAAGCAAAAAAAAAAAAAAAAAAAAAAAAAGAAAGGAGAAAAGAGAATAAGACATAGGAGGCTGGGTATATAGTGCAGTAGAACGTGCCTGTAGACCAAAGCACTTGGGGGGGTGAGCTGGGAGGATCCCTAAAACCCAGGGGTTCGAGACTAGCTAGCATGGACAACAGGGTGACCCAAATGTCAAAAACAAACAAGTGGAGATAAGCAGAGTGAGGGATACACAGAACTAGTGAGATAGAGATTCCCTCTGAGATATCTGAGGGCTGGGCGGAGTAGGGCTAGCATGATTGTACCAGGAAAGAATTCAGTAGAGGAAATAAATGTAGAACAGAACTTGATGTGGTCTAGGATAGATCCAGTTCCCTTCAGCTTTCTCTGAAGAAGAGCAGACATCTTTTGCAGTGTGTCACTCTGTGGTACTTCATCCTAAAGCCTGATAGAGCATGGAAGTTGGGAAAAGTTGCTGCATAGAGAGATCCGGAATTCCAGGGTAGAAACCTGAGCTTTCTGATTTTTCTTTTCTTTTCTTTTCCTTTCTTTCTTTCTTTTTTTTTCTTTTCTTTTCTTTTCTTTTTTTTTTCTCTTCTTTTCTTTTCTTTTCTTTTCCTTTTTTCAAGACAGGGTTTCTCTGTATTGCTTTGGAGGCTGACCTGGAACTAGCTCTGTAGTCCAGGCTGGTCTCGAACTCACAGAGAGATTCCCCCTGCCTCTGCCTCTTGAGTGTTGGGATTAAAGGTGTGCACCACCACCACCCAGTTGAGCTTTCTGATTTTTGTGGTAGCCCTGACATACTGGGATCCTAGTCTTCCATGTAGGTTCAAGGGAAACTACCCTCTTCTCTAGTCTAAATATGAATATGACCTCTCCAGCCAAACCCAGGGTCATGGTTATGATGGATTTGGAAGTAGAAGGGCAACTCTCAAGAATCTGAGTCTCAGTCTTGTTTTGTTTTTTTGTTTTGTTTGTTTTGTTTTGTTTTGTTTGAGACAGGGTCTCTCTATGTAGCCCTGGAACTCACTACACAGACCAGTCTGGCTTTAAACTTACCGAGATCCTCCTGCCTCTGGCTCCCGATTGCTGGGATTAAAGGCAAGAATGTCAGTCTTATGACTTCCCAGTTACTCTGTCATTAGGGCTATAGAAGGAGGATTGGGGAGTCCAACCCTACTCTAGACCATCCTGGGGACGATTTCTGACCTGACTTATCCTTTCCAGAGGTTCTCCAGGTTTCATTTACTCCTCAAACAGGCACTTTTTTTTTTTTTTTTTTTTTGCTTTCTTTGAACTTATATGTGTGGGCAGCTGGCTTTGATCACAGGGCTTGCAAGACAATAAACTTTTCAGAACAGGAAAAATAAAGTTGTTGTTTCCTGCTTTCTGTCTTAGTAGGGTGCCTAGCATGGTGTGCCCTACTTTATAAGCAACTGGCTTTTCAGATGTCTTCTGGTTTGTGTCCATCTTGACTTCAGGATCTACAACGCTGTTGCTTTGTGATGAAAACCCTCCTTTCTAACCAAACACAGTTAGTCCTTGGAGGAAGGAGACCTAGATTCTGGTCCTCCTTGGCTCCTGTACTATGACCTCAAGCAAAAGAAGACCCCTTTTAGATCAGTTTCTTCATTTATTATGTAAAATGAAAACGTTAAACTAGATGGTCTCTGGTCCCTTTTGGCTTTAAAAGCACAGGGCTCATACCTATGAGTAAAAGAAGCTCTGCAGGATAGGGTGTTGGAATGTGTGCCAGCCAAGTACCCAAACCCACTCTCTAGTTTCAGGGAAAGCTTTCCCTTTCAGACCTCTAAGGGTCTAGTTTTTTAGGCTTCTCAGCTCCTCTATCCAGAGTAAAGGACACCTGAATGATTTAGGGGAGGACGGCCAGTGAGGTGGTCCAGCAGTAAAGGCACTCACTTGCTGCCAAACTTGATGACCGGAATTTAATCCCTGGGACCTTCGTGATGGAAGGAGAGGACTGAGTACTGCAAGTTGTCCCCTGTCCTCCATGTGCATGCCATGGCGTGCATTCTCCCCTCCTCCTACACAAAGTAATACCATTTATTAGAAGTTTAGGGAGACTTACCTATTCTTTTAGTACTTCTGAGAGTTACCTTGGGAAGCCCAGTCCACCTCAGTCGACTGAATACCTAATAAGACTAACACCATTTCTGTAGTGGCCTTTTGTCTCTGCCATGTAGATCATCTGGAAAGTTGCTGTTTTGCTTGCCTGGTGTGGCTATGGGCAGTAGTGAACACTTTCTGTGGTTACTTGGAGTAGCTGCATTGTGGTGGCACTGAATGGCTGTGTGTGTCTTAATGTTGTACCGTGAAGTTAGGTGTTCTGTATGCAGCTTTGTGTGGCTACTAATGTGCTCCCGGCTTTGCAGGCTCACAGTGCACGGGGCTGTTCAGCACCACAGTGCTGGGTGGCTCCTCCAGTGCTCCGAATCTTCAGGACTACGCCCGCAGCCATGGCAAAAAGATCCCGCCTGCCAGTCTAAAGCACCGAGATGGTATGTGGGTGGGTTTGGGGGGGGGGCAGCTCTCTCTCGCTCTTTAAAAAAACAAAAACAAAAACAAAGCTCATCTCCCAGCAAGCATACAGCTCCAGAACTATTCATGCTTAAGATGGCAGTGATGGTGGCCTTACACCAAGCTCTCTTCATGGACAGTAGATGGGAGAAGGAGCCAGGACCCCTTCCACTCCTCCATTTGCATTCCCTCTCACCATACAAATACTACTTATTTATGCTTATCCCTTCATAATCTCCCACACACAGCCTGGCTGCATCGATTTGTACTCTTTCCTGGATTCTGGCCTGTAGGGTGAGGACCGAGAGGATGCTCCTTGGTCAGGAGGAATGCAGTGGAGTCTTGGTTAGGTTCCAGGGAATGAATCAGTGTTAGGGATGTGAAAGTTGCTTGGCTAAGGTGAAAAGATGATATGGAAAGAGACTGGGGGAAGGGAAAGAAGTTTCTATACAGACTTTGTTTTCAAATGGCTATTAAGAGAATATGGTGGTGAAATTAGGGTTGTTTTGTGGGACCATGTTGTAGTAGAGGTGACACCAACTTCTGAGAGATTACAGCAGAGGAAATAAATGGAATGTTGTAGCCAAGAACCAAGGGTCGGGAATGGGACCAGATTACATGGCAAGGTAAAGAAGCAGGTACATAGTGGGCAGGTTCCAAAGCCAAGGGCTGGCACAGGGGTGGGTATAATCCCCGTGATGTCTTTTCTCCCCAGAGCTCTTGTTTGTCCCGGCCGTAAAACGATTTTCTGTGTCGTTTGCAAAGCATCCGACTAACGGTACGTTTGCTTCTGACTCAGCGTCATTCCTCCTCCTCATGTCACCTCCAGACACTTAACCCTGAGTTCTGACACTGACTTTGCCTCTCCTTCCACTATATTGATACTCTGCTTTCTCTGAATGAGCCCCTCACTAAGTGTCCCTCCTGGGACATTTCCCTTATGAAAGCCATAGCCGTGGCTGTAGCCTGGATAGGCTGACCTATCCCTGTGGCAACTCAGGGTCTGATTTCCATAATCACCATCATTACCATTCCACAACTTTTGTCATCACCACCACCAAAACATCAATCACAACTCTCCTTTCCTATCACATAACTGCCAGGCTGTGTGCAGACATACTAGGTTTTCCTTCTTAGCTGAGCATAGCGTCACCTAGATAGGGCTCACTCTCTCCCTGCTATCTTATTTATGTGATTTTGATCTCCTGTTTTACTCTCAAGCTCTTGATGGAGTGGATACAGAGTGTGTTCTCTTCTGGACCAATGCTACAGTTACTTATTAGGGCTTTGGTTTGGACATGTGACCTCCCATCTCCATAGTCCTGTCTCCTGCCATTTTGTGTACTTTGTGTGGCTCTTGTGTTCCTGACATCTGCTTTATGTTTTACTAACCTAGTGCCTAAGCCTAGAAAGCAGGAGCCCAGATTGTTTTGGGATAAAAGGAAAACAATAGAAAGGAATGGGAGGTGTTAGGAAGGAGAAAGGAGTGCACTTTCAGGTTTCTTTCTTTTTCTTTTTCCATTTTTCTCTTTTACTGAGTGGTCAGTACCGAAAGTGAACCCTAGTATTTGTGTGTACCAGCCATATGCTCTGCCTCTGAGCTAGGCTCCAGCCTCTTAACATTTTGAGTCTTGACTTTCCATGAGGCCAGGAATATATATACCTATGGAAACACCGAATCAGAGAAGTTGGAAATGAAGGGATGAGATAGGAATCCTGGGAGAATTTAGGAATAAGCAATATTTTAAGAATACAGAAGAACTAAGTCTGTATACATTACACCCTGAAAGGTTTTAGTCTCTTTGTAAAGTATGACAAGAGAATCTAAGATCTATTCCCTATTGAACTTTTATTTTGTTTTTTTTTCCCCGTCTGTGTTGTATCTTGTCCCCTAAGTAAAACCACTTTTGTTAAATATGATTTTCTTCTATTCAAGAGCTGAGACTCTCAGAGGAAGTTAAATTATTCTGATTTCCTGCCCCCAACTCCAATCAGTTGTCTCACTAGATTTTAGCCTGGTCAGGTCATGCATATCCTCTCGACACTGCTAAAGACTCTCTCTAGGTTGACCCTGTGTTCATTCAGTTCATCTCCACCTCTAGGCTCTTTTCTGCTTGTGGCCAAAATCCCTAGCTGTAGTGACTTGTTTGTGCTAACTCATATAGTATCACATATCACGGTTATCATAAAGGAGAACTTGATGCCCAAACCCCAAGCCTGGAACTTGGACTTAGCCTGTAATATAGAACCAGGAGCTTGGGTCCCTGGAATAAGAGATAAATCACATATCTCCCCAGTTTCTTTGTGGGTGCCATAAGAGAAAAACCCAGGTTCATAAAAACAAATCCTCAAACCCTTATCTCCAGTTCTCTGAAGCCTTGTTTGCTTCAGAGGAACAAGAAGCTGAAGGAACAAGAATTAATTTTGCTGTAAGGAGGGAAGGAAGAAAGACCTGCACAATTCAAGTATAGTTAGTGAAGGAGAACAACCCAAGGCCTCTGACATCTTGCACACTTGCCCAGGGTTCTTCTAGCCTCCTTGCTTCTCTTGTGTTTGGGCTAGGAGGTTAATATTCTTGCAAAGCCAGGACCTGGGATCCACCTGTTGTAACAAAAAAATTTGGAACTATTGTATTTGACAGAGAAGATCATCTTGTTGGAATTTAACCCTTAAGACACCATGAAAGCTCTACCCCATGGCAAAGGTCCTGCTTTACTGACTCAGCAATCACAGAGCAGTCATACTGTCTACACTTGCTTATGACAGAGTCTTCATAACAGTGTGCCAAGCCATCTCCAACATCACCATCTCCTTGCATGATGGCTGGCTTTGACACAGCAGCTGAAAACAAGCAAACAAACAAAGCCCCCTAAAACTGGACCTGGCTTTGGAAAAGAGACAAGGCAATGCTGTCTCCATACTTCGATGGAAGAGCAGCCTCTCGTATATCCCTGCTCCTATTCCTGATGAGCTATCATATCCTGTGACTACAACCAGCACACGGGTGTGGTATATTGCTATATATGCTGAAGTCACCAAAGCAAATTAGTGGGAAAGACAGTGGTTCATCCTCATCCAGTGTGTCAGAATACACAATGGATTTGTCAAGGTCTTTATGTTCTCGCATCCCACACAGCTGTGTGACCATTGCTGCAGTCAGGCCTCACTGTACTAGTCCAAGAGGAACTAAAAACCAAGCTCTTTGGAAGCTGTGGTCTCATGGGACCAGCAGGTGGAATGGTGCTGATCTGGGAGTTGTGAGCAGTCATCTTCACCTGCTTTGATTCTCCTGCCTTTCCTGTATCAAGCCCTGGCTCATCCCCACATCAGTCTTCATCCCTATATATCCCTTCAAAGACCTGCCTGTGACTGCTGTTCTCTTGTACCCCTCATCGATGCCTTTTGACGTCTTCAGCTGTTTTGCTGCTGAATCCCAGATATCCACAGAATGTATCAAGTGGCTAAAACAATGAGGGATTCTGACTTAAAGCTCTGCCACACACCAGCTGGACAAAGAGCAGTTAGACTGGTCATCCGTGGAAAGAGAACATAAAACGATAGAACTTTTAGCTTGAATGAGGGACATATCACCATCATCACCACCCATATTCTGAGACTAAAGTGCTTATTTGTACAGGAGTAAGTAAAGGGCAGTTAGTCATATTTGTGTTATAAAGAGCAAGTCTGCTTTTTTTTTTTTTTTTTTTTTTTTTACTTGCACTGTTTCAAAGGAGTCCTACTTCTGATTTCCTGCCAACATTTTGTGCCAGCCACCTGGCACCAGTCCCATCTGTGGCTATCCTAGAATCTGTATCGCAGCAGGCCTTAGCCTTCTGGAATATTTTCAGTTTTGCAGTTATCTTAACATCTAATATCATTTTGACCTTCTTCTCTGAGTGACTTTGATTTTCTTCATCTCAGTCCCAGTGTCATAAATCCATTTGTCTGAGAAGTGGACCCTAGGGTTTATCTAAGATAGATCAGAGACCAGATCTCTAGTCAAGGCTCTAGTTGCAGAATTTGCAGCTCACCCTTATCCAGAATGCTCCTCAAGCACCAACTAAATTGTGCTTGAGGAAGGGGAGGGCCTGGGGTCTCATTAATGGCTTCTTTGAGTCTCACTATGTGGTGCCAATTCTCTTCTTCCACGTAAGGGATGAACATTCACTCTGACCATCTTTCTTCCTTAGCTTACCTTGGGTCTAAGTGGCCCCCACTCCCAGGAATGTTGTCAGTCAGTGCCCCCTCATTGTCTCTCCCTCTTCTCTTTCTTTATCTCTGTGCTTCCTATCGTGGTCCCTCTGTCCCCTACAGAGCTGCTGGATGACCAGCACCCTGTGGTCCGGTTGCTGCGCACTTTTTCCTCTGACTGCCCAAGGGGCTGGCCAGTCTCCTTGGATGCCACGCTGGCGCACCACCTGCACCAGTGCTCCTACCACCTGCGCCTCTTCCGGAACTGGCTGCACTCAGGCCAGGATGACCCCGAGTGCCTCTACGGTACCCCCTGCCACAGGCCGGCTGCTGCCACTACCCTGGCTGGGACTGACTGCTTTGCTTATCGCTTTTCTGGCTGGAGAGCCTATCTAGCTGAGGTTATGTGACTTGCATTAGTTGCTTGATTGGGATTGGGGCCAGGCTGCCTGGTAGCTGTAGCATTGGCTGCTCATCTCCCGTCTAGTCTCCTTTCTTACTTCCCCCTAATGTTCCCCATTCTGTTCAGCATAGGCATAATCTCTTGTCCTGGAATCTGGTGTTTTATTTTATTTGTTTATTTTTTAATGTGTTCTTATCTCTCTAATCTTCTACTACCATCATCTTCCAATCCAACACATTTTTCTAACCACTCTGATGAGCTAGAGATTCCCCTGCCCCCTTCTACTAGATTATAAGGGGAAACCACAGGACCAGCAACTAAACATCAGGACAAACAAAGCTGGAGGTTAGAGGATGATCAGGTATGGTAATTCTGAGCTAGGACTCTTACTCATTGATGAAGAAGAGGCTCAGTCTCTTGTGGATGTCTCTGTTCTTGGTTCCTTTGAGGAGAAGAAGCATTGAAACAACGGGGGACTGAGACAGTGCTTAGGATGTGTTCTTGATCCTTCAGTAGGAATATTTTCTCCCATTAATAATCGTAGGAGTAGGGTTATTCATTGATGTTTACCTTTGGCGCCACCAAGACTTGTAGACCTGTATTATATGGTATTTTTTTCAGGGTGGGGGGTTATCTCATTTTCTTGGTGGAATAGAGAAAACCTAGCAAGCCCAGGATGTCACAACTAGAGAGAACGTAGGAAAAAAGCTTTGATGTGATGGAAATGACCAAGAAAGAACTTCCATCCCCCACCCTGTTCATGCATGTGGTTTTCCTCAGCTGAGCTTCATGTATTGCATGCTCTCCAGTCTGCATCCAAGTACTCTAGCCCTTCTACCCACACCCGAAATTTGCATGAACCTCTCCTCGGATTCCCGTCCTTCTCCTTAATCTGTTTTTTTTTTTTTTTTTTCCTTTTTTTTTCTTCATTGTACCTGAAATCTGCTGTTCCTTCCAAGCTCCATGACCCGCTGCCTCATGTTAGATCTACAATTTCAACCCCTTGCCTCTTGATCCCTGTTTTATTTGCCCCAGAAAGTACAAGAGCAGTGTTAGTGCTCTTGTCTGTCCACGGACACTGTGTACTCTCCATAGGTGAAGGTGATTTGACTACCTGGAGGCTTAGCGGTGGACATTTTAGGAAAATTCGAGCTGAGATAAATAGATTTCCTGAAGGGCTCTAAAGAGTTCCTTCTCCTGGAAACTTTGGATACCCCATACTCCAAAAGCCATTTGACTCTCCCCATGGCTCTCAGGGACTCTCCATCCTTCTTTGACCAATTGGAGTGCATCTGGTGGGAATGACGTTAACTTTGTTCATCTCTTTTTCCAACAGGATTTGAAGGGTGCTCCATGGTACCTACTATCTACCCCCTGGAAACACTACACAATGCCCTCTCCTTGCGTCAAGTGAGTGAATTCTTGACTAAAGTCTGCCAGCGCCACACTGATGCCCATGCACAGGTGTCTGCAGGTATGTATGGGGAAGTACAGTTTGTGTCTCTAGCTTTACCTTTATACCTATAATTTGTAGAATATGAGGAAACAGTGAATTTAAAATGGGTGGTGGTGATCCATCAGCTGAGAGCACTTGCTGCTCTGGGAGAGGACCAGAGCTCTTTTTGCAGCAACTGCATCAGGTGAATCATAGTCACCTGTAGTTCCAGCTCCATGGAATCTGACATGTACTCCAGCCTCCATGGGCACTGAAACACATCTGCACATATAAACACAGATGCACATACACACACGCATAAATACAAAATAAAATAAACTTAAAAGTTAGGAAGTTGGGAGTTTAACTCACGTGATAGAGCACTTGCCCAGCAAACACAAAGCCCTATCTTTCCTTAGCACCAGAGAGGAAAGAGAGAGAGAGTTGGGAAGATACGTGAGTAAAATGCTTGTGTAGTAAGTACAAGAACCTGAGTTTGATCCCCAGAGCAACCCATAGTTTAAAACACTGAGCCAGCCTGGTGGTGCACACCTTTAATCCCAGCACTTGGGAGTCAGAAGCAAGCAGGTATCTCTGAGTTCAAGGCCAGCCTGGTTTACAGAGCAAGTTAAAGGACAGCCAAAAATACACAGAGAAACCCTGTCTCAAAAACAATGGCTTTTGCAGATGAGCCCAAGTCAACTGTCAGCATCCATGTACGATGGCTCATAACTGCCTGTTATTCCAGCTCCTTGGAATCTAATACTCTCCTTTGGCTTCAGTAGGCACCAGCACTCCTGCATATAACCAGTACACACACACACACACACACACACACACACACACACGCACGCACGCACGCACGCACGCACGCACGCACGCACGCACAATTTAAAAAAGTAAAATAAGGAGCTGGGCGTGGTGGCGCACACCTTTAATCCTAGTACTCCGTGGTAGAGGCAGGTCGGTCTCTGAGTTTGTACCAGCCTAGTCTACAGAACGAGTACAAGGACAGGCTCCAGAGCTACACAGAGAAACCCTGACTTGAAAAATAAAAAAAATAAAAATAATAATAAATAAGGGGCTGGAGAAATGACTTAATGGTTAAGAACAGTTGCTGTTCTTGCACAAGACCCAGGTTCAGTTCTCAGCACCCATACCAGGCATCTTACAACTTCCTGTAACTCCTGTTCCATGGGCTCCTCTTCTGGCCTCCCTAGACTATTTCATGAACATGGTGAACATATAGATAAGCAGGCATGCATACACATAATTTTTTTTCCAAGATAGGGTTTCTTGTTGTAGGCCTGGCTGTCATAGACTCACTCAGTAGACCAGGGTGGCCTTGAACTCAGAGATCCACCACCACTTCCTCCTGAGTGCTGGGATTAAAGGTGTGTGTCACTACTGCCTAGTGATAGATTTTTTAATTAAAAAAATAATAATCTTAAGAATATGCTGGGTGCTGGTGGCATACCTACAGACCCAGCACGAGGTAGGCAGATACACACATGTCCTGGGGCCTTTAAGCCAGCCAGCCAGCCTACTTGGCTAGTTCCAAGTCAGTGAAAGAAACTGTCTTAAAAAGACAGTGAAAGTGCTAATGGTGCCTACAGAAGGACACCCAAGGTTGTCTTCTGGCTTCAACATGCACACAAACATGCATAAAAACATGTGTATGCACACACTCACACTCACACACATGGCTAGTTAGGAACTAAATATGGAGGCTTGAGAAGCCAAGGGACATTGACCCAAGCTGAAGAATACATGGCTGTCAGCAGTAGAAGTTGCACAGCCACTTGGCTTTTAGAATTTCAGTACTGGGGCTAGAGTGATGGCTGGTGGGGTGGGGCAGGGGGCAGTAAGAGCATTGGCTGTTCTTCCAGAGGACCTATTTTCCGTTCCAAGCACCCACATGACAGCTCATAACTGTCTGTAACTACAGTTCCAGGGGACCCAACACCCTCACACAGACATAAATGCAGACAAAACACCAATGCATATAAAATAAAATTAAATTAAATTTTATAAAAACAAAAAAACTTCAGCTAGCAAAATAGGCAGAATTTTCTTGATCATACTGGAGGCCTCCGTCTGTTTTCCTGTGTAAGCTGTGTCATGATCCTACCCTCGATTGCTTTCTATTTCAGTAAACACCATGACCAGAAGGAACTTGAAGAGAAAGGGTTTATTTCATCTTGTATCATGAAGGGGATCAGGGCGGGAAGTCAAGGGTGGAACCTGGAGGCCGGAGCAAAGCTGAGACCATGGAGGATGCTGATCATTGGCTTGTCCTCTGGGTCCACATTCAGCTACCTTTCTTTCATTTATTTAGATTTGTTTATATTATGAGTGCTTGCCTGCATGTATGTTGGTGTACCTTATGTGTGCCTGGTGCTTGTAGAGGTCAGAAAAGTGGGTCAGATCTCTGGACCTGGAGTCACAGATGGTTGTAAGTCACCATGTGGATGCTGAGAACAGAACCTAAGTCTAATGCAAGAGCAACAAGTGCTCTTAACCACTGAACCCTCTATCTCTCTGTCCCTTATATACCCTTATACCTCCTAGCACTATTGCCCCTGAGGTGGCACTGCCCACATGAGCTGAGCCCTCCCACATCAGTCATTAATCAAGGAAACCCCACACACACTTTCCTACGGGCCAATCTAATGGAGGCATTTTCTCAGTTAAGGTTCCCGCTTACCAGATGACCACAGCTCTGTCAAGTTGACAGAAACCTAAGCAACACAGATCCTGACTCATCTCGCCTCACTTTGTTGGTGCCGCTCGTGAAGCATTTCTCTTTAACCAGCAGTTAACTTGCAGTGTATTGAAGTTCACAATCCAGCTGGACTCATGGCTGCCACGAGGTTCAGTTTGAAGCTATGAATTTGCCATTGAAAACAGCCTGCGTTTTAAGAGAGACCCTGTGATCTGAGAGAGAGAGAGAGAGAGAGAGAGAGAGAGAGAGAGAGAGAGAGAGAGAGAGAGAGAGAGAGCTTTGAGAGCACACATCATCTGATATTTTTATTATTTTATGAGTTGGAGGAAGGTATGTGTGTGCTATGGTACTCATGTCAAGGTCAGAGGATAACTTGACCTTGGTTGGTTCTTATGTTCCAACATGTGGGTCATAGAGATCAAACTCTGATTGTCAGGCTTGGCAGCAAGTTCCTTTACTCACTGAGCCACCTTGCCCACCCCCGCTTGCTACTTCTTGAAATAAAACAGCAAATTCATCTTTTCCCAGATCTCCACTGAAAACAAACAAACAATCTGCTTATAAAGCTTAGTGTGAGAGTTAAATTATCCCTCTTTCCCTCCTCCACCCTTTATTCTTAAAATTTGTGTGTCCCATCCAGCAGCAGTTTATAGACAGAATATTATGCAGATGGCACTAATTTCTCCCCTTTGTTTACATCTTGAGGCAGAAGAGTCTCTTGCAGCTACACAGTGAGCTTTATGAGGAAATAGTTGCAACCATTGCAGTGGAAGAATGTGTTCTATATAACTTTTTAGTGAAGAATAGGCCAAGAGGATGGTTTTCAAAATCATCTGGGCCTCGCTTGAAACCCTTAAAAACAAAACAAAACAAAAAACCCACCCAGCAGCTAATTTCCTTGGTTTGCTAGCTTCAGGGACAAGTCTCAAGCTGCCCACGTTCAAAGGCTTTGTGAGGGAAGGCTGGTGCTGGCTGGTATGTCATATTCTTGTTGGACATGGGCCATAGCATGGATCGTGACCCTAAGATGTCACTCTTCCTACTATGCACCAGTCACATAGTTGATATTGATGGGAGAGGGCAACAACTTCTTAGCTGTTAATTTTCCATGAAACTTAAGTATAGGAAAGTAAATAATAGTTTGTGAGAAAAAAAGAAGAAGAAGAAATGTGATCCCTGGGACCTACATGATATGAGAAAGCCAGTTCCCCTAAGTGGTTTCATGACCTTCACCCACATGCTTCGGGTTGTGTATGCACACACACACACACAAGCACCTCAGCAGTTAAGGACACTGGCTGCTCTTTCAGAGGACCTGGGTTTGCCTTCCAGTATCCACATAGCAGTACAACTGTCTGTAACTCCCGATTACAGGGAATCTGAAGCCCTTCAAAAGTTTCTTGGTGCACTAAGCATGGGCATGATACAGAGATACATGCAGGCAAAACACTAATACACATAAAATTAAATTTAAAATGTTGGAGAACAATCTAACAGCACACTTTACATCAACCTCTGACCTCCACATGAGTGCATACATACAAACATATATACTTATTTGTACATGCACGCACACACACACACACACACACACACACACACACACACACACACACACACGAGAGAGAGAGAGAGAGAGAGAGAGAGAGAGAGAGAGAGAGAGATAAAAACTGTTAGAATGAACTTATCTCAATACTCCAGAAAATAGTCAAAGGCTCACGGGCAGCAGGGAAGTGTTACGTTAAGTAAGAGGTAACCTAGAGACTGGGCTGTAGCTAAGTGGTAAAGCCCGTGTTTGACATGTGGGTCCCTTGCAGCAACACAGAACTGATTAATTATTAATTTAAAAGAAATGAATGATAACCTGAAATGGAGAAAAGGGTCGCAGCTCGTTTACTGTTCTTGCTCACCCTCCACTCCCTAGTTTGGTTGTAGTTTCTTTTATTGTTGTTGTTGTTGTTTCAGTTGTATGTGGGTTGGGCGGTTTTTATGCATCGGGTCCCCTGGAGCTGGAGGTACAGTGGTTGTGAGCTAGGAATAGACCTTTCGTCATCTGGAAGAGCAACAAGAGCTCTTAATTGCCAAGCCGTCTCCAGCCCCTGGTGGTAATTTTAAAGATGACAGCCTGTGCTGTCCACGTGGGACCATGGTTTCTGATTCCAGAGAGGCACAGCAAGCAGATCTTAGTCCCAAAGGAAAAGACAAAGAGGAATAAAACATACTTAGAAAAGTAATAGACAAAACCTTTTCAAATTTAATAAAAGACTTGAATTTTTATTTTTAAATAGTTCAGCTAGTTCCTACAGGATATGTGCAAAGTGATCCATACAGAGGCAATAATATTCAGAATGTCAGAAGACAGACAGAAAATGTTTGTTTGTTTGGAGATAGGGACTCTCTATGTAGTCCTAGCTGTCCTGGGACTCACAAGGATCCTATTGTCTCTGCCTTCCATAAAGGCATTTGCCACCACATCTGACAGATGGCAGAAAATTTTGAATGCAGCAAGAGAAAATCAAGTTTTCATTTGCAAAGCAACTTCAAAACTTTGTGTTTACGTTTCTCTATTTGTGGCATGAGGCACAGTGATGCTCCTGTAGAAGGCAGAGGACGGCTAGTAGGATTCAGGTCTTTCCTTTCTGTCACTGTTTGGCTCCTGGGGATCAAACTCTGGTCATCAGTCCTGACAGCAGGCGCGTTTACCCTCTGAGCCATCATCTACTTTTTAGAAAATAGATTTGATGTCATGTTTTCTTTCATGTAGAATAGAAAAATGTGAATGTATTTGTGACAGGAATGCAGAAGGGTGGCTTTTTGTTGGAAAGTAAGAGACTGAGGAACAGGAACAGATAAATGTGAACAAAGTTTAATAATGTGTATGAAAATGACATAAACCCGTTATTTTGGATGCAAACAAATTAATAATTGTATATTTGAGAAGAATAAAATATGTGACAAGGGTTTGGGTCAAGGCTTCTAGGGTATGTTTCTTCTCAGCCAGAGGGAGGGTAAAGTGGCCTTGACTTAGGCTGACAGCTTTTGATGCCTGGATGCTTTGTAATGTGCCTCTTATTCACGTGTTTCTCCCTTCCACCGCACAGCCCTCTTTGACTCTATGCACAGCAACCAAGCCTCAGATAGCCCATTTTCCCCACCCCGAGCTCTTCATTCGCCACCCTTGCAACTTCGGCATCGCTCTGAAAAGCCACCTTGGTGTGAGTAAACCTTTTTTAGTTGCCTAATCAAAAACTGAGAGGGATGGAGGGGTTGGTGGGTAAGAGACCTATCCCATGAGAGCCAGGAAGCTGAGGCTTAAAAGACTAGGGATGGGGCTGGAGAGGTGTCTCAGTAGTTTTAGCAATTATGTACAAACAATATTGTTCCAGAGGACACAGGGTTTGAGTCCCAGCACCCACATTATGTGGCTCACAACTGCCTATAACTGAGCTCTGAGGGAATCTGACACCTCTGACTTCCACAGACACCTGTACGCGTGTACACACACACACACACACACACACACACACACACACACACGCACACACACGCGCGCGATTAAAAATAATAAAAATAGGCCAGGCAGTGGTGGCACATGCCTTCTATCCCAGCACTGGAGAGGCAGAGGCAGGCGGATCTCTGTGAGTTCAAGACCAGCCTGGTATACAAGAGCTAGTACCAAGGCAGCCTCTAAAACCACAGAGAAACCCTCTCTCAAAAAAACAAAATTAATTAATAATTTTAAAGAATGGATCATGAATGGCTGGGTACTGCGGTTCACTGAGAAGGCAGAGGTGAGTTTTAGACCAGATTGAGTTATATATTAAGCTCAAGACCAGCATGGGCTAAATACCTATCTTATTTTTGTTCTTGTTGTTGGTTTGGGTTGTTTTTCGAGTCAGGGTTTCTCTGTGTAGCTCTGTAGAAAAGGCTGGCCTTGAACTCACAGAGATCCACCTGCCTCTGCCTCCCAAGTGCTGGGACTAAAGGTGTGTGCCATCTTCTTGCTTTGCCAGTCTGAGACCACTAGCTGGATATTAAGGCTTCCTCAGTAACAGAGGAGAGCTTGGCTTGCTTCTTTTCTTTTTCTTTCTTCTATCTCCACCTACTAGCAGACCTTCACTAACAACCATCCTCACTGAGGTGTCCATACCAGAAACACAGTCTGTGTCTTTAAAACTTTTTTGAGTCCAAATCATGTCTTTCCTCCTGCCCATACCCCCCCCTTGTCCCCATTTGAAACATGTCTTTTCTGTTTCTTTAGGCCAAGATGGAGTAGAGGAGGTACTTTTTTTTTTTTTTAATTTTTATTTTTTTGGGTTTTTTGAGACAGGTTTCTTTTTGGCTTTGGAGGCTGTCCTAGAACTAATTCAGTAGACCAAGCTGGTCTTGAACTCACAGAGAGAGATACTATATCTTAAGCTCCGTGGCTGACCATTTGCAGGGTCAGCCTTGTCAACTTTACCAGTACAGTGTATTTAGGTGTCTTCCAGTTTCCAGAATTAGTCTTTGTTGATACTATAGTGATTTACTGCATAGTTGAAATTTCATCGATAAATATGACACTTACAAAAGGGAAACTTCCCTTGCTAGATGCCATATCCTCCTGTAGACTAATTAAAAACTTTAAGGTTCTCCTTGTTTTTACTATTTCATATTTTTCTAGATTTTCTTCTGTTTTGAGACACTCTATAGACCAGGCTGGTCTTGAACTCAGAGAGCAGCCTCCTCTACCTCCCTAGCACTACTACTAAAGGTGTGTGCCACCATACCTGACCTAGAGGATCTTAACCTTGGATCCATGGATGGTTTTTGTGAATGCCATGAATAATAGGTAAAGATGAATGTGGGCAGTGGTACATGTACCTTTTCCCTGGAGGATAATCCATGACTTCTACAAGAGCTAATGATGTCTGATTCCTCCCCAGCCCCAAAAAAGATAAGAATTGTCATTTGAGAATTCTGTTGTAGTCTTTCATCTTTAGGTGAACCAACAAAAAAGAGAAAGTTTTTTTCCTCATACAAAGTGCCAGAAAGCGTCACAGTTCTGTAACTGTGGACCCCAAAAACTGAATGCAAAGCTCTGCTTCACTATCCATGAAGGGCCTGTGTGGTCTCAGTCACTACTGCAGGCAGGGTGATAAGGGGAGGGTCTGTTCCTCACTGGTGCCTGCCTACCACTGGCGTCTCCCTCGAGCCCTGAGAACGCCTTGCAATCCACTGCTCATATTGTTCCCAAACACACTGACAGGCTAAAGATAGCAGAGACAGAGGAGAAGCAACCCTGCCATGAGGGGATGTGAGAGCAGACAGCCAGGAGGTCACTGGGGCAGCAGGCTCTAGTTGCTTTCTTCTGTTTGTTGTCCTTTCCTAGTGTCCATGTGTATGGGTTTCCTTTATCATTTTCTAGCTTTACCAGAACTTGCCAGGTAGCCCAGGCTGACCTTGAACTTTCAGTGCTCCTGGGTGCTACAATTGCAGGTGTGAGTTACCATGTCTCACTCCTGATGTGTAAAGGGTTTCTACATTATCTTGCTTACTTATTTCTTGGGAGATCTCTTGTTCCAGAAATACATTGGTTAAAGAATGATTGATCTTAACATGACTTGCTGTGTATAGCTAGGGATGACCTTGAGCTTCTGATCCTCCTACCTACTAGGTAACTCACACCTGCAATTGTAGCACCCAGGAGCACTGAAAGTTCTGAGATGATAGGTATGTACCACCATCCCTGCTGCATTCCTATGAGCACCAGTGTGTGCAGTGCTGCATATCGAGCCCAGAGCTTTGTGCATAACTGGTTGGCACTACCGCTGAACCACATACCCGGAGTCTTCTCAACTAGGACTATTTCAACAGAATAGTAGTCTCCTCATCTTCTTCCCTTCTTCCTATCCATATCTTTACACTGTACCTATAGAATGAGAAACTATGGAGATGGAATCTGATAATCAGTATTTAAGTATTTTGATGTGTAACGGTAATTGTGAACCATTGGGACAAAATGTTCACATGCATCCAAATTATGAAGGTGGAGCCATAGAAACTCCTATTGGATCAGAGAATGGGATCAGAGTTGGGATCAGAGAATGTTTGTGAGAAACTAGATGAAGTAGTCCTTATTCTCCTGACTCTTAGATGAGCCTTGGAATCATTCTCGTAGTCTCCATTAGGCTAGTGTGACAGTTTCTGAGCTGAACAAGCTCAAATGTCTGCCACACGTAGGAAAAATTTAGACCTTCTTTCTCCAAACTATGAGCAGCAAAAGCAGATGTATTCCAGTGTTTGGTGTATACATACGGGCAGAGCCTTCTCCTCCAGTTTGTTTGACTTGACCTCCTAAATTTGCTTTATAGATAGCAGTGGCCCTTCTAGCACCGTGTCCAGTGCTGGCCCTTCCTCTCCTACTGCAGTGGATGGAAACTCACATTTTGGCTTCAGTGATCAGTCCTCTGTAAATACACATATAACTGAAGAAAACCAAGACCTTGGGTTGCTCCAGGAGACTCTTGGAGATGGAACACAAGAGTTCCCTATAGAAAGACAACAAGGACTTATTGAGCCTAATCAGTCCCCTCAAGAACCACCTGTGGAAATCAGCCCTCTAGGTCAGGATGTTGCTGGCATCAGCCAGACATGCCAGGTGGTCCCAGAAACCACCCAGACATGCCATGACATCCTTGAAGAGGTCAGCCAGACTAATCAGGAAGTCCCTGACATCAGCCAGCTGTTCCTGAAGAACCATGACACTGCTACCAACACTTGTCAGCCATGCCAGAAGGCTAGTAAACTGTCTCAGGAAGTTTACCAACTTTGTCAAGACAACCCTGAGGAGAGTAACCAGCTGTGCCAAGAGGTTTCTGTGGAGCTGGGCAGGATGACCCATGGATTCCCTGTAAACACTGATATCAGGGACCAGGAAACCTTTATAGAAACTGGCAGGCCAACCCAAGAGATACCTGAGGAGATGGGCCCACAATTCCAAGAGTTCTCTGTGGAGGTTGGCATGCTGACTCAGGAGGTCCCTGCCGACATCAAGTTGTCTCAAGACATCCTTGAGGCTGACAATCCATCCCAAGAGCTCACTGAGGAGGCTGGTCTTCATGCTCAGGAGGTCTCTGAGGAGATTGATCAGGACTCCATGGTGGTCCCTGAGGTGGCTGATGAGCTGCCTAATGAGGATATCCCCCAAGGCCAGTGTCTTTCTAGTGACATAAACACTGAAAGCCAGTCACCAGTCTCTGGCCCATGACCAGCACTCATCCCATCCACCAGCAATGTATAATTAGTTGCTTTCTCATTGGTGTCACACTCTACCAGCCATTTGAACCAGTAGCCTTTCTGTTGGCTAATAACACTAGCCAGAGCAAGGCCTGGGCTCACACCAGGGGTATCTGAGGAAGAAGGCTTTCTGGCAGGAAACATGCTTCTGCCAGAGCTTATGTCTAGGGAAGAGCTAATTTATGTTCAGAGCAGCTATTAGCTCTTCATTTAGCCATGGGGTGGGAAATTATAGATTGTTCATTGAAATGCCACTTAACTGTTGTAGATACCATTGAGAGGACAACAAATATAAAATGGAAAGCAGCAGGGTCTCTATTTGTTGAAGGAAATATTCACAACCTCTTAAGGTACCCTCAGACCATATGTGCATTCAAGGAAGCTCTTGTCTTCACTGTCACAGGCAGGCCCAGGATAGCCACCTCAGATGTCTGCAAAATAGAGTTCTCTTCTCACGAACGCCTGTCGTGGCCACTCATGGGTTAGAATGGGCTTATGGGTGTTCCTATATAATTGCCAAGTGTTCCTTTTGCCCTAGTCCTGCTCCTCTGGACAGTGACTCCAGAGAAAAATAGATATTAGATTGCCATGCGACTTCAGAGTGACTACTTAGAACACTGGAGATTAGGATCAGTCTATGAATCTAGGCCTCCGGTTGTTGTGAGGCTATTGACTTAGAAGATGCTGTAGTAGAGAGAATCAAGTTCTATTTTAAGCAGTTAGCAGAGATCAATGTTGTACAGACATGAGCAAAGATTTAATATATATATATATATATATATATATATATATAAACATATATATATTTCTGTAGTTTGCCAGGGACAGACTGGCCAAAGATCAAACACTCCAGGGTCCCCAAGAGGTTTGTCCTCCTTATATCATGTGTCTTTAGGACCGTGTGTGATTATGAAGCTTTTCCCAAAGATAGGGGTGGGAGTGGGCGTGGCTAATGCAGTCATTGGAGTCAGGGGCCGGAACATAATGAGTGCTCAATAAATACAAAATAATGAGAATGCTGATGGCTGTTGCCTTTGTGAACTCAATAGTGAATGTGTAAGCCAATCGTGTCTGTGACTGAATCCATAAAAAAAAAAAAAAATATTGTAGTTGAGCAAGGATTGGCTTTTAAAATATACAAAGTCTGGCATCTACCCGTAGTGGTCTGTCTACTATCCCAAACGTCTTTAATGAGAAGAGTGTTGGGCAGTGTGATTAGAAAGAAATGTGAACTCTGTGAAGCCATCTGCCTTCTTGATAGCTCCCAAGAAACATACCCTAGTGTCGACATGAAGAGGTGATGCCTGGCCTCTGCTTCACGGACATCTTTACACTGGGAAAGCTCAGGACACTGGGAGGACTGGAATGTTCCTTCTCCATATATACATTTATGACCTGACCACTCAGGACCCACCTAAAACTATAGAGGGTTTTACTGGGGTGTAGGGTAAATCTAGCTTTTACCCATTGGACAGTAAATGAAAGGCTCAGAATTTTCTAGGGAATATAGTGACTGCTTTCCACCCCATAGAATGCAGATGCCATTCCCTAAATCAAATGTATATGCCCACATTTTAAAGCCATTTTCAGATTATTTTGTGTGCTTATTTGTTGTTGGGGTTTTTTTTTTAATTTTTGCTTTATATGTATGGCTGTTTTGCTTGCATGCATGCCTGGTGCCCACAGAAGCCAGAAATGGCATTGGAGTCACTGGAACTGGAGTTTTAGAGAATTGTGAGCTGACATATGGGTGCTGGGAGATGCTTCAGTCCTCTGGAAGAACAGCCAGTGTTCTAACCACTGAGCCACCTCTCCAGCCCCTTGGGGTTTTTTGTTGTTGCTTTGCCTTGAGACAAGGGCTGAACTGGAGAGATGGCTCAGAGGTGAAGAGCACTAACTGTTCTTCCAGAGGTCCTGAGTTCAATTCTTAGTAACCACATGGTGGCTCACAACCATCTGTAATGAAATGTGGTGCTCTCTTCTGGCATGCAGACATCTATGTAGACAGAATACTGTATACATAATAAACAAATATTTTTAAAAAAGAGAGAGAAGGGCTGACTCACTGTGTAGCTCAGGCTATCCCGGAACTATCTAGGTAGCTCAGGCTGCCCTCAAACTCCTGACTCTCCTACCTCTACCCTGAGTGTTAAGATCACAGGCAAATTCCATCACACCCTGCTTCCTTGCAGAAATGGCACTGGTTCTCACATCTCTTCCTCCTTTGACCCATGCTGTGTTTTCTGGCTCCCCTGAGTCCTGAAATGGGTTTGGATAATCAAGAGCCTTCCAAGATAAATGATAATGCTGACTGAAGCAGAGATGGAAACCAGGACAACTAAGAAATGCATGGAGTCTGGAAAAGCCTAAGCAGCACTACACCGACTGCAATGAACTTGATTTATTGTTAGACTTGAAGGTGACTCTGTTACAGCAGCTGGGGACTGTAGCGGGGAAGTGTGGGGAGGAGCAGAGCACAGCCACGGAGAGAAGGGAGCTAGGAAGAACATGGGGCAGGCTCCTTTTGACTTCCCATTGGCTTGGCAAAGAAAGCTAGCCTCAGGTACTACCAGCATCTGGGTTTCTCAGTCCAGCAGGGGTTCGCAGGGCTGCTCACTGGTTTGCTTGGGACGAGGTCCTGTCCTGCAGCAGAATGCTCAGCCTGTCTTTACTCTGAAGAAGTTAAGCTATAGCTCTGCATCCTCTCTTCTTTCCCCTCCTCTCACATTCCCCAAGTTGTCTAGACCAGCCTCCACCTCCTAGAACCTCTGTCCAAGAGTTTGGGTTTAGAGAGGCAGCCAGCATTCCCATTTCAGCTGCAGGATGGTAGAGAATTGGAATGTTGGGGGAGTCACGCGGCTAAAATGTCAGATGTAAGGGTGTCAGGCAGTGGCTTATTTTTAACCCATAACACACCAGGCCATAGCTGATGACCACATGCAGAGAAGCCAAGCAGGGGATGAGAAGGGATCTGGACCGTTGGAATGGGGTCGGTGAAGACTACATGATCAGAGAGCTTAGAGGAATTGGGGTTGGGGCTCTTCTTGTCCTTTGTGCTGCCCAGGTGGCCTGGTCTGGGCACAGCCCTAGGTCGTAAATGGTATGAAGCTGGGGCTGGGAGATAAGATCCTTTTTCCTCTCCCGAATTCTTGGTCTAAAGAGCTTCAAGTTTTGAATTGAGACATTCAGATATTGAGGGAAGCAATAAGACAGTATAGCAGCCACCTGCCCCCAGGTCCCTGCTGGAACCCAGACCCTGGTGGCTAGGGCATGGAGATGGAGGAAAGGGCGCAGCTCTAGGAACCTTACTAACAGTGGCCTTCCCTACATCACATAAATTATTGGCAATCCTTTCTGGCATGCCAAATAAATAACGAGGCGGGGGAGGGGGTGTTAATCTCCCTCTAGGAGGGAGAAGTGTGCTCTCTGAAACCCATTCTCCTCATCCAAGACCAACATCTGCCAGTGCTAGGAGAGGGTTTCAGGCATCCTGAATTTTCATAATTTTGTATCTCCCCATTACCTTTGGTTTTGAGACCCCAGAACAGATGAGGGGAGGACAGCACCTCCCACTTAGCCCAAGTCCTCACACATGACCTCGCCCCCCCCCCCCAGCTCCATTTCCTTCAACCCCAAAGGACTTAGCAGTAGACACTCTCTAAATGAGCTGGAGGAGTGTGGATCCTTGGGGGAGGGAGGGTGAGTGTATTCAGAACTCGATCTTGCAGGCTGGAAAGGACTCGTCCTGCATCACCACGGTGCTGCTGCTGGCCAGGACCAGGACATTCAGGTGCTGCTGTTGCTCATGCGTCTGCTGGTACCACTCACGAGTCACCTCCGTGTCATGAGTGGGGATCAGAGTCACCTGAGAGGAAGGAAACATGCCCGAGGTGAGACTGTGAAGGGAAGGCAGATGAAGGGGAGGGGCATCTGATGGCCTCATAAATGAACAGCCAAAGCCACACTCCTTCCTTTGTGTCTCTTGCTCCTTACCTGAAGGTTCTCCCCCCACTGTGCCTTGCCTTCCAGCAGGGCATCCAGCACAGCCCGGCTTGGCTCGCCATTGGCAGGGTCATTCCCACTGACCACATAGTAGGATGCACGCACTCGGCGGAAGAAGTCCAGATCGGCAGTCTTGCCGCTGCAGTGATTTGGGATATAGGCAAGATCCACATACACAGGAGGGCCAGAACCACCCTTGGAGCCCAAGGCTGTTGTAGAGACAAGCAGGATACCTTGTTTAAAAAGAGCTCAGCAATAGTGGTGTATACCTTTAATCCTAGTGCTGGGAGGCAGAGGCAGTGGATCTCTGTGAGTTCAAAGCCAGCCTGGTCTACAAAGCGAGTTCCAGGTCAGCCAGGAATACAGAAACCCTGTCTCGAAAAACAAACAAACAAATAAAAGCAAAACCAAATAAAAAGACTATTTAGCCACCTCCCCACTTGATTGAACACTGGAGCCTTTAGCCCGCCCACATCTTCTCCAACCCACAGTATTCCTATTCCCACTCTCCTGATAATACTCACTGGATCCTGCCTTGAGTCCATTGACTAAGCCTTTGGACATGGGACTGTGTCCATCCTTTTCTTCTCCTGGGGTGACCTGGCTTGGAGTGCTGCGAGGTCGGGGTAGGGTCCGAGATGTTCTATCTGCAGGCCCTTTTCCAGGGGTAGGTGACCGTTTTCCCCGGATATCCAGACGCCTGGCAGGAGACGCTGGCTTGGCCCGGCTTGGGGCCCTACGCCCTAGTCGCCCCTGCGCCTTCTCCGCCTTCTCCTTTTCTCGTAGTCTCTCAACTCTCCCAGACTCTGAGCTGAGCCCCTCAGGGTCAGCCATGCAAACATCTGGTCGAGGAGGTGATGGGCGGGGGTCTGGCTGGGGTACTGGGGGTGGGTCATGGCCAGGCCTGGGGTGGTGAGTTCCACTAACTCCCCCAGCTTTGTCCACAGGCAAGAAGTCCCCATCTTCATCCGAGTCCAGGGCTACCTCAGCTGTGATGGAAGGACACTCCTCAGTCTCTGGTGGGACATCAGAATCTGACTGTGAGGAGCCTGAATCACTGGCTGATGTAGGGGGTGTCTCATCAGCCATAGGGCAGGGGCCCCCTGTGGCCCCTGGTCTCCCTGCCCGGCGCCGCCCCCCTTTTCCTACCAGCCGAGCCTCTTCAGCTGAAAGGTCACTGTCATCTGTGAACGGGGGCAGAGGTGGGGTCAGGAATGAGGGAGAAAGCTCCCCACAGTGAGGGCGGGGCTCTGTAGCACATCCCTGCGGTCCAGCTTCAACTTCAGGAGAAAGACTGCAGGGTGGGCTCTTCCCAGGGCACAGCTGCTCAGATGAGAGAAGTGAGTCTGGCCGGGAGCTCCTCTCAGCTCCCTCAGGCCAGGACCCTCGTTCCCAAGCAGGACAGGCCTCTTCTTTTTCTGCCTTGGCTGTGGCAAGCCCTGGCAGATTGGGTCTGGTTTCTGCTAGGCCATTGGCTTCATGATCTCCAGAGGGGCTCTGGAAGGGGCTTGGCTTCTTGGTGAGTTCCCCTGAGCACTCCAGGCGGCAAGGTAGTGTACCTTCATCCATGTCTCCAGGCAGGCTTGGAGCTGGAGCTGGAACTGGAGCTGAAGCTAGAGCCAAGTCTGGTAAGGGTGTTGGGCTCAGGGGAGCGGGGTCCCAGAGGCTGTGGGGAGCTGGCTCCATTCCTGGGCCCAATTCTCCAGCGCCTTGTTCAGCAGCTGCTAAGCCAGGAGGGAAACGTTCAGCCACACTTGAAATTACAGGTGTGGTAGCCTCGGAAGAGGAGCCTTCAGACAGGGCTGGTGAGGCAGGTCGTGGCAGATTGGAGAGGAGAGGGGCCCCAGGAGAGCTGGGCGATGGAAGTTGGGGTAGTGAGGAATCCAGGCTGGGTGCCTTGGTTACTTCCAGGTACTCATCATGTCGGGTTCTGGTTGGAGTTCCTGGAACCAGGGCCAGTGCTCGGTCCCCAGAGAAGGCCAGAGAGCCACAGGGGGCAGACCGGGGTTCTGCTGGAGAGGGCAGCTGCGGGGGAGCAGGCTGCAAGGAGGAGAAGCCGAAGGCTGAAGCAGGGAAGTCCAGACTTGGTCGGGCAGGTCCTAGGTGTGAGTCTGAGGAAAGGCTGGTATGTGCCTCAGTTTCAGACCACATTGAGGGGTGACCCACAGACATGGAGTGATGGGGACTTGGGGACTGCGCCTCTTTCTCCGGCTTTTCTCGAGCCCCCTTCTCCAGGTCTGAGTCACTAGTGCTGTCATCCCAGTGACCTCGGCCCAATTCTTTTGGGGATGGGGTCCTCCTGTCTGGGCTACAGCTCACTGTGCTTCCATTAAAAGGGGGGCTTGGGCCTTTGCTCAGGGAGATAGGAGCACGGGGCGGCACTGCCGGAGGGGTGAGGCTGGGCTCTTGCCTGGGGGGTACAGCGGGTCCTGCTAGAGCTGCATAGCTGAAAGTTGAAGTGTCAGATTGGAGGTTGGGGGGTGAGACAGGAGAGGAAGGCTCCTTCTCAGCAGATGCATTGCGGCCAGCAGCCTCCTCCTTGCTTGAGAAGCTTGGAGGCCAATCCCCGGAGGCCCCCAGAGGAGGCTCCCGAGTAGGGCAAGCCGGACCTAGCCCAGTAAGCATCATCTGCTCGTAGATGTCTGCATACTGAAAGCTCCTCTCGTCGGGATAGGGTGTGGGCTCTCTATGCTCGGGCTCAGTCTGCTCAGTGTTCCTGGCGGTGTGGCTCTCACCAGCCTCTGGGACCTTTGAACTGCAGGGGCTGCAGTCAAGAGCCCCTGCCCCACCCTCTCCTTCCCTTTCCCCTTCAGCTTTTCGATAGTCCTTCCCCAGAGGGGAGTACGGTCCACCTTCCAATTCAGCTGCCCCCTCCTGCACTGCAGCCACCACACTGTCATACTCAGCCATGCCCCAGGAGAAGGGTACAGGAGTCTGTGGTTCTGGGGCAGGTGTGGGGGGAGCCGGAGCTGGAGAGAGGGGTGCAGGGGGCAGAGGTCTATCCTTAGGTACCCATGGTGGGATCTCAGCTAGCCATGAAGGGGTGGTAGGTTCATTCCTCGAGGGTGGGGTTGGCTTAGTGTCTGGGACAGGGCTTTCTTGCCCTGGGGCTGGAGGAACCCTCTGTCCAGTCATCTCAGGTGGAGAGGCTGGAGGAGAGATTATCTCAAAGGGAGAGCGAGTCAGCTTGTCCTCTTCCTCTGGTGGCAGGCCAACTGGTGACTCTGCAAGCCAGCGCTCCACCTCCAGCCCCTTCTGTGCCAGGGGCTCCGGGAAACCCTTGAAATCTGAGGCCCAGGGACTCCGGGCAGGGCGCTGCAGCGGGGTCACCTCTTGCTCTGCCCCCTCATCAAGAAAAGTGCTTTCATGTTCCTCACAGACCCTTGAGCGGTCTCCTTGGCTGTCTAGCTCGTGAGGGAACCAGACCTTCCTCTCACAGCTTAGCTCCCTCCAGTATGCGTCCTGCTGCAGGGGCAGGTCTCTGTCCCTCCAAGACCTAACTTCTTGTTCAGGGGACTTGCCTTCCCAGGCTGGGATAGGCTCTTTCTGTTCTCCAACTGGCTCTCCTCTGGTTGGAGATGTTTCTCGCCATCCCTGGACCACATCCTGCTCCTTCCAGTATTTCTCTTCCTGCTCTTGGGCCTTACCCTCCTGTGTTGCACTCTCTTCCACCCCCAGGGCTCTGGTCCTGTCTACAACAGCATCATCCTTCTGTTCCACAGTCTTGACCTTTTCTGGAGACTTTTGGCCAAGGACTGTCTCTTTTAGTGTGGTTTTATCTTCCAGGAAAGAGCTCTTTTGCCCCTGAGCTATGTCCTCCTGTTTTAGGGACCCGTCTTTCTGTTCAGCAGCCAGGGCACCACTCTTCTTTTCTGGGGCCCAGTCTTTCAGTTCTAAGGCCAGGTCTTTCCCTTCTGAGACCTCATCCTTCTGTTCTTTATTAGCCTTGCTTTTTTGCTCAGGGGTACTGTCTGTCTGTCTTGGCTCAGGGACACTGCTCTCTGGAGCCCTGTCTTCCCGTCCTAAGGTTCTGTCTTTCTCTTCTGGGGTCTTGTCTTTCGGCTCTAAGACCTTGTCTCTCTGTTCTAAATCTCTGTGCTCTTGTTCTCCGTCTTTTGACTCAGTGGCCTGGGTCTGTTGCAGGGCTGTGCCTTTTGGTTCTGAGGCCTTGTCCTTCTCTGCTGAGACCTGGTCCTTCTGTTCTGAGTCTTTGTCTTTGGGCTGTGGAGACTTGGCCAGCCCTACAGCTGCATCCTTTTGGTCCAAGTCTCTGCCCTTCTGCTCTGAAGTCTTATCCAGATGTTCTCCAGGCTTGTCCTTTTCATCTAGAGCCTTATCTATCTGATGCATGACTGCATCCTGCTCGACAGCGGCAACCCTCTCCTGTAGAACTCTGTCCTTCTGCTGTAGGATTTCGCCCTTTAGCTTGAGTTCCTCTTCCTTCTGCTCAGCAGCTCTGTCTTTCAACCCTGGAACTTTACCTTCCCACTCCATGCCAAGGTCCTCCATGGCAGGGCTTGACAAAGACTCAGGACTCTTGGTGAGGGAGCTGTCAGATGTCAGAATGTGTTCACCAGGGCCTGTGACCTCCCCGGGTGAGTGTTTCCTGTCCCCGGACAGTGCAGAGTAAGAGAAAGAACTGCCAGGTAATTTTCCAGCAGGGCTCTGGACACCTGTGACACCTGTCTCTCCAGCAGTCTCATCTATGGGAGGTGACACTGTGGCTATGTGGGACTCCGGAATAGACACAGGAGTTAGGTAGCAAGAGGGGTCTTCAGCCTTCATGAGAGGCCCCTTTTCTTCCTTTCCTAGGCTTAGTTCTCCAAACTGAAGGGAGCCAAGGCTTTCTGGGGAGAGCTGTTTAGAAGAGATATCCAGAGAAGTCTCCTTGCTAGGACTCTCTTCTGAGAAAGACAGTGACTGGGTGTCCTCTGGAGACACCATTGGCCAAAGGTCTTTGTGTAGGTGCTGCTCTTTCGGGCTACAGGGAGACCTGTGGGTGGCCTCTTGTTTGGCAATGTCTGGGGAGACCACGCTGAGGACAGACAGGGACTCTGCATCTTCAGGGGAAAGGCTTTGATCAGTAAATCGAAGTACCTCATCGCTCTGTGGTTCCTTCACCTCTCTAGGAAGGGCTTCTGCTCCTAGTGTTGAACCTGCCTCTCTAGTCTCAAACACTATCGCCTTGTCTTGTTCTGGCAACAGTTGAATGGTGCAACCAGTCTGACCTCCAACAATGCTGACAGGAGCTTCCTGAGTTTGGGGGCTCCTTGGAAGAGGTACTTTCCCCTCTCCTAGTATGCCCTCTTCAGGCCCTGGCTTGACTGTCTGCTTTTGAGCATCTGCCTTGCCCGCACCTGGAGTATGCTTCTCTCCCCAGGAATCTTCTTGAAAGTCTTGAGGCTCAGACTTTTCTTCCACTGGGGACTGATGAAAGGGTGTGTGGGTGGCACTGGGTGGGCCAGATGGTGGAGGAGATGCCATCTTCACTGTGCTGTCATCTGGGCTGAGGCACCGTTCCTCCACTTCTGCGAGGGCTGGTTCTCCTGGATGTAGGGCATGGCCAGGGGCACCAAACACAGCAGCATACTGACTGGAAAGTTTCTCAGATGCTGTTACATTTCTCTCTTTCTTTTCCACAGCTTTCTCCCCAGCCAAGCCCCTCCCCACAGCCTCTCCTTTCTTCTCCAATTCCCCAGTTACAGAGAAATCCTCACAGGGTGGGGACTTGAAGCCCTTATCTTCTTCCAGTGAAGAGGTGGGTGAGATGGTACCAGCTGATGGCACATAGTCCAAGCCCTGAGTAGCTTCAGTGCGGGAGGAGGGGATACTTGTGACTGTGTCAAGCAACAAAGAGCTCTTGCCTGTCTCCTCTGTCTGGGGAGCTGTGAGTGACGCCACAGATTGGTCCTCAGCCACTGATGTGGCAAAGGAAGAGAGTTTGTCACACTCGGTGATTGATGTAGCTGAAGATACATGTTCCTCTTCAGCCAAAGGGGCAGCCACCATGTTGGGAGGGTAGGTGAGTTCAGGCTCAGATGCCCCATAAGTTTTGCTCGAGGTGGCAGGAACAGTGCTATCTGCAGGCTGGCTGGCTTCAAAGGGGCCAGGACCTTCAGGCCCAGAGAGGTCATAGGTACTTGTAGGAAATCTGGGTGGGGCTGGGCGTTCCTCCGGCTCATCATGGATCTCCTCATCTGAGATAGTCTGCTCTGTCTCTGAGTAGCCAGGGATTGTCTCATCCTGGATGTAAGAGACATGCTCAATGGCTCCTGCAGGTGTGGCTAAGCTGCTGAGGAGCAATGAGGTCTCCTTGTCAGGTGCCTTGCCCTGGAATCCCAGCTCCCGGCCTCCAAGAGCCTCTCTGCTCTTTGGGATTACCTTTAAGGCTTCCTGCATATGTTTTTGATAAAAACTCTCAGCTTTTGTCTCCTCCTCCTCCTCATCTGAAGGGTGGGCCTCCTCCATTTCTTCTAACTCAGCCTTTTCTATCACATCCTCCTTTACCTCAGGTTCACTTTCCTCCCTGGTCTCAGCATTGTCTGGGATCTTCTCGGCTTCCCTCTGCTTCTTCTCCTCCCAAGTTTCTTTCTCTTTCTCTGTCTCAGCCCCTGAGTCCAGGCCTCTGTTCTTGCTCCCTCTGTCCTCAAGAACATCTGGGACAACCTCCTTCTCTGTGATCTCATGTTTTTCTTGGTCCAGCCCTGGGACAGAGGGATGTCCTTCCTGGATGCCTGTGCTTGGGTGTCCCTGCTCTGTAGCATCTACAGGGAGTGATTTCTCACCTAGCCCTGTGTCCCTTTGTTCTCTCTCCTCACGCTTCAACTCCTCGAAGTCCTGTGTGAGGTCCTCTGGTGAGGACAAGGCCTCTCTGTGCCCACTGACAGCTGGGGGTGGTGCCGGGCCCCTCTGGGCTGGGGGTGTCCGGGGCTCAGAAGACAGCTCTTTTTCCCCACGGGCAACTCGGCCTTTGTCCGTCTTGATTCTTCCAGGGGCCTTGGCTTTGTAGAGGGTCTTGCGGACCTCAGGGGTAAAAGGCTTCAGGTCTGGTTTGGAAAATTTCTTCACTTCCGTTTTGTTATCTTTCCTCTTCTCGTCCTTCTTGGTGTCCTTTTTCTCTTCCTTCCTTCCTTCGTCCTTCTTGAGTTCCTTCCTTTCCTTCTTGATCTCCTTTTTCTCCTTGTCCTTTTTCTCCTCCAGCTTTGACATCTTTTCTTTCAGGTACTTCTTCCCTACTTTGTCCTTGATGAGCTTTCGCTTCTCAGCCTTCAGTGCTTCGCTGGATTCCATCCTCACCCTCTCAGGCTTCGAGGGCTTCTCTGGGGGCTTCTCAGATGCTTCTTTTGCCTTCTTTTCTGTCTTGGCTAACTCCTTGGCCAACTCTGAGCGGGCCTCCTTGGCTCCCTCTTCTAGCACTTCCTCACGTTTAGCCAGTTTGCTCACTGCTGTCTTGGGAGCAGCTTTGAGGCTCTCCCTGCTGTCAGCCCGATGTTTGATTTTGCTGGGTTTCAAGTTGGCAGGCACAGCCCCAGCAGCCAGGTCCTTCTGTGTTGCCACAGGATAGCGCAGGAAATCCAGGTGCCGAAGCTTCTCCAAGCCCTCCAAGATCTTGTTCTGGGGAGCATTTCCTGGGAAAAGCACACGCACAATCTTCTCCGTAGGGTTGGCTGGGAGCCAGACCACCAGAGCGGTGATGGAGGTCAGGTAGGGGACAGAGATCTCTGCCTCCTTCCCATTGGCCAGCACAATGCCTGTCTTGGCTTTACTATTACCTGCCCACTTCTGCATGAGGAACTGCATCTCCTTACTGTCTTTGACAGGGTTGAGGACATACATGTCCAGCCGGCCCACACCCATTTTGTGGAAGAGGGTCAGCGGCTCAATGGTGTTGCTGACCACACGATACAGAGGCTCAGCTTGAATGCCTAGGCGGTTTAGGTGCTGAAGAGTGAGACAGGCCTCCTCAATGCTGCGCTTGGCCTTCCGGGAGGCATCTGGCAGCCGAAGCTTATCGGGCACATTGAAGAACACAACTCCAAGCTCAGGGGAGATGAGGTTCTTCACCCAGTCACTGTAGCTGCTAGAGCCCTGGGACTGCTCCTCCTCCAGCTCTGCCACTTTGCGCTGCAGGAGTCCATTGATGCCCGGCAGATTGTCAGCCCCAATGTGTGTGAGCAGCACTGAGTCAATGCGGTCCAGGTGGCGCACCAGCTTCCAGAAGCAGGATTTGCGATCAGAACCACCGTCCACCAGGATGTTAAAACCATTGACAGCAAAGAGGGCAGAGTCCCCACGGCCTCCAGGAAAGATGTAGCAGCAAGGCTTAGAGAGCTTGAGGAAGCCTCCTGAGGTGGGGGGTTCAAGCAGGTCAAAGGGGGATGGCACATCCACAGTCTCAGAGACGTACTCGGAGAATTCAGCCACACCATCCATGGTGGGTAACACAGGCTCAGGATTTAGCTGGAGGTGCAAGGTCTCTTGGGACCTGGACAGTCCCAGGTGGCTCCAATCACCCTCCCCTAAACAGGAAACAGTGAGGAAGGCCTGGATCCCAGGGTCTCTATTGCTGAGCAATTGGGCAATCTAGAGGAATGGGAGATATAAGCTGATCAGATCACTGAGGTTGTCTTAGTCTGACTAGATTCAGCCCCTTAATCTTTGCCTGTTTCTGAGGTAAACGCCTACATCCTGTCAGGGTTCCCCTTCCTTGCCTTTCTCACCACAACTTAAATCCTGCCCCTTGTCCCCTTCTTCCCAGACACCCAGCGGGAAGCTTACCTCAGGACTGTGAAGGACCCGGGCAAAGTTCTCATAGGAATAAGTACCGCTCTGTAGGATAAGGTCTCCCTCAGGCTCTAAAGTCTGTCCACTCAAGATTAGAAGTTTGTGAGCTGATGGGGCACTAAGAAGATGGTGAACCTGCAATGGGAGGAGTGCAGGGTAGTCACAGATATGGGGGACCCAGGGGAAGGCACTGAAATCCCTGGCCCCTTCTTCAGAAATACTAGGACTTGTGCCTTACTGGTGTGCCCCAGAGTGGGGCTGAGGATCAGGTCAGCTGAGACAGCACACGAGAGAGATGGCGTGGTACGGCAAAGGATAGGTTGGAGCAAGGCATCCACCTGACCTTACCTCTGAGCTGATGCTGTCTGCATTGGGGTTGACTAGGACGATGGTCTCTAGGATCTCACTCTGGTGGCAGAGGGTCCTCTGGCCTGAGGGAGAGATGTAGGCATTTGTATTGAAATTAGTAGGCATTAACTTAAAGTGGTAAGTGCTGTGAGGGGCAGTGGAGGGAAAAAACAATGATCAGAAAGTAGGATACAGGGGGATGAGTCCTGGTTAGCCTTAGGCCCTGCCATGTAGGGTCCCACTAAGTAAGCTCTAGGAACAGCCTCCTCCCCCACACTAGCTGACTTCTCCCTCCCCTCCATCTGCCACACCCTCTGCTGCCCAGGCCCTGCCCCTCTGCCTAGAACTTCAGCCCCAGACTGCCCTGTTGACAAGAAGCTTTTGTCCCCTCTGGAGCACTAAGTTCCTGGTGCTGCCTGGGGAATGGGGGGAAGGCGGGGCTGGAGGGAGAGCTCTTGGGATGCCGTCTTTACAGAGCTTTCTCTGCTGTTGCCCTTGGCCAGTGATGAGGAGACAGTAGCTCTGCAGATTCCCCCATCCTTTCCACACCCTCTGCCCCATCCAAGGCCAGAATTCCTGTTCCAGAAGATTTGGGAGACATGTGTCAACTTGGTTCTTGGAGTTTTATAATTTAAGGGATCTGTTTTCTGACTGCCAAACCTTCAGTCAGACCCATGCATACCATTCCCAAGAGTTTCCCACTACACACCCTCCTGTGCCCAGGCTTCAGAGCTGCCTTACTCACAGCCAGCTTATCCTTGTTTGTCTCATCCTGTGGATACTGGAAGTAAATGCTTGTGTTGGTTCAAAAACAAGACACAGGGCCAGTGATGCTTCCCCAGGGCTGGAGGTGGAGAAGAGAACCGACTCCTGCAACCTGTCCTTTGATCGACCTATACATGCATGCATGCACACATGTACCCCAAAAATAAAAATAGCAAGGTAGGCATGGGGGTATACACCTTTAACTGGAAGGCAAAGGCAGGTGGATTTCTGTGAATTCAAGGCCAGCCTAAGTTCCTGGACAGCCAGAGCTACATAGAGAATTCTGTTCCAAAAAACCAAACCAAACAAAAAACACCACCACCGCCAACAACAACCAAGAAACAAGGAGAGTCAAGGAATTGCTCAGGATAGGAAATGGACGCATTCTCAGATCTTCTCCCCAGTACTGTTTCCCCAGACTCACAAAACACTAAGCAGTGAGAGTAAAGAAAATGGTGGGTGAGACGGATGAAAGGAGGATGTAACCTTCCAGGCTCCTGCCCTCCTCCACCTCCATCTCCATCTCAGTTAACCTTAGAGGCTGAGAATCAAACAGCTGGAGGATAGTGGGGAGGGGAGGCTCATCGTCTGTCCCCTGAGCCCTCTTCCCTGACTCCAACTCCCTTCTCTGAGGCAGGGACAAGGGTGACTGGGGCCAGTGCTTTTTTTTTTTTTTTTTAAGAGGAAGAGCCTGGTGCCAAGGATCAGGCAGACCTAGGCAGCAGAGGGTTGCAATGCATGGGGTGGGAGATGAGGGTGTTGGAGACTCAAATCCTATGACAGGTATGTTGGGCCCCAGAGGAGTTCATGGGCCCTTCTCTATGAACTTGGGAGTTGGGGGGACACATTGAGGTCACTTCCAAAGATGAGCACCACCTCACAGGCAGGCAGGGACAGGACTTAAGCAGCTAGGGTGTCAACATCCTTTGCCAGTTTTAAGTAGTTCAGATTTAGGAAAGCCAGATCTTCTCCCCACACAAACAAGGTCACACTTTCAATCTAGATGGAACAGAAAGAGATTTCCTCTCCAGCTACATTTCCACTCCAGCAACTTCATGGTCCCCAGTGTATCCTCACAAGACCTCTGAATCCCCTTCCTGTGCTGACACAAGCCCTAGCCCTGGGGAGCAAGTCCATTATATCCCGAATCCCCTCCAGCCTAGGGGGCAGCCCTGTTTCTCTTTTCTGCTCCCCAGCTCTGCCGATGAAGGGGACTGCCTTGTTTTTCCTTTATCGCGGCATAGGACCATGTTAAGAGGCTGGGGCGCTTGCCTTGACCAGTGCTAGGGTTGGGGGTGGGATTCGGGTGTGAAGCTGAGTGGGCAGGAGGGCAGGTGTCTCTGCAGTGAGGCAGAAGGGGGGTGCTCAGGCAGCTGCAGTTTGCCGCAGTGTGTGAGTGTGTGTGAGTGTGCGCGCTGAGCTCAGCCTCCAGCTCCGCCCCCACCCCCCACCCCAGCATGACAAGTCATTTTCTTGGCTGCCTCTGCATGGGGGGGGGGTTGGGTGGGGATGGGGTGCATACAGAGAGGGAGAAGAGACTGGCTTCTCTGTTGAAGAGCCCCCATCTTGGGAAGAAAAGCACAGATGAGGTGAGGGTGGAGACAAGGAAGCCACGGGGTTGACAGGACCGGGAATGCAAGGCAGCTGCAAAAGAGCCAGTACTCTCAAGCTCCGGGCGGCCTCGGAGAGGCCACAAAGCGGGGCTTAAAGCCCCAGGCTCATTCAGACTGGGGAGCCAAAAACAAACCAGTTAGCCTGTGAGGAGGCACATGCCACGTCTTAGTGACCCATTCCTCCCTCTTTTTCCAGAGTGTCACCCACCTTCCCTTACTTGGCAAAAACTCACCCCAGAATAGGTCCAATCTAGTAGCTGATAAGCCGAGAACCCTCCCAGGAGGTACATTCCATAACAGCCCCCTTCCACTCAGATTCTGTTTTTCCTCAAAGACATAGCCTCCAAATTCCTCTGTGCCTGGCTGCCAGGCAAAGCCTATGGCAACACCCTCTGTTGCTGCCTCTCAGCTGATGGCCCCCACCCCCAGCTAGCACAGTGATGAACTGTCACTGTCACAGCCTCTGTCGGTTCCACTGGTTCCTGATCCAGGCTGAACCCCAGTCAGTAATGTTCACCTCCTTTCTCCATCTCAGGCAGCCCTCCCATCATGCTACCTAGATCCAGATACATCAGATTTACAAGGTATCAGCTGCTACCCCTCCTAAGTCCCTATCACAGCACCCCCATCCATCCCTCTGCCACGCTAGGCTCTTACCCTGGGGTGTGGGAGGGAGCCCCTCATGGAGGCATCAGCTCCGGCCTTAGCCGGGTGGCTTCAGGGAAGAGTCTGCGGCACTTGGGGTGGGAGTGAGGGGGGGCAGCTTGCCTGGGAGGGCGGTGCCAGGGCGGGGAAGAGGGGCTGGTCTGTGACGAGGCACTGGAGATTTAACTATTTCTTGGCCTTCACAGTGTCAGCATCCTGGTGCTTCTGCTTGGCTCTGGGGAAGGGGAGGGATCTAAGGTGTTGTCTAGCAGTTCAAAGAGCCAGATGGATCTCTCCTGCAGCTCTGAGTACCTTCTCCCCAAATCCTGTTTAGTTAAGAAACACTCTCTCAGCATCAACCAAAGGACCAGAGCCTCACACACTGGAGCACAGAGCCAGCTATAGGAGGCAAGGGCCGCGTGGGCCCTCCCCCTTCCTCTTAGAAACCATCTGCTGCCTCTCCCCTCAGATGGACCCAGAGAGTGACCTTCAGTCATTGTAAGAGCAGGAGACAAGGCTGAGGGCCATAAGTGGAGGGGGGCAGTGTAGGGGTGGTGAGTGATGTGGTAAACTGAACCCTGGGTAAGCTGGACACTGTTCTGACCACATCAATAGAAAACTGAAAAGGACGAAAACGCGTCTCATTTTAGATTGGAGGCTAGTGTGAGAGTCTGGAGCAGACTGGGGTGGGGCACAGGGACCCTGGGAGCTGCTTGTAGGTCCCTGCTAATGCATCATGGCTTTGAGCACCCACACAAGCAGCAGTTTCTGAGTCCTGGCTGTCTGCGAAGGGTAAGGGAGGCTTCTGCCTTTCAGTAAAGGGCCAAGGAGCATCACCCGGGGCCCAGGCTCAGTCAAAGCTTTCTTGCTATGGACCAGTCTAAAATAAACTACTCTTTGGGCTAAAACGATCTGTAGGGTGTTTGGGTCTGGATTCCTCCTCGTCTCTCTCTGTTCCTCTCCCTGTCACTTCACTGTGTCTGTCTTACTTGATCTTGAACCTTCTTATGTTGACCTTGTGCCCTTGGTCGCAGCCTCTGCCTCAGATTCAGCTAAATGCTCCAGGATTCAAAGGAAAGATCTGGAGGGCTAGAGCAAACGCTTATTTTGCCCATCACTGTGATGTTCTTACCCTTACATCCCTGCCCTCTTCTCATTAACCCTCCCTGGGTGTGGTCAGCTCCTTCCGCCCACTCACTGGCCAGCCCCAGCCCCACCCTTGCTCCAGGCTGCCAAGGGCTGCTTTTGAAGGTCAGAAAAGCCAAAATAGTCTCTGCTCTCAGCACCCCCCACCCCCCTTTAGCTACAGCCAGAGGGGAGGATTAGCTGAGTCACTGGTACTCTGGGGAACAGAACAGAAGAAGAGAACCCTTGCTCAGATCCGGAATGCAAAGCAGCAATATGGCCAAATCCCCATTTGGATAGGAGAGGCCATCTGTGTAGACAGACACACACTGCATAAACCAGGCTCAGTCCCGAGCATCATGGAGTAGTGCAACTTCATTGCTTTTATTTTATCCTGCCTCCAATCTCCTGTCTCCTCTCTGCCTTTTAGGGCTCTCTGGGTGTTGGGGGCGCTTTAGTAGACATTGGGCTTGAGAACAAATTGACATCTCCTAACTGAAAGCAGAGTCCATGTCTGTTCTAAGCCACATACCCCTACACCGCACCTTGGACAAGGTTCCAAGTCACAGCTGGTTTTCCTTCTCTCCATCTCTAAGCAGCCACTTGTGACAATGAAACCTTAACCCTTAATCCTCTCTCCTGCAGTGAAATGGTGAGAAGGCTTGAGCAGCCCCTGATTTCAAACTGATGCCACTCTCTGAACCACACCACTAATGGAGTCAGATAAACCATCTCAGAGTTTGCTTTCTGGACTAGCAAATGAGTATATTAGCACTACCCTTCAGCCATGCTGTGAGGACTACATCACCCGAGAAAGTTCCTTTCCTCCCTAACCTTGCAATCTGCAAACATGACAGGATATTTCTCTTTGTAGATTTCAGACTCTAAACCATAATCCCAGACCAGACTAGTACTGGGATAAACTCAATAAGCTGGGGTAGATTTCAGGCAAACCCAAACTGGAGATGCTTACAGAATGCTTGACTTCTATTCATCTCTCTCTCTCTCTCTCTCTCTCTCTCTCTCTCTCTCTCTCTCTCTCTCTCTCTCTCTCTCTCTCTCTCTCTGCCTCCCCATTTCAGCTAACAATGAAAACTTCTACTTCAGGATCTTCTGAGCACACAAATGGAAACAGAGTCAGACAGAAGGACTCAAAGGGGTTCTTCAGCCTTCCTCCCCTGTCCAGCCTCTCACCTCTTTCCAGCTCTCCGGAGTCTCCGGGTAGCCCAGGCTGGTCATGGACTTGCTATGTAGCCGAGGATGATCCTCTGTGGCTATCTCCCCAGTGCTGGGACTGCAGGACTGCACCTCCACACCAGGCTAGCCTGCAGTCTTCAAGTCTCAGATTATCAATCCTCCCTTTCTTATAGGAGTTCAACAGTAGATGTATGAGAGTTTTATTGAAACTCAATAGTGATGTGTCAGTATATTGGCCCACCATTCCTTATCTCTATCCCCTGTGAATCCAGGCCTTCAGCGTGTTAGGTGGGCACTCTACAACCAACAGGTACCCCAGGCCTTAAGCTAAGTTTTCAATTATTCTAAGTGTTAAAAATGCTTAGAAGCTTCAGGGATTTTTAGGGGAAGGAGTAGGAACTGAAAAGGAAGGTCCCCAAAAATCTCTGCTGAAGACCACATGATATGAAAACTACCCTTTAAAGTGTTTTACCAGACTTGACCACTAGAAGGAGCTGGGCCACTGAATATCTGAGGGTCCCTTTTTTACTGTTCGTGGGGTGGAGATGTGTGTGTGTGTGTGGGGGGTTGTAAATGTAGAGAGGGTGAACCTTGGTAATAATTGCACTCTTCCTATCACTGTAAGATATAGTTTGTTCCTTCATGATTTTGGCCTAGGGTGTAAAGAAATGGTTGTCTTCCCTATGGAGTAGGCCAGAAAGGTCAAGTCATAAGGCATTTAATGTATCTCCTTGAATTCACCTCAGCCCCTGGTTACCTTAGCCTAGTCAACAAAGGGAGGCTGAAGGATGAGGCAGTGTCTGCAGCTGCTTTGGGCAGACTGCAGGGACAGCTGAAAGAGAAGCCAGCAAGGGTGGGGCTGTGGCTGCCTTAAGTTCTGAGGGGTTTTATTTATTTATTTATTTGTTTGTTTGTTTATTTATTTATTATTTATTTATTTATTCCAGGAAATTCTCCATTGTTCTCCAGGGACAGAAGCCACCATGAAAATGTCTAAACCTAAAAGAAAATCTGTATGCTAAAAGTCAGCCCTATTCTTGGATGGATGGCCCCAAGCCTCTTGAGGGTACCATGGCAAAACTCTGAAGAGTTTAGTAGGTATTTCTATACCAACACTTGTTTCAGAGAAGTGCCTGAGAGTGCATCTCCTTGCAAACCACTTCCCAAGCATTCCCTATAACTTAATCTGAAGAACAGCTAAGGATTTTGTCTTCCATTCATTTCTTACATTACTCAAAGTCGCTATGGCCAAAAAGACAAGGCTTGAGTATTTGGTGTGAGTTCCTAATAGGAAATAACCCCAAGCATCAGTAATTAGTTTAATCCCCTGCCATCCCTTTATTCAGTCTTGATTCTAGGAGTGTTAAGTGGTAAAATTGTCTTTGGTCACTGGGAATAGTGGAGGATGTCATGACATGAGCAATTCTCAATGGAAGGCATTCTCAAAAGAGCGAGTGGCTAGTTTTATAGGAAGCCAGTCCCATCAGAAGATTCCAGCACACATTTTATGTTTGTTTTTAGTCAAGTTACCCTAATTTTCTCTACCTCAGCATCTCCTGAAAAATTATCAAAAAGGAAATAACCAGGGATCTGCTAGACTGGAGGAGAAAGAGGTGACTGTCCTCTGTACTAGACAGATGAGAATTATTGATGTACGAATTCTGTTATTTGATGGCAAGGATGACTGAGACAAAGGGAATCACATACTATAAAACTACATGGAAGCAGGTCTGGTGGTGCATGCCTAAAATCCTAGCACTCAGGACGTAGAGACAGCACAAGTTTGATACCATCCGAGACTATATGTCAAGCTCAAGGTCATCGTGGACTATATAGTGAGACCCTGTTTTTTAAAAAAGAAAGTTGCATGGATTGGTGTGTCAACATCTACAATAATACAACCAGATGCCCAACACCTTTATCAAGGGATGTTGGACTTCCTGTACTCAGTAAGCATCTGTCATAGAATGCTAAGTCCTAAAATCTTAACTCATACTTTAGACTATTTCTCCCACTCAGCAGAACTGAACTCAGAACCAAGCCCCAAGAAATCCTGGAGACCTTTGTCCCAGCCTTGATCTGATGGTGCTGACCTGCTCTGCAGATCTGCTGGCTAAGCGAAGAGGAAACAAACAATCCTGCAGGGTGGACTGTGAGAAACAGGGGACTGGAAAGGTGAGTGAGACATTCCGGGATGTGTATAAGGGAGAACAGGGAGGCTGAGGTATGCAGAAAGGGGAACACAAAAGAAAAGCCTGGATTTTTGCCTGCAAGCGAATTGATCACTTTCTTAGCAGTACTTGTCAGCTGCTGTGTACAAACAATGCTCTTCTTGGGAAAATTATGTTCTGACATACCGTGTGTTTGAAGAGTGTACTGGGTAGGTAGAGACAGCTGTGGAGCCATTAAAAGTCCCTCCCTTCTCCGCAGCCCAAACCTCCCACAAGGCCAGGTCTGCCCTGGATCCCAGACCTCTCCTCTTCCAGCCCACACCCAAAGGACTGAGACAAATGACCCTACTCCTAACCTTTGACCTCTGAGGAGAAGTGAGCTAGGTGCCGGGTAATGAAGAGTCTCAACTGTTGGTTCAAGTCAAAGGATGATAAATCAATGTTCCAGGAGAGAATCCCTGTGGAAGAAAAAAAAGAGAGAGGGTTCTAGGCAAAATCATCTAGTGGGACTGCAGAGAGCACTGTCAAGCTCCTAGAAGAGGAAAGGCCAGGGAGGTAATACCTCTGAGGAGGATAGCTAGTACCTGTGCGCATCTCTCAACTGTTTCCCCTTTATGGGAGCCAGAGGGCAAAGAGCAGAGTTTAGACTCAATTTAGTAACAAATGAGCTTGTAGTTTTTGTTTTGCTTTTCAAGGCTGTCCAGTTGTGGCCGAAGTGACAGCCAAGGGTCTATTCCCATATATCATTACTTTTCATAATGATTTCTCTACCTAAATTAGATTCTCTATTCTCTTTCTATGCCCCCCCCCTTACCTCCACCCCTCCTAAGAGGCTTGCTTTCACCCGCAGGTGGCTCCGCAGCACTGCGCCACAGGCACAGCTGAAGGAGATGAACCACGAAGGTCATTCTCTTAACTTGACTGCCAGCGTTCAGAGGTTTGAGATGTGTGCCCTGTGTTCAGAAAGCTCCCCTTAAGAAGAAACTGTAAGGTAGGGACATGGACTTTTCAGGGTCTGGTAAGGACTTTCCGACATCTGGTGGAGACACTGCGGGAAAGGGGTGTGACCAGAGGGACTCCGGGGTCTGCCCCGAGCTCCTGCTACCCCGGGAGACTGCAGAACAGCATGGGGTATGCGGGAAGGATGTGCAACCAAGATGTTAGCAGCTCGAGAGGACACAGGCGCATGGAAATCATGCAGGTGACAGTGGCACAGGTCTCGGGAAGTGCACATAGAAATGGAGAATACAGAAGTGTGCACTGGGAGATGAATGCAGATAGCGGAAATGTACGCATGGAGTGCAGTGGGACAGCCAGGATAGCGGCTCACCTTGTTCTAGGTGGGCCCGCACGGCCCTCAGCTGACTTTCTGTACCAATATCGCCGATCACGATGAGCAAGGAGTATTTCCGCAGATCCCAGCGCGCCGCCGCCACCACCGCGGCACCGGCCTCGCACAGTGGCTCCGCGGGGTTCCGAGTCGGCGATGCGCCGGGGCTCCGCAGCCCCAGCTCCGGAGTTGTCTCCATGGCAACACTGCCAGGCCGCGCAGTCCCGGCCTCGGTCGCCATGGAAACTCCCGCGGAGTGCTAGGCTGGCTGCGTCCGCTGCAGGGAGAGTGCGCGTGGTTCTTAAAGGCCGGCGGCAGATGCAGCTCATTGGTCGCTGTCTGCCTGGGGGAGGAGCCAAAGCACCGCAAGGGCGGGGCCGGGATACAGTCGCCATCCCTCTGCGCACCGCTCCCGATGGTGTGGCGACCGCAGTCATCCACCTGCAGTTTTCCAGACCAAGTTTCTCCCTCCAACTTGACCTGGGTAGGGGCTCTGCGGGGCCCAGCAGAGGGCGGAGTCCACGGCCTCCGAGCCTGAACAGCTTCCAGTTAGGCTGTGTCTGAGATGAGCACTGTGTGGCAGTTCTGCAGTCTCGCCCCATACCTGGGGAGCCATCTTGCGCCTTGCTGTCTGAGTGTCTATAGTGGTATCTATCAGGGTATTATCGTTCTCTGGATTTCAACACCACTTCAGCCCCCACCCCACCCCCACTACACGCCCACCGCCACTTCGTTTTCTGCCAGGTCCCCAACCTGGGTTTCCTGTCCTTGTCCCTAGCTCTGGGCGTGGTCAGGCAAGCTGCACTGTAGTGGAGGGCACGAGATGACCTTCCTGCCCTGAGTCCCTAGTGAGTTGTTATTACAAGGATTGTAGTTGGCTAGTCTCCATTTCTGCTGAGTGAAATGAGCTCAGACTGCAGTAAGGAGGATTTGAGTAAAATCCAGGAACGTCCCAACTACTAGTGATGTGACACAGTGTAACCCTTAGGAGGCGGTGCAGTTACTGTGCAGAACTGAATTAATATTCTCTTTTTCCCTCTCCATCTCTCCCTCCCCGCTCCCTTATCACCACCCCCATTCTTCAAAATGTTTCCACCACTACAGCATCTCTTTTCCTGATTCATTCTGTTGTATCAGACAGAAGGCCTGTCTCCAGGCTCCCTCAATACTTGTTATTTTCTTCTATTTGCCTTGCACTTTGGAAATGGTAAAAGAAAAGAGGGGCTGGTGAGATGGTTCAGTTGGTAAAGTTGCAAGCACAAGTACCGAGTTCATATTCTCAGAACCCTAAAGGGCCAAGCACAGTGGTGTGTGCTTATAATCCCTGAGATGGTGAAGTGGGAGGGAGAGACAGATGGGTCCCTGGAAGCTTGCTGGTCAGCTAGACTAGTGTACTTGGTGAAGTTGCAGGCCAATGAGATGCCCTGCTATAGTAAAGGAAGTACAGGGTGTCTGAGAAACAACACTCCAAGCTGTCCTCTCACACTCACATGCACACACATGAAATCCCACTCCCCACAATGATTGAAAAGAGTGGTAATACCTGATATAACAAGGCTACCAGTGAGCCATACTCTGATTGTGAACTACCTCACAAAAAATCATGGCTCTAACAGGAAGCATTATAGCTAATGGTAAGTCCATACTGCAAATCTTTAGACATTGCTGTGAAAATCCTCTTGGCAGCAGAGACATGAAAACAGTCCTGTCAGGGTATCAGATGGTAGGGTACCTCTTTACACACACTGCTGGTTGCAGACCTGACTCTGGTAAACAACATTGGAAAAAATGTGCAGATCTTTTAAGTAGCACCTGGAGCAGGGAGCCAGAATGGATTGTAGAGAGAGGAAGGGGACAGTTTCCATAGCAACTGTAGATATGAGGCATTTAACTAGCAGAGGGTCTTTATCTAAGGGCCAGCAGCAGTTAAGTGCAGAGTCGGCTTCCATTAAGTCTAAAAGAGGTTAGACAATAGATGCAAATGGTACAGGAGGGATCACACAGATTAGATGGTAGAGGAAGACACTTAGGACTCTGATTTCAGACCCTGCTAGAGTCAAGTCTTAGTAATTATGGCTGCAACTGCAAACTGTGATGGTGCTAAAATCATGTGTTCTGGATAAGTAAGTATTCAGTGGGTCCCTTTGCCAAATGCAGACAATGTCACAGAAAGATTGGCTCCAAGTAGCTCTTCATCATCCACATCTGGGTGATGTTTCCATTACCATCATTAGAATACCAGGAGATGTTTTAAAAGCTGGGTGTAGTGGTGGCCCAGATCAGATAATCCTGTTTCAGGAAGACAAAGCAGGATGCTAAAGTCAAGGCCAGACTGGGCTACATAGTGAAGCACTGTTGCAAACAAGCAAAACTCCATCAACAAAAAGATATTTTTTTAAGTGTTAAATTATACATATATAACAGTTGCACAAAATGCTCAGTGAAAAAAGCTGGAATGTTTGCATATATGGTCCAGATTTTTTTTTAAATAAAAAACAGTCTTTCCGTATAGCTCTGGCTTGAATGAGCCCACTATGTAGACTAGGCTGGCCTCAAACTTAGAGATTTACCTTTCTCTGCCTTTTGAGTGCTAGGATTAAAGGCATGCTTCAACATGGCTGGGCAAATATTGTGTGTGTGTGTGTGTGTGTGTGTGTGTGTGTGTGTGTGTGTGTGTGTGTGCCCATGCACACAACACAATTTTGGGTAGCCATGAAGGACAAAACAAAACAAAAGAGCCCTTGGTATTAATGTGGTTGTAAACTGTGCAGTGTGGATGCTAGGAACAAACTTTGGTTGTCTGCAAGAAAAACAACCATTCTTTTTGTTTTGTTTTGTTTTGTTTTTCAAGATGGGGTTTCTCTGTGGTTTTGGAAGCTGTCCTGGAACTAGCTCTTATAGACCAGACTGGTCTCCAACTCACAGAGATCTGCCTGCCTCTGCCTCCCGAGTGCTGGGATTGAAAGCCTGTGCTACCACCACCTGGCTGCAACAATCATTCTTGACCACTGAGTCATCTCTCTAGCCCCTACAGCACAGAATTAATTAGTTATTTATTTTCTGAGACAGGGTTTCTCTGTGTAACAGCTCTGGCTGTCCTGGAATTTGCTTTGTAGATCAGGCTGGTCTTGAACTCAGAGATCCCGTCTTGCATCCTGAATACTGGGATTAAATTGTGTGCCATTACCATCCCAGCTGTCCAGAAGAGATTTTTCCTTAGGCTAGCACTGGCCTAGCATGAAGCCAACACTGGAGGACCAGGAAGATAGCCGAATCCATGAAGTAGTTTCTGTGTGAGCATTCAAATCAGAGATTAATCTCCACAACCCATATACAATGCCCAACATGGTGGGATATGCTTGTAATCCCAGCACATGAGGAGGCAGAGATGAAGGATTCTTGGATTTTGCTAGCCAACCAGCTTAATTGGTGAGCTCCAACTCCCAGTAAGAGACACTGTCATAAAAAAAAAAAAGAAAGCAAAAAAAAAAAAAAAAAAAAGTGTTGGGGGGGTATCTGTAGAGATGATCCAAGGGTCAGCAGACTGAATAATCTTCCGCAGAACCAGAGTTCAATTCTAAGCATCTACATAATTATTCTGCCTGTAACTTCAGGGGACCAATACTGTGGGCACCTCTGTGGCACCATACGGTACAGACATACATTCTAGATAGATAAATTAAAAACAAGCAAACCAGATAGACAAGAGTCCTTTCTTGAGTAGTTTTATGTCAACTTGACATAAGCTACAGTGGTTTGGGAATGATTCTCAATTAAGAAAATGCCTTCATAAAATTTCCCTGTAGGCAAGTCTGTGGTGTGTTGTAAACTGAACAACAACAATTAAAAAAAAAAAAAAAAAAAGCTCTTCTCCCCAAGTTGCTTTTGATCATAGTGTTTTTTCAGTGTAATAGTAACTCTATCTAAGAAAGCCATCAGGAACAGCACCTGAGGTTAAACTCTGGCCTTCACACATATAGACATATTCACATCCACCAGGACATACACACATGTACCACACAGAACAAGTGCTATGATAGCTATTTTACTCTGGGTGTGTTCAAACCTATTAGGGAAATCACAGCTCAGGCCTCCACCATGTACCAATGCATAGTGATGACTTAATTGATGGGTAAATCAAGCAAGATGGAAGAGGCATCTCGCTAAGGTTTACTTGAAAATAATCTCATGCTTGGTAGTTAAGGCATTGAAGTTGTTCTCATGAGAAAATCGGAGCTTTATTCTAATTCATTAGACTCACTCTGAATTGTATATGTTGGTGGGAAGGGGAAGCACAAGCCCAAGCTTAAAGTGTCCATGAGCCTGAAGTCTGGTAATTCTCACATGACAGATGCCTGCTTCTCTCTGACTTCCGGCCCTGTGGCTTTCTGGGGTTTGAGCTCATGGGGCAGAACTTCAGACTGCTCTGCTAGGTTGCATGGTTTTATAATCAAAATATCCAAAGGGAGCTCAGATTCCCACTCTGTGCTGGGTTTGGTTCTGCCTGGGAAGCATTCTTTCTACAGAGAGAACAGTGTCGGATTACAGGATTGCTGTGTCAGAGGCTTATCCTTGACACTGAGGAAAAATACCATGATCATAATGCATGCCAGCAGTCACAGGGTCACCTTCTAGCATGAACAGATGGCTCATCTCTAACAACCTCAAGTCAAACCCTAGAAAGGCCCAAGTTAAGCTCTGACAGATTGAGGTGAGAAGGAACTTTGCTTTTGCTTTTGTATGTTTGTTTGGTTGGTTGGTTGGTTGGTTTTTGGTTTTTGGTTTGTTTGAAACAGGGTTTAGCCCTGATTGTCCTGGAACTCACTCTGTAGACCAGGCTGGCCTCAAATGCACAGAGATCTGCCTGCCTCTGCCTCCTTAGTGCTGGGATTAAAGAGGAATTTTGCATTTATTCCTATGTCTGGTCTGCAGGGTAGACCTGAAAAAATTTCTACACCCGATTTGATAAGCTCCACCGAAGCAGCAATTCAAATCAGACCAAATTAAACTGAATTAGAAAAAACCCACATCCCTATAGTGGGATACCTTGCTGAGCATTGATAGTGGGAGGAGGGTCTTGGTCCTGCCTCAATTGGTATGACAAACTTTGTTGACTCCCCAAGGAAAGTCTTACCCCCTCTGAGGAGTGGGTGGGGGGAGGGGTTGGGAAGGATGAGAGTAGTGGGATAGGAGAAGGGGACAAAGGGAGAACTGGGGTTGGTTTGTGAAAAGAAAAATAAAATTAAAAAAAAAAAAACCACGTTTAATGGATACAACATCTGAGATGATTTTTTTCAGCCCCTCAGAGAGGAAATGGGAAGAGAGACGGGAAAACCATTTCCTGGGGAACAGTTGTAAATGCCTTGTGGGAGTGGTCTTGAGCATTTCTGGGGGAGAGGTCATCATTTGGTGGGCTTTCTGAGATGCTGCAGGGTTTAGACAGAGATAGGGGAGTGGGTTTGGGGTGAAACTTTCACCAAAACATCCCAGACTCTTCGGGTACATAGATGCCAGGAACTGAGGTGAAGCTTCCACCAGAACAAGACCCATAATAAATATTTATTGATTAATTCTCCCAATTATGACTTGCTTACATAAGTGTATGGGTAAGTTTCTCTTTCTCTTCCAGAGCATTGTGAAGAAGAAAAAAAATGAAGACATTTCTCTTTCCTCTTTCCCTACAGGAGTGTTATATAGGATCATATAATCTTTTTGGGGGGAATCTACATACTGATTTTCATAGTTGCTAGGTAATTTACATTCCCATCAACAATATATAAGCCCTTCTAAGTACAGACAAAAACATACGATAGCTGTTTTGATGGTGATGGGATAACTCTCTCTGTCTCTCTGTCTCTCTGTCTCTCTGTCTCTCTGTCTCTCTGTCTCTCTCTCTCTGTGTGTGTGTGTGTGTGTGTGTGTGTGTGTGTGTGTGTGTGTGTGTGTGTTTTCTCACCTTCCATCTTGTTTGAAGCAGGATTCTTGCTGCTGCTGCTGCTGCTGCTGCTACTGCTGCATATGCCAGGCTAGCTAGCCTGTGAGTTTCTGGAGACTCTCCTATTGCTACATCCACTTCACCCCATGTGTTGTGGAATTAAAGAGACATTCTACCCTGTCTGGGTTTGTGTGAGTTCTGGGTATCTAGACTCAGGTCCTCATGCTTTCATGGTGATCAATTTACCTGCTGCAACATCTCCCCACACCACCCCAACTTTTGTTTGTTTTTGTTGTTGTTGCTGTTGAGACAGGATTTTGCCATGTAGCCCAGGCTAGTCTTGAATTCATGAGCCCCTTGCCTCTCTGCTTTTTGTTTTGTTTTGTTTTGTTTTTTTTTTTTGTTTTTGTTTTTCGAGGCAGGGTTTCTCTGTAGCTTTGGAGATTTTCCTGGAACTAGCTCTTGTAGACCAGGCTGGTCTCGAACTCACAGAGATCCTCCTGCCTCTGCCTCCCCAGTGCTGGGACTGAAGATGTGTGCCACCACCAGCCACTTTATTATAGGAAATTTTAAAAAAGAAAAAAGACAGGTGAAATGATTCAGTAGACAAAGAAACCTGGCTCCAAGCCTGATGATTTTTGTTTGCTATCTGATGCCATATACTGGGAGGAAAGACTCCATCTATAAGTTGTGCTCTGACCTCTACACATGCACAATGGAATGCATGGGTTCCCACACACATACACATATAAATTCAATAAATGCAATAAATATAAAAAGACAACAATAAAACAAGAAAAGCAATGGGCTAGAGTGTAGCTCAGTGGTAGATAGCTTGGAAAGCCCTAGGCTTGACCTTTAACCCTATGGGGAGAAAAACAAATAAGAAAGAATACTTGCAGATTTAAAAGGATAAAAATAAGTATCACCCAGTGCAGGGTGTACTTCATATGGAATTAGGAAAAAATTGTGAAGTGAAAAAAAATTGAATATAGGTAGCTTTTTCTTCAGAGGTCCATAGCTGGGGCTGAGAAGTTGGCTCAGTGGTTGAGAGCTTCTGTTGCTCTTACAAAGTTGACCACCAGCACTTACATAGTGGCCTACAGTTGTCTGCAATTCCAGTTCCAGGACATCTAACACCCTCTTTTGACCTTAGCAGGTGCCAGACATGCATATGGTAACATACATCCATGCAAGCAAAACACTCATACACATAAAATTAAAAAATGACTTTGCTTCCCTCTGCCTCCCAAGTGCTGGAGTTAAAGGCATGTTCCATTACCACTAGTCATAAAATGACTTTTTGATAGGGGGGAGGAGAGAGAGAGAGAGAGAGAGAGAGAGAGGGGGGGGGAGGGAGAGGGAGAGGGAGAGGGAGAGGGAGAGGGAGAGGGAGAGGGAGAGGGAGAGGGAGAGGGAGAGGGAGAGGAGAGGGAGGAGTGTTGAAGGTAGAAATGGGTGGATGGATAGGTAGTTGCTAGATAGAGAAACCTACATCCATGCTGTCTAGCATGCCTGATTTTTTTCTTTTATTAGGCCTTTAAAAAATTATTAAGTTACTTAGTGTGTGTGTGTGTGTGTGTGTGTGTGTGTGTGTGTGTGAGAGAGAGAGAGAGAGAGAGAGAGAGAGAGAGAGAGAGAGAGAGAGAGAGAGAGATATGTTACATAGGGTAGGGGCTTACCCATACTTGGTATATAGAGGTCAGCACTGAGTGACTCTTTCTAACACCCTCCACCTTACTTTTTAAGATAGGGTCTCTCACTGAACCTGGAGCTCAATGGTTTAGCTAGAATAGCTGTCTATTCTAGCTAACACCTTCTATCTGGGTTGTAAGTAAGTTCAGCAAGTGCTCTTAATTGCTGAGCAATGTCTCCAGCTCCCAATATGTCTGTTAATAAACTCCAACTCTGTTTAGAAAGAAAAAAAGTTAGCCATGCTGTGGTGGCTCACCTTTTATTCCCAGCACTAGGGAGGCAGAGGCAGGCAATCTCTGTGAGCTGGAGGACAGCCTTGTTTACAGAGTGAGTTCCGCAGAGAAACCCTGTCTTGAAAAAACAAACAAACAAGACTTGAGAAAACAAACAAACAGGACTTGAAAAAACAAACAAACAAGACAAAAGTTGAACTCTTAAGTTGTTCCAGGAATTCTGCCACTAGACAATTGAGAGGAGTGTTTTGGTCTATGAGAGAAAAGGCAGAGCTAAGGAGTGCTCGGTAGCCTTTTGGAATAAGACGAAGCCAGCAAAGGTGCGAGTTATCGGTGGCTTGTGATTTGGATCAGGTTCCCCTTTTGTTCTTTCATATTTGTGCACGGATTTTGTTTGTTAGTAAACGGTAAAGAAAACATTAATCAGCAGGCACCCAACATCCAGCATTGCTAAACACTCGAAAGCATTTCCATTCAGGCGCAGCATTCGTCCACCTTGCCCCCACATCTCTGTGGTCTGGGTAAGGGGTGTACACCTTTCCGCAGCCTTTGTGGCCTAATTTCCTGCATTCCAAGGGTTTTCCAGAACCCCTCTCCAGGCTGCCAACCCAAGCAAATCACCTCACCTTGAGCAGAAGTCCTGTTTGCAGCTTGGAACTTTGCAACTGTGGTTACCAAGTCACTGGTGGCCAGCAGGAAAATTAAGGCAATTGCAGTATAGCTGTGCCTCTTAGGCAAATTGTAGCTGGCAAACCTCTATAAATGAGCAAAGACCAAAGTTAAAAATACAGGGTTTTTTTTTTTGTTTGTTTGTTTGTTTTTTGTTATTCAAGACAGGGTTTCTCCGTGTAACAGCCCTGGCTGTCCTAGAACTCACTCTGTAGTCCAGGTTGGCTGGCCTTGAACTCACAGAGTTACACCTGCCTCTGCCTCCTGAGTGCTAGGATTAAAGGGGGGGGGTGCTGGAGAGATGGCTCAGAGGTTAAGAGCACTGGCTGTCCTGAGTTCAGTTCCCAGCATCCACATGGTGGCTCACAACCACAGATGAGATCTCATGCCCTCTTCTGGTGTGCAGGCATTCACGTAGGCAGAACACTGTATACATAATAAGTAAATCTTAATTATTTTCTGTATTTTAGAAACACATACAATGTTTACAAATGAAATTATATGATGTATGGAATTTGCTTAGGAATAATCAGCTGGGGAGTAATTAGTCAGGATATAGATGAGATAAGAATGGGTATATCCAGTGGCAGAATGCTTTGGCAAAGACCTGGGTTTGATTCCCAGGACTGCAAAATATTCATATTGAGCATTTATTGATAGTTGTAAAAACTGGAGGATAAGTAATGAGTTATTTTAACATTTTTTTCCATGAAAAATAATGACTTTGGGGGCTAGAAAAATGGCTCAGTAGTTAAGAGAGCTTGATGCTCTTTCAGAGGACTGGAAGTCGGGCTCACAACTGCCTATAACTTCAGCTTCAGGGGATCTGATGCCTTCTGGCCTCCACAAGTGTGAACAGACATGACCTTTGTTCACATACCATACATGTTCATAAAAATAATAAAAATAAACCTTTAGGGACTGGAGAAGTTGATTGTTGATCAGATGCTTAAAGGTGCTTCTCATCAGGTCAAAGACATCTCTGTCCAATCTATATGTGGCTCTCTGGACAGAAGAAAAATGCACATGCTTCTAACCCAAATCTGTAGCTTTTGCTAGGACTCAAGGGTATGAGTCTATTCCTGCTATTTTATAGATACCCATTATCTGCTTTTTCTACAGTATTGATTTCAGTACAGATTGGTAGTACTTAGTGTTGTGCCCAAACTCTGAACCCCCAAATCACCAAGAGACCTGATCAGATGCAAAAGCAAAGAGTCTTAATTAATTAATGAGTTAACTGTATTAACTTGGGTCTGTCATCCGTCTGACACAGTGGGTAGAGCAAGAGGGTCCCAGAGGGACCATGGGGCAGGGAATATATTGGGGTAGAGCAAGGGGAGTGTCTGGGTGTCTGCAACAGTCTCAGGATTGGTAGGTACACTTCTGGGCTTGGGTAACCTGTCCTGTGTTGATTGGTCAACTGTAGCTATGTTGTTATGGCCTATGGGCCCTCTTAGGGTGGTTGCTACACTCTGCAGTCCTCTGTTACTGTAAAGCACATCCAGAGCCTGCCAGCTATCTTCTGATTGGTTCCTCACCCATAGAGGGCAAGATGGGGCAAGGTTGGCAACTCAGCACATGTTGCTGAGTCATGGGTCTACATCTTACTGGGTCTTTTCTGCAGCCTGTCATGACTGCCAAAGCAGGGGGCTGGGTGATTGTCTGGTCCCTTCATTAATATATCTAAAACTTTAATGTTACTTTTTTAACTTTAATGTTCTTTTGTAGAATAAAAATTCATATAGGCTTCAGAGGATCAAAAAGTCATAAAGCTTGAACCCACATCTCTTAGGTCAAAAGGACTCCAGATAAGTAAAGCCTAAGTTTTCCTCACCTTAGATTGGGATTTTTCTCTCTCTTGGTCTTGGAACTCCTGCCCCTCCCAATTAATAAGACTAAGGTCCTAAAAATTCCAAATAAGTACATAAATTTTAACTTCTGTTCCTAGTTTGAACTTGTCTCAACAGGTCTCCACTTGGCTGGCAGACACATCCAAGCATCAGTTGCTGACTACAACCTGCTCCATATGACTGAACTTTGCACTTGCTGAAAGCTGAAGTGGACCAGTCTAGCCAATGTGCTTCTGATAAACACCCCATTGCCTGAGTTACCTCCTTGCTTTTGACTAGCATTTCAGCCCTCTTGGACCCTGTCAACAACACCCCAAAGTCAGCTGGAAGTAGTTACAGAAAAGAGTACATCATTCCATGCTCCCTGGTTGAAATGCTGAGTCAAAAGGAAACTCCCTTACATAGGGGACAAAGTGCCTACCTACAATGCCCATTGACATACCAGGAAAATAGGCCCAGAGATGTCAATTGATGGGTTTATTAACTAAAATAGTTTTGTCATAAGATAAAGACACTTGACTTTCTTTATACAGAATCAAAGAGATATTATATGGCCTTAAAAATTATTTCTATAATCTAGTCATACTCAAAGGTCAAAACTACAGAGCCTTGAGACTATCTGGGCAATGGTGGCACATGACTGTAATCCCAGCACTCCAGAGGCAGAGGCAAGCAGATCTCTGAGTTTGAGGCCAGTCTGGTCTACAGAGTGAGTTTGAGGAGAGCCAGAGCTATTACACAGAGAAACTCTGTCACAAAAAAATAAAACAAACAAACAAACAAAAAATCCTATAGGATTTTAAGGGATAATTTTAAGCAATACTATGGAATATTTTTTAAAATGTATTTATTTTTATTTTATTTGCATTGGTGTTTTGCCTGCATGTATGTTTGTATGAGGGTACCAGATCTTGGAGTTACAGATGGTTGTGAGCTGCTAGGTGGGTGCTGGGAACTGACCCCTGGTCCTTTATACGAGCAGCCAGTGCCAGTGCTGTTAACTGCTGAGCCATCACTACAGCCCCTTAATGGGGACAATTATTAAGATGAAAAGTATACAGATGAAGGTATGATTGCACTATACAGTGTGAGTGTGCCAATGCTAACAGGCTATATACTTAAAGAGGGTTCAAATGTCTAGGTGTGCTGGCAGTGCATTGCCTTAAATGCAACATTCAGAAGATTGCCACAACTTTGAGGTTTTCCTGGTTTACACAGAGAGTCCCAGGCCAGCTTAGACTAAATTGTGGTGCTTTATCTCGAAAGAAAAAAGAAATCCGACCAATGAATGAACAAAATCATAAACAAAACAAGAATGATTGAAATAGTGAATTTTCATGATTTTTGTTTGTTTGTTTGTTTTGGGTGTGTGTGTGTGCAAGGTCTCACACTGTAGCTGAGGCTAGCCTGGAACTCAGAACGCCTGCTGTAGTCCTCTAAGTCTGAGATTAAAGGCATGCGCATCCATATTTAGCTTTATTTCCCCATGATTCAAAAAGTAATCAGAAACTGGGTATGATGGCCTCAACTACTCACCTTGATGACTTATCTAAAAGCAAAAATAAGAACAAAAAATACTTAAAATAGTTGATGAAGAAAAACAAATGTTGCAAGTAGCCATGTACACTCCGTGGAGATCAACATATTAACATTTTGCCATGTTGTTTCTAATCATTTGGTTTTCTAAGACAGGGTTTCTCTGTGTAGCTTTGAAGCCTTTCCTGGAACTCCCTCTGTAGACCAAGCTGGCCTCACAGAGATCTGCCTGCCTCTGCTTCCCTGAGTGCTGGGATTAAAGATGTGTTTTTATCTTTGTTTTTCGAGACAGGGTTTCTCTGTAGCTTTGGAGTCTGTCCTAGAACTCAATCTGTAGACTGGTCTGGCCTCAAATTCACAGAGATCTACCTGCCTCTGCCTCCCTCATTTTGTAATTTTTTTAAATTAACTTTTTTTTTTTTTTTTTTAAAGACAAGGCCTCTCTGTAGCTGTCCTGAACCTCACTCTGTAGACCACATTGGCCTCGTATTCAGAAAGATCCTTCTGCCTCTGCCTTGCAAGTGCTAGGATTAAAGGTGAATGCTACTAAACTTGGCTAATAATATTTTAAATTAAAAATATTGACAGAGGAGCTGAGTAGGGGTAAGGCATGCTGTCTAGGATTGCTTCTGTTGGCGGGGTTGAAGGTATGAAGGTATTGGTAGGAGAATTATCCTAGAAGTAGGTTCATAAATGACCTGAGGCTGGTTGGCTTTCACATCTTGCTCTTATCATCACTTTTTTGTTGCCTTAACTTCTCCATAGTGATGCAGTATTGACAATGTCTCTGTTTTTCCTTCTTTCTTCACTCTAGCTTAATTAGGAGCCTCTTTAAGATCAGGGATACCTATAATCAGTATTTGATTGAAAATATATTCTGAAACAAAACAAAGGCTATTATGTTATCTATTCAGCTATTTGTCACTGCTTACTTATGTAATTATACAACTAGGTTCAAAAGGTAACACTTATTAACTCAAAGACTTGAATCATTTTTTTTTTTATAAATTCTTTCAAGGCTTGGTCTGTTCATTTGTACTCTCATAGAGTATGATGCTATTAGGTGAGTTTATGTTTAGCAGCCCAACACTTGCCACATGGTGAAAATATAGTCATACATGCTATTAATTATAACACTGATATGTGGCTGGCCATGATTTTGTAGGTTCAAACATGACAGAAGGCAGCCTAAGGATTAGGACCAATGATAGATTAATTATAAATCAGCTTGGAATACTTTACTCTAGAAACATAAAGGGGATGTACGACTGTGTCCCTATTGTTAAATGAAGTGCTTTTGAGATGCTCAATGGAACTCTCTGCCACTGAGGTCCAAAGCTGTGTTTCCCCTGGGCAACCATGAAGCACATCTAAAGTCTGGTCGGTGAGGCTCAAACCAGCAGGGTTCTTTTGTTTGGAGAAATCTGTGAGGAAACATGACAAATTGAGTCAAGCCACATTTATAAGGGATTGTAGGACCCAATGGGATGGTCCCGACTTAATGAGATCTTCTGTAGGTTTTCAAGATATCAGTTAAAGGCAGCCTGAGAGGAAATGGTTATAAACTTTGGAAGACTGGATTTAGGTGAGTTAATTAGAAGAAACATTTTCTGACAATGAGGCCTCTTAAACTTTAAAGCAAGTTGACATAGAATGTGAAATTTCCTTCTGGGGCGGTGGGGTGTGGGGGATGGGGGGCTTGAGAGATTAACAGTCTCTGTGTGCAAGGTGACCTAAGTAAAAGGGTCCTTGCAAATAGCAATGCTGATGCTCTTCACAAGGGCCCATCAAATCTCCAGCTCTTCTAGGTATAATCAGTTAGAGCCCCAGTGGCTCACTATCCTGCCTGTGTTTTCTGATCCTCTGGGATAACTTAATGATTGATTTAATTGCCACACTGCCTAACAAGGAATCCACAGTTTTTCTTCCCTGTGTTTTTCTTTTCTTTTTTTAAAACCTCTTGATTTATTTAGTAGTGGGAATGGCTCAAGTTCATTTACTCAATCATGTTTATTGAATTTTAATGTACTCTTCTTAGTTTTATGAGTTGAAATTCTTTTAGGCCTATTTTCATTTGGTTTATGTGAGATTTTGCTTGAATGTATGTACATGCAGAATCCATGGAGGCCAAAAGAGGGTGTTGGATTCCATGGATCTAGAGTTGTGAGCCACTGTGTGGGTGGTGGGAATAGAACCTGGTTCCTCTGGAAAAGCAACCAGTGCCTAGAACTGCTGAGCATCTCTCCAGTCCCTAGTTTTATGAGTTTTGACAAACACAATTTTTTTTTTTTTTTAACATCGAAGTAAACAGAAAGACCTGGGTGTATATATCTCAGTAGGCGAAAGAGAGATACAATATCAAGTTGGATGAGAACAACATGGCGGCCCTGGGGAGGGCTCTGTGGGAACCAGCATCAGTTTGCCTATTCCTAGACCTTGTTGGTTTATTCCCTCTCAAGTTGAGCAGTTCGATTTTTCTTAGTGCTCTGGTATGGTCGCTGTTGGCCTGATGTGAAAATTTTAAAGAGCATTTTTAGAGGGGCAGTGGGGATTCATGGCTTTAATCCCAGCACTCAGGAAGCAGAGGCAGGCAAATCTCTGTGAGTTCAAGGCCAGTTTGGTACACAAAGGGAGTTCCAAGACAGCCAAGGCTACAGAGAGAAACTCTCACTTCTGCTTATTCATGTATTTTATCTTTGTCTGCATGTACATCTGTCTACCAGAAGAAGGCATCAGACAGTTGTGAGCTGCCACATGCATGCTGGGAGTTGAACTCAGGACCTTCAGAAGAGCAGTAAGTGCTCTTAACCACTGAGCCAACTCTCCAACCCTGTGGATATTTTTTTTTTTTGAGGATTATATTGATTTGGTTTTTAGTACTCAGTAGCATCAGAAGCAGAGGAACACAGGAATCAATTATGAATGATTTTAGGATTAAGAAGTGAGATTTATCTATATGATTTGGACCATTTTTGCTCAACTTGGACAGGAATTCTAGTTATAACAATCCTAGATTTTTCAGAACAATTTAAGTCAATTCTTTTGTTTCCACAAGTAATGTAATAACGACAACATGCTTTGATTTTTGGGTTATGAAAAAGATGATCACTGTTATTTATAGCAGCAGAGAGAAGATTGGCTGGTAGGAAGCACCTCTCTAAGCTTAGCTTATTTCAAGGGCTGAACTGGGCATTTATAGAAGTTGAGAATCATGTATGGGCTGTACCTAAATAATTCTGAGTCTGGAGTAGAGAAAACTACCTCCTATTTAATACCTACTATGTATATACTTGGCATTGTGTTAGATGCTTGACAGCTGTTTGGTTAGAATTCTAGCCCAGATCCAAGTGCAATTTAAATTAAAATGGCAACGAAACCATGTATGTCTCTTGGGCTCAGTTCATTAATAGTTGTCACAGCTGCCACACCCTTTATAAGACCCTGACACCATAATTAGGATAATTAAATCTCTGGGCTTGGATCTTTTAGGTCATTGCATTAGTAGGGGCGACAGCTGTTCTCTTTGCTACTAGTTGAGAACCACAATGCTCAATTGTTTCATGGAGAGGTGCAAAGCGTCTGAGGCTGCTGCCATCCCATAAAAGAAAGGGCAGAGAGACACAAATAGGAAGCTTAAGAGGGAGTGGGAACAAGAAGACTTACTGGGGCCTCCAGACAACGAAAAATAACAACAAAAACAAAATTGGAAGAGACATAGAGTGGGAATATTGAGGCCCTTTGAATTCAGGCAGAGGTTCACAGAGAGGATCCTGATCGACACTGGCAAACCCCATGGAGTGTCGCCTCTTCCATTTCACCATCTCTGAAATACTAACTGTTCTCAGTCCCCCTTCTTTTCGCCCTTTCTTTGAAAATCCCGAGACTCTCCTTTTCCATGGAAGTCAGCAGAGGGGTTAATACTTTCAAATGTGAGTCGCGAGTAACCCTGTCCTGCACACAGGGTTATCTGTTTCATGCTTTCTCAATGTCCCTTTGGTTCAAGGATACTGTCATTCTGGTTGTTTTAGGGGGAGGGCCTGCGACGTCCATGCTGCCATGGAAACGCGCCGCCGTGTTCCTTTTCTTACGCGGGGGGCGGGCACTCCGTTCCAGTCACCTATCATCCACAGGCTTTCCTGAGTGGCGGGCCGCAGCAGCGAATGGGCGGCCCGGTACCGAGTGACGTGACGGGAAAAGGGGGAGCTCGCGGCTGGTGGCGGCGGTGGCGACAGTGGCGACCTGGGGATCGACCTGGAGGGGCCTGGGAAGCGTGCAGAGACCTCTAGATCCAGCGTGAGGGACCTCCCGCCAGGATGCCAGGTAATGGTGGGAGCGAGGCGGGGCGAGCTGGCCTCGGAGGTCCAGGTGGCGGGCATGAAGGGCTGGCTGCCCGGAGGGGGCGGGGTGGCAAGCATGGCGGCGGTGACGGGGACCGGGTTGGAGGACCCGGGGAGGGGGTGGGGAGGCGGCCGCCGCGGTGGTCCTGAGGCCGCGTGAGGGCTGCGGCTTCTCGCCTGGCCGAGATTGCGTAGAGGTCTTCCCGGGGCCCGGAGGAGGGAAGACGCGGGGAGAGTTGTGGGGGGGGGGGATGGAAAGGGGCGGGGAGAAGAGGTGAGGAAGGAGGGAAGGGTGTCTGCGGGAAGGTGAAGAGAAAGGAGGGAGGGAGGGACCGAAAGATCCAGAGACTCGTTGTAAATAACGGAGAAACGAGGGGTGAAGAGGTACAGTACATTCAGGGGTTGCAAATGCGTGCTCCTTATGAGGAGCTCTATCTAGACTGGCCCTATCCTAGTTCACACTTCCGCCCTATTATTTAGTCGTGGATTGTGTGAGGAAGGCTCGCAGTGTTACTCTCGGAACTGATCTTTTGTTATTCCACTCCAGGGGAGCAGATGGACCCTACTGGAAGTCAGTTGGATTCAGATTTCTCTCAGCAAGATACTCCTTGCCTGATAATTGAAGATTCTCAGCCCGAAAGCCAGGTTCTGGAAGAAGATGCGGGCTCTCACTTCAGTATGCTCTCTCGACACCTTCCCAATCTGCAGATACACAAAGAGAACCCCGTGTTGGTGAGTGGTGCTGTATTTGAAAATGGTTGAACAGAGTTGAGGTCTTATTTTTTTGCCCCCTAATCCAAACTAACCCAGAAAACTCCGTGTGTAGGAGATCACTATCTTTTAGGTAAAGTTGGTGGGAAAAAAAATAAAACCAACATGTTCCCGCGCTCATGCACACACAAAAAGTCCATTTTGTACTGCTTTGGATGCTGTATCTTAAACATATGTGTATTTTCTAGGATATCGTGTCGAATCCGGAACAAGCAGCTGCTGAGGAGCAAGGAGACAATAATAGCTCCTTCAGTGAACATCTGAAAGAAAACAAAGCTGCTGCAGGTGAGCCTTTTAAGGCTCCAGTCTCTTTTGCAGTGTTTAAGGATGGAGCAGAATGATTTCAACACACAGGATGATGTGTGTAAGGGAGCCTAGTGTGTAACGTAGTGTCCAGTAAACCTTCAGAAACTCATGATGTCTTATTGTGTTGCCTAAATTTCTGACTTTGCATTAAAGTTTGGTGGCACATGTCTTTTGTGTACTATCCAGTTACTGTTACTATTTTTTTTCAGACCCTGTGGATTCTCCTCATTTGGGCACGTGTGGTTCCATCAGTCAGGTCATAGAACAGTTGCCTCAGCCAAACAGGACAAGCAGGTATACTAACTACTGTTTGAAGGAATTGATTTCAATTTATTATCCGATGAACTCTTATGTGTATCTGCAGACCCATTCAAAGATGAAGAGATTCGTCATGTTTCTGTGAATTAGAAATGGGATTTGGGGATTACATACATGGTGTTGTTTTAGAGATCTGGGATCTCTTTGGTGAAGTAATAGTTTGTGTAACTCCAGTATTCACATTGTAATGTACACCCTAAAGAGAGTTCAGTTTCTACTGTGTCTTATGTATGTCGCGGTGGTGTCCTCTGTGTTAGATACTGTGTTCCATATTGATTTCTTACAGAATCCCAGTTAACTCTGTCCTTAAGCAACTGTGCAGTAAATGCAGAGTCTCCTTTCCATGGGGAAACCGATGGGCAGAGAAGTTAAAGGACTTGCCTGGCTATGTTCAGGGGAGAGCCGTTCCTTCTGGCCCCACTTCTTACTGTTCAGGGTCTCTCAGGCTTCTGTCCTGGTTCTTCTAAGGTAGAGAACACAGGCAACTTCAGGCGTCTTGAGGTGTTAGGCTGAGAGCATAGGTAGCTGAGAGACAGGGATGTTAGCTTGACATGGTTACAACTGTGGCTTTATTTGAAAACAAAGTGCTTTTCCTGGGGTGTGTTCTGTATTGTGTTTGCACTTAAGTTTTTCTCTCAAGTGGAAATGGAAGCTTTTAAACAGTGTGCCAACTATTGGGCTTATCTTGACCAGTGGGTGAGTTTTATTGGGCTCATTATGGTAAAATATATTTGAAGGGGTTTGAGTTTAAAAATTGGAGCCTGGTGTGGTCTTGAATAACCTTAATTCCAGTGCTACTGGGGCAGGGGCAGGTGGATCTGTATGAGTTAGAGGTCAATTTGGTCTACAAGTAGACTTTGAGGTCAGTCAGGGCTAAATAGTGAGACACTGTCCCCTGTCCCTACCCTCCAAAACATTTAATAAAAAAAGGAGGAGGTAATTTCTCATAAAGTTTGAGCTTCTGGTTTTGGGGATTGCTAGTCCTCAATGACTACAGTTTCTGAAGCCTTTGGAACTCACTATGACAGTTGGCCACCTCATCCGGGTGTTCCTTGCCATTTGTCACTGTGCTAGTTCCTATTTCCAGCTGCTTAACTTACCTATGATTGTGTTCGTTTAGTTTTTGAGACAGGGTCTCATTCTGTAGCCCAAGCTGTTTCAGAACTCATCATGTAGTTTAATTTGACCTCTAATCATGGTGAGTCTCCTGTCTCAGATTCTCAGTTGCTGAGACTACAGGGCTGAGCCACCATGCCTGGTGCAGTCATCTGTTATTTGTCTTTGCTTTGGCTTATAGTGTCTTTGAGGAATATGTGCCTGGCTCAGGTGTGCTATTATGGCTTGTAATCTGGGGTGCATGGTGGGGACAAGAAGAGGGCATACCCTGTTGTAAAAACAGCAGTAGTGTCTGGGCTATTCCATGCTGCTTTTCCTTGTTGAGTCAGTGTATTGCTTTTGCTCTTTGTATAAATACAGATCTGATGGTCATGTTCAATAAATGTGTAGTCCCCATGGCATGTACTTTAAAGGGGCTTTATTTTCATGGGGTTTGTAACCGAATAGGGAGACCTAGTCTTTTTCTCAGTCCTAAGTTACAATTATGATCATTACAAAGAGAACAAAATAAGGGAATATTTCTTTGAGGGATGCGGTCTAAATAATAAACATACAAAATGTGTTAGTCACAGTTGAGGGGCTGAAGAGAATCTGCCCTGTGAGAGGGAGAACTTTCTAGATACTAAATTTCATGTGCAAAGACCTGGGAGGTGGGAAGAATTTATGGTTGATTCCAAAAGAATGGAAGTTCTTCAGAACATATGCTCTGGAGAGATGGCTCAGTGGTTAAGAGCACTGGCTGCTCTTTCAGAGGTCCTGAGTTCTGTTCCCAGCACCCATATGGTGGCTCACAGCCATCTGTAGTGGGATCTGATGCCCTCTTCTGGCATAAAGGCATACATACATAGAGTACTCATATAAAATAAAGAAATGTATCTTAAAAAATCTAAAAACTTCGTTTTCCTTGTGTTCTGATGATATAAACTGATGCTTCTTTTTTTGTTTGTGTTTTGATTTTTTGAGATAGGGTTTCTCTGTAGCTTTGGAGCCTGTCCTGGAGCTGGCTCTATAGACCAGGCTAGCCTCGAACTCACGAGATCTGCCTGCTTCTACCTCCCAGGTGCTGGGATTAAAAGCGTGTACCACCACCATCCAGCTAAAAACTGATGTTTCTAAGTAGGGACTGCCCTACAATGTAATATGGAAAGGATGGTTATATTTTTTCTATCAGATATTTAAGTTATTTTTATATATTTTTTTGTGTGTGAGTGGGGTAGATGCACACATGTACTGTGGAGGTCAGAGAGCAGCTTGGGGAGGGGGGTGTCAGTTCTTTTCTTCCACTGTGTGGCTTTTGGGACTCGAACTCAGGTAAACAGGCTTGGTGGCAAGTGTCTTTACTGACTGAATCATCTTACTGGCCCTAAAATTATCATTTTAAAGATACATTTTTATGAATCTTTACTACCAGGTGGTGGTAGTGCATGCCTTTAATCCCAACACTTGGTAGGCAGAGGCAGGTGCATGTCTGTGAATTCTAGGCCAGCCAGGACTACACAGAGAAACCCTGTCTTGAAAAACAACAAAAAATAAAAACAAAACAGAAAAGATAACGTTTTATAGATTTATTTAACTATTTTTTGAAGGTTTATTTATTTTTGTTTTACATGTCATAGTTTGCCTGTGTGTATGTCTGTGCACTACCATATGCATGTAGTGAGTGTAATGAGGCCAGGAGGTACAAATGGTTATTAACTGTCACATGGGTGCTAGGATTGACCCCAGTCCTCTGGAAGAGCATCCAATGCTTTTAAATGTGGAGCTATCTCCCCAGTCTTACATATTTATTTTCATATTTTATTTAGAGCTTTGTGTATTCTAGGTAGGCTATCTACCACTGAGCTATATAGCTAAAAGCCTCCATGGAACATACTTATTTAAGTTAATTGTACCCTCACATGCTATTGTAAGACACAATGTGGAGCTCATTGTGGGGGTACATGCCTGTAATTTTAGTACTCGGGAGGCTGAGGCAGGGGGACCACTTTGGAGTTTGAGGCCAACTTGGACTACATAGTAAATTCAAGAATAACTTGGGATACATAGTCAAACTATCTCAACAAACAAAACTAAAAACAAGCACAAAGAATACAGGGAGGATCTGAGTATATTTGCCTAGTGCAAAACTATAGTATTACAGCCAGGATACTGGTGAGAGTCAGAGCATTCACTTAGATTTCCTGTTATGTTGTGGGTGGGTATTATGTTTCTAGTTTATCATTTGTGTGGATTTGTGTGTCTACCACTACAGTCAAGGGACTGAACAGTTGTGTACAAGGATGTCTGATATTCTATGGTCATACCTCCCTTTGTCTGATGTACCTGAGCCTTCAGCAATCATTAATTTATGTTCTATTTGTAAAATTTACTTCAGAATATTATACAAATATGCAAGTGTGTGGGATTGGCTTTTTTCTATGAGCATAACTCCTGGGAGATCCATCAAGACTCTGCATGCATCAGTCATTGCTTCCGATCTGACTAGTCTTTTCAGAGGATGTCAGATATGCCATTATTCATAGGTTGAAGCATATCTTTCTCTTTTAAGTTTTATTACAAGTATCTGTGCAAGTTAAAATTGTTTGTTTATGTCTTGTGTATGTGTGTGGGTGTGCATGTGGGGGTCAGGGACAGCTTGATTTTCTTCTTCCACCAAGTGGGTCCTGGGATTGAATGCAGGTTGTCAGGCTCAGTGTGTGTACATAAATATGTATGTGTGTTTACACAAAGACCAGGGAGATTGCTCGGGCAGACGAAGGCTCCTACAGTTTGTTGGTTTTTTTTTTGTTTTGTTTTTTTGTTTTTTTAATTTTAAACATTTTTTGAGAGTCAGCAGCTAACAATGTAGCTCTGGCTGGCCTTGAACTTGCTATGTAGGCCAGGCTGGCCTCGAACTCACAGATCTGCCTGTTTTTGCCTTCTGAGTCCTGGCATTAAGGTATGCTGCTGTGCCTGGCGCCTTGTGTAAATTGTTTATGTGAATATAAACTTTGCTTTCTTTAATAATACTCAGGTTTTTAATTGCTTGGCTATGTGGTAGTTGCATGTTTAGTTTTTTAGAGAAACTGCCGGATGGTTCTATTCTCTGTCATCTGGCAGTGTGGAAGTGTTGTAATTTCTGTTCTTACCAGCTGCTGGTTTTTTCACTGTTTTTGCCTTTTGGGGTACTCAACATTGAATTTGAGGCCTTAGTCCTGCTAAGAGTAGTAGTGTTTCTGTGACCTGGTTATTCTACCAGTCCCTTCACTGTTTATAAATCATAATATACACAAATTATGAAAATATTTTTGAGAGGACAGCCTCAAACCTCAAGCTCACTGTGTAACTGAGCTTTTGATGCTCCTGCCTCTACCTCCAATTACTGGAAATAAGGCATGCACCACCTGACTCTGCTATGTGGTACCAAGGATGGAATCCGTAGCCTCATGCTCTCTAGGCAAGTGCTTTCCCAATTGAACTAGCCCTATTCACTGTTTTTATTTGAGCCATTCTGATAAGTGTTTAGTAATACCTCATTGTGGTTTGATTTTTTTTTTTTTTTTTTTTCATTTTCCTAATGGCAAATTGAGGTTGAACCTCTTGTGTGCTTGTTTACCATCTGTCCTCCTTTTCAGGGAAATGTCTGTTTGTGTCTTTTTGCCCATTTATTTATTTATTTATTTATTTATTTATTTATTTATTTATTTATTTATTTATTTAAGACAGGGTTTTTCTATGTCCTAGAACTCACTCTGTACATGAGGCTGGCCTCAAACTCACAGAGGTCCACCTACTTCTCTTCCTCCCTAGTGCTGGGATTAAAGATGTGCACTACTTTTGCTCATTTTTAAATTGATTATTTCATTTTTCTCTTGCTTTTTTTTTTCTTTCCTGTTCTAGGAGTTCTAGGGCCTGTACATGAGAGTCAAGTTTTCTACTGCTGGACTATGTCCCTAGCCCTATTGTTTCTTGAAAGTGCTTTGTAAATTCTGGGTGTAGTCCTTTGAGCCTTTGAATCTGTGTGGTTTGGTTTGTAAATATTTTCACTGTGTAGCTTGCCTTTTTTTTTTTTTTTTTTTTTTTTTTTAAAGGTTTATGCATGTAGGAATTTATACCAGAAGAGGGCATCAGATCCCTCTATGCTGGTTATGAGACACCATGTGATTGCTAGGAATTGACCTTTGTGGGGCCCTCTGGAAGAGCAGACAGTGCTCTGAATCGATGAGCCATCTTTCCTGTCCCCCCAATACCCTGCTCTCCCGTAGCATGTCTTTTCACAGAGCAAGTTTTAAATTGTTAAGTATTTTCAAGTAGGATAACATGCCTAGTTTATTTTTAAAAGTTCAAGATAAAGCTGGGCGTTGGTGGCACACGCCTTAAATTCCAGCACTTGGGAGGCAGAGTCAGGTGGGTCTCTGTGAGTTTGAGGCCAGCCTGGTTTACAGATCGAGTTCCAGGACAGCCAGGGCTACATAGAGAAACACTGTCACGAAAAACAAAAACCAAAAAAAGTTCAGGGTAGCAGTATATGACTTGGTGAGATTCTGAGATCAGAAAATAGTTTGAAGATGGACCACATGTAGAGCATCAGCAGGAAGGAGGAAGTAACAATTCCAGATTTGGTTTGAGCAGCTAGAAGAATAGAGTGGTTGTTGGAGATGAAGAAGACTGAGCTATCCATTAGAAGTGGACGTGGTGAACAGGCGGTTCACATACTGGCTGGAGAGAGATGTCGAGTCATGCATGGTGCAAAATTCAAAACTTTGGGAGCTGGAGGTGGTGGTGCACATCTATGACTCAGCACTATACAGCCAGAGAAAAGGTCTAAGGGCTGATCCCACCTTCACTTAGATATCTGTCAGGGACATAAGAAAGACAGACAGAAGGCCAGGTGTGTGGATTTCAGTGGTCTCTCTCTTTAAATTTAATATAAAAAATGATATTTTATTTGTGTGTGTGTGTGTGTACATGTGCATGCCATGGCATGTGTTTGTAGAAATTGATTTTCTCCTCTTAGCATATGAAGGCTGTGAGTCTAATTAAGGTTGCTCCTTCCACTATGTGGTTTTCGAGAATGAACCCAAGTAATTAGGCTTGGTGGCAAGCACCATTACTCCAAGAGTCATCATAAGAAGATAAAATTTAAGTATATTTATGTTTTCCTCCTGCTTAATTTTGACACTAAACTTGGTACAGTATTTGAATCATGAAGCTTTTAGGTACTTTCTACAGGCAGCACTACAGCCATGAAGTTTGTTTCTGGTCTGATTAAAAGATGATTGGCATTTGAGGGCAGTCATAGTGAAATTCAGTGTGCTTTGAACAGAGCCTCCTCTATCTGGGAGCATCACATTTGTGTTCTTTTACTGCAGTGTTCTGGGAGTGACGGTAGAAGCCGCTTCTCTTCCAGAGGAGGAGAAGGAGGAAGAGCTGGAAGAGGAGAATGAAGAGGTGGGAGCAGACGCTGCTGATGCTGCTCCGTGCTCCCTTGGTGCTGAAGGTAGCCTGTGCCCTTTCAGAATAATAGATTCTTCTCATGCCCCTTTACTGTGAACACACAGGTAGCTAAATTTCTCTTTACCATGTAATAGATTTCTCATGATTAAGCTAAAAATCACTAAGGAATTTGCCTAGTAATTTCAGATGTCTCACGTAATTTGAACTTTCTCTGTTAAGCAGCCTTCCAAAACCATGATAGGATACCCCAGAAAATAAACAGTTTTGGAAATTTCCCCCATTACTTTGGGTGTGTGGCAATACAGAATACCATGGTTGGGTGTACATGGGGCAAAGCTGTTTTACCTCACAGGAGTTAGGAAACAAGGGTGAGAAAAGGGAAGATGGGGCTACCCATCCCTCCCTAGGCCACTTCTTCAAGGTTTTGGCACCTGCTGTTGTGCTAGACTCTGATCTTAGCAGTTAGGAATAGAGAAGAATTGCCTTGCATTAGAAGCCAGCCTGGGCTACGGAATAAGACCCTGCTTCAAAATCAAGACAATAAGAAGAAAAAGGTTCCACCACCTCATAATGGCACCCCATGCAGTCACTAAGCTTTTAATTCATGCCTCTGAGAAACATTAAAGACCCCAACATAACAGTAAGCTGGGCATGATGATGCTGCACACATGCACACCTAGAATTCTAGCACTCTGGGAGGCTGAGGCAGGAGCATTAGAAGTTCAAGGCCAGGTGTGGCTTTATAGCATGACCTCTCAAAACAAAGAAACAAACAAATGAATCATTACTCATTGACTAGCTCCCTTTTTGCATTTTGTTTATTTCTCCCTTTGCACTTATTTTCAAGTACCTTTGGGTGTGGTTTTGGATTATTGACATTTTTTATCATTTTTTGCTTATAAGGCTTTATGGTACCTGTTTTTGCTTTATTATATACCCCTCTTAAAATTACATTTATTATTAATTTAATGATGTGTGTGTAGGCATGCAATGCACATTCTATGGCACAACGTGTGGATGTCAGGACCAACTTTTGGGAGTTGGTTTTCTCCTTCCATCAAGTAGATCCAAGGGAATCAAACTCAGGTTCATACTAGGCTTAGCAGCAGGAGCCTTTACCTTCTCGGTAAACTTACTTACTAATATATTTTTACGGTATGGTCTTACATAGTCCAGGATGGCCTTAAATTCACTGTATAGCTAAGAATGGCCCTGAGATTTTGATCCCCCTGCTTCTACTTTCCCAGTGCTGGTATTATAAGTGTGTGCTACTACACCCAGTCTAATAATTTTATTCTTGACTTTTCCCCCCTCTCTCCTTGTGGTGCTTGGGATTGAGCCCATGCTCAACCCCTTCATATGTATTGTTTTGTAAAAATTATTTATGGTAAGGCTTTGATGTGAAGCATTTAGTGTGATCCTTGGAGCTGGTAAGATGGCTAGGTAGATAAGAGTACTTGCCAGCCAAGTCTGATGGCTTGAGTTCTGTCTCTGGAGTCCACATTGTGGAAGGAAAAAACGGACTCCTGCAAGTTGTCCTCTGACCTCCACACTTGAGCTGTGTGTGTGTGTGTGTGTGTGTGTGTGTGTGTGTGTGTGTGTGTGTGTGTGTGTGCGCGCGTGCGTGCGCATGAACACATATACACATAAATGCAAAAAATGATTTAAACATGATCCTCTTTATAAGATAGCAGGCTTGCACATTGAAAATGTGTGTGATGGTATCTAATTTTTTGGAGTTTTGTTTCTAGATTCTGCTTCATCACAGTTGGGCTTTGGGGTTCTGGAACTCTCCCAGAGCCAGGATGTTGAAGAACATACAGTGCCATATGATGTCAACCAAGAGCATATGCAATCGGTTACCACCAACTCAGGTTCTACACAGTTGTCTGATGTGGATGCAAATACTGGTATGAAATGTGTTTTCGTACTGTGGTGTTGATTAGAAGTTTTTTTTTCTGTTTATCTAGAACCATGTTTTGTTTTTGTTTTTGTTTTTTTCTTTTTTGGTTTGCTTGAGTCTCACTATGTAACTGTGGTAGTCTGGAACTTGCTAAGTAGACCAGGATTGTCTTGAACTCATAGAGATTCACTAGCGTCCTCTTTAGGTTTAGAAAAAATAATTTAGAAATAATTTTAGGTTCACTTTTTAATTTTACGTGTGTGAGTGCTTTGCTTTCATGTGTGTATGTGTACAACATGTTTGCCTGGTGACCAAGAGGTCAGAAGAGGGCATCAGATTCCCTGAACTGTAGTACAGATGGTTGTGAGCCACTATGTGGGTGCTGGGAACCAAACCTGGGTCCTCTGTGATAGCAACAAGTACTCTTCATTGCTGCTTTATGTCTCCAGCATCACTACCCCCAATGAGATGGGTTTTTGTTGTTGTTTGTTTTGCTTTGGTTTTGGTTTTTCAAGACAGGATTTCTCTTTATAGTCCTGGCTGTTCTGGAACTCACTTTTTACACCAGGCTGGCCTTGTACTCAGAGATCCACCTGCCTCTGCTTCCCAAGTGCAGGATTAAAGATATGTACCACCACTTCCCATCTTCTCAGTAAGTTTTAAAGCTATCTAGATTCATATAAGTTTGCAGAGTAAGCAGTAAGTCTTTTCAAGTGATGACTTGCAGATTGATGTTTTCTCTAAGTAGGTCATTGGTTACTTTCTTTTTTGGGGTACTTATATTTTTTCTAAACTAAATTTATGTATATGTGTATGGTGTTTGTGAGGCCACAAGAGGGTGTCAGATCTGGAGCTGGACTTAACATGTGGTTGTCAGCTACTCAACATGGGTGCTGGGAATTGAATTCTGATCCTCTGAAAGACCATCATGCACTCTAAATTCTGAACCATTTCTGCAGGTGTGTGTGTGTGTGTGTGTGTGTGTGTGTGTGTGTCTGTCTGTATTTATATCTGTATATAAGTTATATTTTTATTCTTTGGGATTTCCCTACAATATTCTTTGATTATATTTACCCAACTTCTTCTAGGACCTGCCCAAACCCATCCAACTTTATGTTTTCCCTCTTTTTAAACAAAACAAAACAAACCAAAAACCTATGCAGTCCAGTTTCTGTTATCTGACCCTCCCTGGGCCTGTGGCCTGCTCTGGAAGGTGGTTTGTATACTAGGTGTTATGCCACTAAAGAAAACTGATTTTGCTTCTCCTGGTAGCAATCAGATGCCTATAGCTCCTTACTAAGGGGTAGAATGTCATGCTTACCTTTCTCCCTCCATGCTGAGATTTTATCTGGTTTTAGGTTTGTGCAGATCTTGTGTATGTTCTCATAGTCCCCGTGAGTCTGTATATGTGTTTTCCCTGTTGTGTTTGGAAAACAGTTTCCTTGAAGACATCTACCATCTCTGCCTCTTACAAGTTTTACCCCCTCTTCTGTATAGACCCTGAGTCTTGAGGGGAGAGGTGTGATATAGACATCCCATTTAGAACTGAGAATTCCAAAGCTTCTTATTTGCTGCATGTTGACCAGTTGAGACTTTCTCTATTAATTGCCATATACTATTAGAAGAAGCTTCTTTGATGAGGATTGAGTGATGCATTGATCTATTAGTATTAGGAGTCATTTTATTGCTGTGTCCAAATAGTGGAGTAATGGATTTTCCCCTATGGCCCATGACTTGTCTAGCTTCAGGTTCTTGGCCTTGTTAATGGTGTTAAGTATGGGTTCCATCTCATGTAATGGGCCTTAAGTCCAGCTTTTAAAAAGTAGTTGATTACTCCCATAACATTTATGCCACTATTGCACTGTTGGTCATAACTTTCCAGGCCAGTTGTGGTAACTCAGAGGGTCATGATTGGGTGAGATTGATGATTATTTTTTTTCTTCAGTAGCACCCATAGCACCTTCTAACACTATGAATACTAGCCAGTACAGATGGAGTTTCTAGTTGAGTTCTAGCTAGATTTCTCCATGTTTTATGACTCGTGTGTGGTGTCTTCAGCAATAGGGTCTTATCCTGAAATCTTGGAGGACAGCTGGTAGTATTGGTGATAGACTGTAATGTTTGGGAGGTCTATGGGACCCCATTAGCCAACAACTCAAAAAGTGGCCACCCATTTCTGGTATTGGGGTTTTATTTGGTAGTGTGTGGTGTCTAGTTGGGTATTGTCCCTCTATTATATTGCTTTTGATATTTTAAAGTTAGACAGTTCTATTAAGATTTTTACCTTTTGAGAATCATTTGGGGCTGCCTTAATTACTACGACAAGTTAAATATGTTTGTATCTTTTTTCTTATGTATTAAGCAATTAAATGCGAAGAACACTCCACTGAAGATACCTCCATGGTAGAACAATCCAACAAAGACATCCCTGTTACAGTTCAGCACAATAAAGGTATCCCTGTGGTAGACGAACAAAATCTACCACCTGCAAGGTGAGTCATGCTTTCTCTGAAGCATGAAGGTGTCTGTGGGGTTTCACTTGGGGCTGTGGCAATTTCATTTTAGCTATAGAAACAGTATTAGAAATTGCAGATTCCCCTTCTCACATTTTGTAGATATTTACCATCTTGTTTTTGTCTAATAGAAACATTGATTATTTATAAATATGCATTGCTTATGCAGTCTTACTGTGTGTGCTTTCGTTGTAATTCAGGCCTATTATAAAGGTGCATTATTCTGTAACTATACTCCTTGATCTTTGATTGACACTCTTCTGGGTAATCAGAGGTACTTTCTATTTGTAGGAGATTCTTTTTTGCATCTCTGGGGCCTATAAAGATGTAAATGTACCAGGCAGTGGTGGCATACACCTTAATTCCAGCACTCAGGAGGCAGTTGATCTCTGTGAGTTTGAGGCTGACCTGGTCTACAGAGGGAGTTCTAGGACAGCTAGGGCTATACAGAGAAACCATGTCTCAAAAACAAAAACAAAAAAACACTCCCCGCCCCAAAAAAAGACAAGAAAGAAAAAGACAGGTGAATGTTATATTAGAAACCTATTAGAATTCTTGAGCACCCAGATTGCTTTATGTTGTTACGCATCATCCTGTTAATTTATGGTGTAGCTAGAAGCAGGGATTTTTTCCAAGTGTTCCTGGCTTTTAGTTTGGTAGGGATAGAGATGTATACTGCATAGTTTGTGGTAATTCTTATATCCAAAGCTATATTGATTGGCTCGTAGCAGAGGGAAACAGGGATGCTTTGGATTTGAAGAGAGATGAACAAACATTCAGTATCCTCTTCTAATTTCCTTCAATAGAAAGTTGGGCATAGATCCCTCAGCATCATGGCTTTTTAAGACTTTTTGTTTTTTAATGTGACAGTGTTTTTGCTGTATGGCCCAGGCTAGCCTTGAACTTGAAAGAATCCTTCTGCCTCAACTTCTTTAGTGGTAGGATTGTAGGTGTGTATCCCACCATGCTCAACTAAGGCTTTTCTTTAAGAAAGTTCTCTTTTTTCGAGACAGCGTTTCTCTGTATAGCATTGAAGTCTTTCCTGGTACTTGCTCTGTAGACCAGGCTGGCCTCGAACTCACAGAGATCTTCCTGTCTTTGCCTCCCTAGCTCTGAGATTAAAGGTATGTGCCACCACCACCTAGTTTAGAAAGTTCTTATTTCAGTTAACTTTTTATTTTATTATTATTATTATTTAAGCACTGTCTTACTCTGTAGTTCAGTCTTTCTTCAGACTTACTATGTAGCCCAGGTTGGTCTTCAACTCACAATCCTTCCACTTTAGCCTTGGAAACACTTTGATTACAGATATGGCCCACAGGCCTGGCTATCCTGTTAGTCTTGCTTTTCCATTTTTCTTGGGTATAGTAGAATAAGTAAAAGTCTGGGAAAGGGCCAAAACTTACCTGACTGAGCAGAATGTGTAAAGGAGTCTGGGAAAAGGTCAGTGGGCAATAGATAATTATTTGTGCCACCAGTGAAGAGAAAAGCCACATCAATTCTGTATAAAGACATTTGTAGCAATTCTCAATCACTTGCCCGGAGTGTTGGAACAGACACAAAATTGTTGGGCAACTGTTGGCTGTGTGGGCAATGGAGACAGGCTTTGAAAAGCCTGAGGACTTTGTAGTAGCATTTCACTTTTAGTAAGTCATGTAGATTTAGGGCTGTTAGAATTTTTTAAAATTGTTAGATTGAAGCATTTTGTTTTCAATGAAGAGGGGAACATTCCGGACTTAGCGATCTTTATCCTTGGTGGTATGGATAGGTCAGAGGATCTGCCGTCCAGTCCACAAGCATCTGTTGCAGCTGTGGAAACAAAAGAACAGGTGCCTGCCCAAGAGCTTCCGGAAGGGGCGCTGCAGGTTCAGATGTCCTCGGAGCCCGAGGTCTCGTCCACTCAGGAGGACTTGTTTGAGCAGAGCAGTAAAACAGGTAGGGTGGTTGACTGTTTTCTTCACTACTCTTCCTTCTCACTGTTGTCAATGTTTATTTTAGTTCTGAGGCTGCTGTTTTAAGTAGTAAGTACTTTTTTGTAGGTATGATATGGAAGGAAAATATATTCCTAGCTAGTCAGTGAGGAGGACTTTCAGAGGATATTTACTAGTCAATATTTTATGTAAATTTCATCCTTTGTGAATCTGAGGTATTGAAAATAGTATGGACTCTAGTAAAACTGGGTTTTATGGATGGAATTGCCATTTCTTCTTCTGTCACATTTACTATGACGTTTTTTCTTACTCAATTGGGTAGCATTTACTTAATTATTTATTAGTTGACACAAAAGGCAAATTAAAGTCCAGAGGAAAGGACAGCAAGCTTAGAGAGTGGACAGGAGTTTGTTTCATGCTCTTGTAGTCCTCTCCCCTGTCCCACAGTCTCAGAAAGCAAGAGTGCTCCAGTGAAAGCAGGGAGGGAAGACTCTGTCCTTTTGTATTCTGTATCGTACTTGGTCTGTAAGACATCAGCAGGCACCCACTAAAGCTATCAGGGTGTATTTCTTTTCACTTAGGGATAATATAGTTGATTTCAATCTGTATAAGTTGCTATTCTCCATCTAAGGAAAAAGGGCTTTGTAAGTCACTATGGCTGCTCATATACTTTAAAATTAGCACTTAGTGTTTTCTGTCTCCTCTGAGGAGGCTCAAGTTCTAATCATGAAAATTGCTGCATTCATACCATCAGGTGTCATGCGCATTGTTTTGACTTCTCCCATCTGCATCATGGCATGAGCTTTCCTTCACCTTAGGTAGACCTTGGAATAAAAGGCTCGCTTGCTGTTTTATTATAGAAGCATCACAAGAAAGAAGAGCAGCCAAGCAGAGGTATAAGGATTCTGGCTTTTCCTCTCTATAATAGTTATTTTATCATTCTGTAATAAAAAAAAAAGAATCTGATCAAAACAGCTGAAAGAAGGAAGGTTTGGGGGCTGGAAAGACAGCTCAGTGGGTAAGAGCACTTACTGCTCTTGCAGAGGTTCAGTTCCCAGCATCCACATGGCCCCTTACAATCATCTGGAACCCCAGCTCCAGGGATCTGATGCTTTCTTCTGGCCCTTATGGGTTCTACAGGCATGTAGTAATATAAACAAACTCTTGTAGGCACACACATATAGACATAAATACAATAAATAAACAAGTCACTTTTTAAAAACAAAGTTTTTTTGGGGGTGTTTTTTGTTTTGTTTATTTGTTTTTTGGTCTCACAGGTTGAGAGTTGTGATCACCATGTCAGGGAGGCTGTGGCTATTGGGCAGAGAGAAACTGGTCCCAGTGGCCATGCTTAGGAAGCAGAGCTGACATTGCTGCCCAGCTCCCTTTCCTTTTATTCAGCCTGGGATTCTAGCCCAAGGGGTTGGAATTTGGGCTGCCTACATTTGGTGGTGGGGAGTGCTATTGCTCAGCTAAGCCTTTCTGGAAACACCCTAATAGACACACTCAGAGGTGTGTTTCCATGGCGATTCTAAATGCAGCCAAGTTGATAAAATTAATCATGACAGCTCCTCCCTTTGTCAGCTTGACACCAGCACATCACTTAAGATCGTAACATTATACCCCAGTCTCTAAAGTTTTTATTTCATAATGCAGCTGCATTTATTTGTTTCAAAAGTCCCCATAGACCATAACAACCCCAATATTGTTTGAAAGTCTAAACTATCTTCTGAGACCGTATCTCCTAACTACAAGCCCCTATAAAGCTCCTCTAAACAAAACAAAACAAAACAAAAAATCCCAACAAGTTATGGACTTCAAATATATAATATTAATATTTCCAGTCCAAAAGGAGGGATGGGGGGCAAAACAAGACTGAGACCCAGCAGGGCAAACACCAAACCCATGTGATTGGGTTTGTAATGTTGTTATCTGTGCTCCAACAGCCTTGGGCACTCCCTCCTCCTGCGCTGATGCCTTCAATGTAGGTGACCTTTCTCTTGGGTTAGCTCCACAGTACTTTTCTTTGGCAGATGTCCTTTGGCTGTGACTTCTCTGAACATTCCTGGGTTCTCTATTGCAACTTGGGCATCACCTTCCTAGCTTTATGCATGGTCTTGGAGAACCCTGTTGCAGGGACTCCACACATTGCCTGGACTCAGCAGCTCTCTGAAACTTTGGTGCCAGATAAGTGGCCCTCTTGCTTTTACATTTTTCGTGCCTACAAAAAACAGTACTATGTGGATGATATTCCCAGTTCTTCCAGCTTGAGATGTAGCCTGTCCCTCTTGGATAACAGTTGCACTGGTCTCTGTGTCTTTGAGAGTGCCCTTGGAGAAGTACTTCCCTACGTAGCCATTTTTTAGTGGGGAACCCATGTGGTGGCATTGTCAGTTTAGGCTCTTTTTCTTTCAAATGAGTGGGGTCTTCCCTGCTGTTGTCCCATTGAAAAACATGAAGAGGTTTCTCTTTGATTTAAATGGCATGATTTAAAAGTTACATATACTTTTCCTGTACTCTGTCTCCAACTTACTGCACTATCTGTCTCCAACTTACTGCACTATCTTCATATCTTTCTGTTCTCTTACGGTTGATATGAAAGGGCATAGTGAGCAGAGTGCCCTGGTATGTGATTTCTTCTGACAAGCAAATTAGTCCATCACCTTTTTTTATTTCCCATTAGTCCATCACCTTTTTTTCATTTCCCCAGAGACAGGTTCTTCACTTTGTAGCACTGGCTGTTCTAGAACTTGCTCTATAGACCAGGCCGGCCATGAATTTACAGAGATCCATCTGCCTGTCAAGTGCTGAGATTAAAGTCATGTGCCACTACATTCAGCCAGTCCATTACTTATGAATTCAGCCTCAAGTTCTTAGGATATGGGCACAATGCAGCCAGATCTTTGGCAGAACATATTACCAGTGGCTCATGGTTGAGGTCTAGAATATATCATTGGTGGCTTATAGTTGAGTTCTAGAATATATCATTGGTGATTCATAGTTGAGTTCTAGAATATAGAATATATCATGGTGGCCCATAGTTCAGTTCTAGAATATATTACTGTGGCTTATAGTTGAGTTCTAGAATAGATCATGTGTGACTCATAGTTGAGTTTCAGAATATATCATGGGTGGCTTATAGTTGAATTCTAAAATATATCACTGGTGGCTCATAGATCAGTTCTAGAATATATCACAAGTGGCTTATAGCTGAGTTCTAGAATATATCATGGGTGGCTTATAATTGAGTCCTAGAATAGAATATATCTCCAGTGCCTTATAGTTGAATTCTAGAATGTATCACCCAGTGGCTCAATTCCCATTAGAGTCCTTCTGCCCTTCCACAACTTTGAGAGCCATGCTTCTCTTGTCTTCACTTTTTTTTTCTGCATTTTGGTCTTCTAGACTCAACTGGAACAGTCCACTAAGCTCAGCTTACATCTGCAAATTCTTCTACATTTCCCATATAAACCACCTTCATAGACCTGGAATTCACATGTCAGGCTCATGACAGGCTGGGCCCCAATTCTTGGTACCAATTTTCAGGATTATTTTTCTTATTACTGTGATAGAATATCAGATGAGCACTTCACAGACATGCCCATAGGTGTCTCTAAGCTTAGATGATGGTAGAAAGGACCAAGGAACTCTTTTAACCAGTTCTTCATTAAAGAAACCTGAAACAGGATGTGGAGTGGGGTTACTGTTGATTCACAATTTGCATTCTGGTGATATCCATTGAGTTGCGCTACACCTGAAAGGACTTCTGCCCTCTGAAGTGTAACAGACTGGGTATAGCTGTTTTTGCAGCACTCAGTAGGTCCCCCACTCAATGACGTCAGTCTGAGAAGTAAATACAACTCTTTAACTTTTCTCCCCCACTAGCTTCTGATGGTTGCTCTACTCCTTCAAGGGAGGAAGGTGGGTGTTCTCCAGTTTCCACACCGGCCACCACCCTGCAGCTCCTGCAGCTGTCTGGTCAGAGGCCCCTTGTCCAGGACAGTCTCTCCACGTAAGTAAGCCTGAAACGGCCTGGAGAGCCAGGGTGCCTCTCAGATCAGAATTCCTTTCAAAGCTAAAAGCTAGAATCTAGGCCTTGGGAGTTTGGGGTAAGAACTCAGGAACTGTCTGAAGTGTGTGCATGTATCCTCCCATTGCAGGCTTTACGGTAGAAGCTAAAGGTGTCACTAGGAACAGAAATGCCTTGTTATTTAGAAATGTAGCACATCAGAACCAACCATTTGCTTCTCTATTTGCTAGTGTGTCTGTCTCTTAGTGGTATATAGGAGAGTAGGTTGCTGCAGTAGCTAGGGCAAAGAGGTTTGCTTTTTGTTTTTGTGTTTGTTTTTGTTTTTAAATAAAAATGTGTACATTCTTCATATTATGTAAAATGGAAGTAAAAAATTTTATGTCTCAGATCTGTGAATTAGTTTTCAGCCTTTGGTTGTCCTGCTTCTTAATCATAATGTCCTTGTGTCTAGTCATTCACTTTGCCCTTACTCTTGAAAAAACTCAGTGTTTGAGAACTGTCTGAGTCTCAGGTTGCTGTTTAGGAGAAATGCTATTAAATATATATGCTGTTAAGTATGTGAGTTGGATATTTTTGTTAAGAAGTCAAAGCAAATGTCAAACCCTTGGCTGCAGTAAAATAACCTGTGATTCTCTCTTTATATAAAGGAATTCCTCAGATCTTGTTGCTCCTTCCCCTGATGCTTTCCGACCTACCCCTTTTATCGTTCCTAGCAGTCCCACAGAGCAAGGAGGGAGAAAAGGTGAGCTGTCGTATTGTGTCTGTTCATCTCAGCCCAGGAGAGGGTAGTGCTCTCCTGTCTCACCAAATACAACCCTGCTCCTGAGACCCATGTCCCTCATCTTCTGGGACATGGCCTAGGACAAACCACTCTCAGCTCTTTGCTTTTAAAGCACAGATCCTTCAGAGATTTTCCTAATGTTTTAATTTTGACAAAAATGTTCTGGTAAGAATTTTTAGGCTTCTAAAATGGAACCCAAGTAAGTAAGTGTGGGGAAGTACTGGATTGGTTATTAATTACCTATTACCTTCCAGTAACATGCTGACATGTTTCTAGTGAGGGAAAACAAGCCATTGTTTCTTGTGCTCTTTATTTTTGCTTTTATTAAAATAATCAAAGGGTGGCTTGAAGGAGGTGATAATAATTTTAACTTACTTTCTCTTTTGAGGACTTAGGGACCCCCCCCCCCCAGAGATGGTCTCACGTATCCCAGGCTCTCCTCAAATTCCCTCTGTAGCTGAGAATGCCCTTGAACTTTGAACTCCCCACTTAACCTCTTGAGTGTTGGAGTTATGGATGTGTGCTTTCATTTAGGGGGTGTTGGGGATCTGATCTTGGGCTTTGGGCATGGTAGGCAAGCATTGTACCCACAGTCCTTATTTCTAAACAGTGTAAATTCTATTAGTTTCTTCTTTTTCTTTTGATTTTTTTTTTTTTTTTATTTGAGACAGAGGTCTTGCTATGTGTCCCAGGATCAAGTAGAGAGCCTCTTCCTCCCTTTCCTGAGTGCTAGACTTTCAGCTTTGTAACACCATGCGTGGCAGTCTTTATTCTGATGACTGTAATAACTCACATTATTATTATTAAACGCTTAGTTTATGCTAGGTGCTGTCATAGCTGCTTTTCATTTGCTCAGATAGTTCTGTGTCCTCCCCCCCCCAAGAGAATCTGCACAAAAATCTTTAGTAGTTACTTTTATTCCCATGCTGCACATGAGAAAATGGAGTCACAGATTTCATAACTAGTAGTATAGTTAGGATCTGAGCTCAGGCACTTGCCTCTGAAACTTTTGGTTTTATCTGACATATATTCTCCTGTGATAACCCGCTGTCTGTAGTGCTGAGTTCTGTGAGTACTGAGAAGTACTGTATGGGTAGGCTTAGCCTCAGTTCCTTCTCTGCTTGTTTGTTTACTCAGTTGTAGGTAGCTGGGTAGACCAATAGCATTCTAACCGTTGGTGTAATTGGTGACATCTTTAGGTAAAATGATGAGATTTCATTCTATAAAACCCTATTCAGATTGTTAAGAAAATTTCTTTTTTTTTAAAAAAAATATATTTATTTTATGTATATGAATGCCCTATGCCTTTAGACCAGAAGAGGGCATCAGATCCCACTATAGATGACTGTGAGCCACCATGTGGTTCCAGGGGATTGAACTCAGGACCTCTAGAAGAGCAGCCAGTGCTCTTAACCACTGAGTCATCTCTCTGGCCCTGTTGAGTTAATTTCTTAATTTCTTCTGTCTGTAATGTGAACATATAAAAAGGATTGTATGAAAAATGCTTTTTCTTCTCCATATTTATAATCAGTACTCACTATAGAAAATTTGAAAAAGTAATAGGAGAGTAATGTAAAGAAAATAAAAACATCTGAGGGACCACAATCCAGATTTAATTATAGTTAGTATTTGGATGTGTTTTTCAGAGTGTTTTCTATAGATATGAAAAAATATTTTTATGCATTTGGCATTATATAACTGATTCAATTTTCTTTTTTCCATGTAACATTGCATCAGCTGTATTTAACACACTTGCTTAATATGTGCATCATATTTGTGAAGTTTCAAATGCTTTTTAGATCTGTTTGTTTTGTCATCTATCTTAGATTATTAAATCAAAGTTTGTAGTACTGGACCCTAAAATCTCATCAGACTGGCATGTTAGGGTGAGGCCAAGCAAGCAGCAAGGGTAGGCACTGAATTTGAATTGTAGGTAGTAGGTAACGTGAATGTAAACTGGGGAAAACTAAATGGAGTAAGTAGTTTATGACTGGTGTGGTTGGGATCAGATTGTAGGTTAGAGCTTAAAAGTCTGATGAATTAAACAGCTAGCTAGGCTGGCTCTGACAGTGGGCTTGGTAGCCTTTAGGTGGGTAGAATATTATGCAGAAGCAGTGTTTTTAGATTTTATGGGTGTTTTATCTATATGTATGTTTGTATACCACTTGGATATTTGGCACCCTCTAAGGCTGGAACGGGGTATTGGATCCCCTGGAATTGGAGTTACAAGATGGCTGTGAGCTACCATGTGAGTGCTGAGAATTGAACCTGGGTCCTTTGGAAGAATAGGAGCCTGTGCTCTTAACCTCTGAATCATCTCCCCAGCCTTAGAGCAGTGTTTTGTGTTTTCTCTGTGTGTTTCCCCTGAGCAGTTTGTGTTGGGATCAGTGTCTTGGTTCTGAGATAAATCAGGGTTGATTGGCATTGGGAGCTCTGTACTTGTTCTGGTGTCAGTCTCTGCACTGAGCAGTACGTACAGCACTTATGCAATAAGTTCATATATTAGATAAGGCTCAGAGTGATGGACACATTCATTGCAGTATGTACTGCACTCATGCAATAAGTTCATATATTAGATAACTGACCCAGAGTGATGAACAAATTCGTTGCCTTTCTAGGCTTGGGGCAGAACAGAACGTGTGATAGTTAAATTAGGTGGCACTAAGTGCTGGAAAGGTGACTCAGCAGTCACAGTGCTTGCTGGAGTTGTTGGGATCCTTTGAACTCATGTAAGAGAGCATGGTGGCCCACTGGTTAACCTAACTTCAGAAGGTGGGAATGGGGGGGTCCATGGAGCAAAGCCAGTTAGCAACACTAGGAAGAGTTAAGTAAAATTCTTGGCATCAACCTGGGGCCTCCATAGATACCCGCAACATGTACATACACACTTGCACCCACACTTATAGACATTCATACACATGGACACCACATACACAACACATGAAAAAAATTAATCTGACTATTCCTACAGAAGATGTGAGAATGAGCTACGATAATCTGGGAGGGTTTAGAGGAGACAATGTAATTTCTGTTTATTATGGTGTGGCCTGGTGAGGTGATTAAAAATGCTTGACTAGAAAGCCTGTTGTCCCTGGAGCCCATAGTGGAAGGAGAGAACCAGCCCCTGAAAGGTGTCATCCACATGCAAGTGCACTAGGGAAGGATAGGTGCGACACAACCTATCATGTCAGTGTTTTGAAAATTAGGAATGGAAATTTCTGTATCATAATTGCTGTTTAGTATTGGAGCATGACTAATATTGTGATATTGTGAGTGATAATTTCTTAATTTATTTTCCTGTGTAGAATCAGATGAACCCTTGGATATGTCAGTGATGCCTGAAGAAGGAGGGGAGAGTTTCCAGAAGCTTCAGGAAGATGAGGCAGTGGAGATAGAAAAGCCCCTCCTCCCAGCTCAGCCTGCTGTATCACCACAAGTGTCAACACCGGTGTCTCAGAGCACACCTGTCTTCACTCCGGGCTCTCTTCCCATCCCGTCCCAGCCTGAATTTTCTCATGTGAGTGTTGAAGGGAGAGTTTCCTTCTTTGATACCTTTGCTTCCCTCATTACTATTATTATTGTTATTGTTATTGTAGTTGTTTGTTTTCAAGACAGGGTTTCTCTGTGTAATAGCCTTGGCTGTCCTGGAACTTGTTTTGTAGAATCTACTAGCCTCAAACTCAGCTTCCCTCAGTAAGGAGGGAAGAGGATAGCTTCCCTCCTTACTTTGTGGTTCAGGGATCTGAACCTAAGGATGCACAGTGTCTTAGAATTTCTATTGCTGTGAAGAGACACCATGACCGTGGAAAACATCTAATGGGGTAGCTTACAGTTTCAGAGGGTTAGTTCATTTGCATAGTGGAACATGGAGGTGTGCAGGCAGACATGGTGCCTAAGGAGCTGAGAGTTCTACATCTTGATCTGCAGGAAGCAGGAGACTGTGACACTGGACATGGCTTGTGCCAGTGAGTGTTACGGCTCTAGAGGGAAAGGTATCCTAACTTTTTTGGGGAGTCAGGCTATACCTGGAGCTGCAAAGAGACAGCTTTGGAGGCTGGAGCTGCTATAGTACCGCTCTGGAGAGAAAGGTATTTTGACTTGTCGGGAAGTCAGGCTATACCTAAGCTGGGATGCTGTGGGGGATGATCTCCCTGAAGGATGTAGCAATCTTGCTTCTCTTGGGAACGTCCTAGCAGAGCTATCCATTTTTTCTTCTGCTTTGCTCAGCTGGTCTCAGGATGTAACTTCTGCTTCGCTCTGCTAAAGGGGAAACTCTACAGAAATATAGCACTCTCCTCCTGAAATTGCTTTCACTGCTCTACTCCTAAGGGAGTTTTCCAGCAGATGTTCCCAAGGGAGCCTCTCAGAAAGGTTCTTTTCTCTGCACCAGAAAAAGAAGTTCTTCATCCAGAACTCTTTTAAGAGATTTATTTGAAAGGAAGGAGGAGTCTAAGAGATTGGCTGCCTGTGCTAGGGTGGGAAAGGACAGCCAACAACTGAACAGACAGAGGGGCTTATATAGGGCTTATTGGGGGAGTTTTCCCAGAGGGATTTTCTGCTCAGGGATTGGTTAATTTTCCCACTTAAGGATTGGTTGGTTTAGTTGGTCAGGGTCAGAGTTGGCTCTGGTTTCAGGGCCAAACTGTGTTTCACTGTTTCTTTTTAGACTTTTGGTTCTATTTTCAGGGTTAAGGTGTATTTCTTTCACTGGCTCTGGTTCTTGGGCCAGAGTGTTTCTTTGGCTCTGGTTTCAGTGTCAGGATGTGTTTCTTTGGTTCTGGGTGCTAGGTTTTGTGCTCAGGAATTCATTGGTTTCATGTTCAGTTCACTAGCTCTGGTCTCAGGGCCAGGGTGGGTTTCTTTGGCTGGCTCTTTTACCCTCCAGTTTGAGCATACATGAGACCTCAAAGCCTGCCTTCACATTGACACACTTCCTTTAACAAGGTAACACCTATTGCATCAATATTGCCTTTAATAGTGCCACTCTCTATGTTCTAAACATTTAAACATACGAGTCCTTGGGAGCCATACCTAGTCAAACCACCGCACACAGGTTCTAGTCAAGTGCTTTGCCCTGAGCTACATATCTAGACCAATCTTAAGTATGCTAATTTTTGGTGTTGCTACTCTGGGAGCAGAGTCAGGCAGATCTCTGTGAGTTTGAGGCCAGCCTGGTCTACTGAGTGAGTTCCAGGACAGCAAGAGCTACACAGAGACACTCTGTCTTGAAAGACAAACAAAAGTCTTTTATTTTACTGTGTGTGCATGTGTGCATGGCATGCACATGTAGAGGTCAGAGGGTGACTCCAGGCATCACTTCTGCAGCTCACCTTTGCTTGCTGGTTTGTTTGGTCAAGTTCCCTGGTTCTCAGCCTTCCTAATTCAACCTCATGTTGTAGTGACCCCCAGCCATAAAATTATTTTTGTTGCTACTTAATAATTGCAATTTTGTTCTGGGGGGTTGTGGTGCACACCTTTAATCCCAACATTCAGGAGGCAGAGGCAGTGAATCTTTGAGTTGGAGGCCGGCCTGGTCTACAGAGTGAGTTCCAGGGCAACCAAGGCTATACAAAGAAATCCTGTCTAGAAAAACAAAACAAACAAAGTATGCTTTTGTTACTGTTATGAATCATAATGTAAGTATATACTATCCAGGGTATCTGATATGGGACCCCTATGAAAGGGGTCATGACCCACAGGTTGAGACCCACTGATCTAGTTCCTCATGCTTAAAGGGGACATTTTCTTAGAGCCGTTTTCTACCTTCTTATTTTATAGTCTGTATGGTATGGAATTATAGATAATTGGTGATACCAATTTTCAAGGCCTTGAATTCTTGATTTTGTGTTTCTGGTGCATCTATTAGGTATTGTAAGGCAAATCTGATCTTGCTTTGGGCCCTGTGACCTGTTTTTTTTTTTTTTTTTTTTTTTTTTTGTTTGTTTGTTTAAATTGTAATCCTGCAGGATTTTCTCTTGTCCCAGTGTCTGTACTCCCCACCCCCAGATGTCTCCGGTTGTGTCATGTTGACAGCTGAAGCTAACTGTGACAACATCTGTGTTACCGCATGGAGCAGAGTTTCGGCCCGTTTTATTGTGACTGATACTGTTGTGGATATAAGACATTCAGTTGATGGATGTTGGGCTGTTTCTCTTTTTGTCTCTGTGAGTCATGCTACCGTGAAGGTTGATGCACAGACTTGTGTGAGGATGTTTTATTTCTCTTATGTAAACTGGGGGTGAAGTTGCTGGGCGTTTTCTATTTTAAGCCTTGGAGTTACTAATTTCTGTGCTTTTGTTTTTAATTCTTGCGGATTTTTTTTCTCCGAATAATCTTTGTCTTGTTTTATGTGTGTATTTTTCATTAATGATAATAATTATTTTGAAAGTTTTTTTCTTCCCCAGAGGAGTCACTGTTCTAAGTAGGCTTTGTAATATGTTTAAGTTGTGCTAGGGACTGAACCCACAGCCTCAAGCGTGCTGTGCAAACGAATGCTCTGCCATGGAGTGTCAGTTCTTGTTTATTTGCTTTTGAGAGTCTTGCTTTGTAACCTAGGCTAGCCTTGTACCCATTGTCCTCCAGCCTTGGTCTAATAGTTTTTGGGATTATAGGCATGTGTCACCATGCCATTCTTGTTTACTGTTTGGGAACCATACTGTAGGCCTGGTGAATGAAAGCTACTCACTGTGACTGAGGAAGACATGGAACTTCTGATCCTCCTGCCTCAGCCTTCTGAGTGGTGGAATGCTTTACCACATGGTTTTATGCAGTGTTTTTTTTTCTTTTTCTTTGTTTTGAGACAGGGTCTCACTATGTAGCTATGGCTATCCTGGAACTCACTATGAAGGCTGGACTGGCCTGAAACTTAGATATCTACCTGTTTATGCCTCCAGAATGCTGGGATTAAAGGTGTGCACCACCACTGCCCAACTTGTTGAGTAATTTTATTAATACTAGGGCTGGAACTCAGGCTTTGTGCATACTAGACACGAACTCTTCCAACTGAACTATGGCTCCAATTTGTTTTGATGTCTTCTACATTTAATTCATTTGGTGTGTATGTATGGCCTAGTAAATGTGTGAAAGTCAGAAGACAACTTGAATGTATTGGTCTGTCTTGTGGGTCTGGGAACCAAACTCAATCAACAGAGTTGACAAGCAAGTGCCTTTACTTTTAATCTTATTCATTGTTTTGTTGCTGTGAAGAGACACTATAACCATGGCTACTATTGTTAAGAGTAAGTTTTCCCGCCAGCCTGGTCCCACAGCCGCACCAGCCCCAAATAACACACAGAGATGCTGTATTAGATATAATTCTGTTGGCCTGTTAGCATTTCTTATTGGCTAGCTCTGTCTTAAATATTAACCGATTTCTAGTAATCTAAGTATTTCCATGTGGTCTTATCTTACGAGAGAGAGGGTCTGGCACTCTGCTCTCATTCCATTCTACATGTTGAAACTCTTCCCTACTCCTTCCTCTTTCTTCCTTGTCTTCTAGTCCTGCCTATCTTGCTTTCCTATTGACCAATAGTGCTTTGTTCATTTATAAAATGACATCTCCCATCATACTATTATAAGGGAAAACATTTAATTGGGGGTTTAGTTACAATTTTAGAAGTATAGTCCTTTATCACCTTGATGGGGAGCATAGCAGCATGTAGGCAGGCACTGGAGCAGTAGCTCAGAGCTACATCATGATCTGTAGGCAGGGCAGGAAGAGAGGGAGAGAGAGAGAGAGAGAGATGAGAGGGAGAGAGGAAGGGAGAGAAAGAGAGAGGGAGAGACAGAGGGAGGGAGGGCTTGGTGTGGTTTTTTAGAACCCCATTAAAACCTCAAATTCCATGCCCAGCGACATACTCCCTCCAATGCCACACTTCCTAGTCCTTCAGAACCTTTCAAATAGTACCACTTCTTGGCAGCTAAGCATTTAAATGTAGTCTATGGGGCTGCCATTTCTATTTAGACCACCATGCCCACTGCATTTCTATTTAGACCACCATGCCCACTGAGCCATCTTGATGGCTATTGCTGTCTTTTATTTATTAATTTTTTTTTAAAGATTTTTTTTCCAGATTAATTTCTTTCTTTTATTGTAGCAACATACATGAGGCAGGATACTTTATTTTTTTGATAATTTTTTTAAAATTTAAATTTGAAACAAAGCTTGTTTTTCATGTCAATCCTGGTTCCTGCACCCTCCAAAGATATATTTTTATATTATGTGGGCCTGCACACCAGAAGAGGGCACCAGATCTCATTACAGATGGCTGTGAGCCACCATGTGGTTGCTGGGAATTGAACTCAGGACCTCTAGAAGAGCAGCCAGTGCTCCTAACCTTTAAGCCATCTCTCCAGAACTCCCCCTTCTTTTTAATGATTTATTTTTATTTAAGTGCATTGTTGTTTTGACAGCATGCATGTCTGTATGCAGGTGTCAGATCCTTTGAAACTGGAGTTAGAGACAGTTGTGAACTGTCATGTGAATTCTGGGGATTAAACCCAGGTCTTCTGGAAGAACAGACAGGGTCTTCACAGCTGAGCCTTCTCCCCAGCTCTGGCTCTTGCTGTCTTTTAAATGAGAGCTTTTCCTTATTTGCTGCTATTTAAGAATGAGAAAGCAGAACTCTGGATTAATAGTTCTGAGGTGACAGTGTGATCTGCTGGTATATTTTGTCAGGTGTGCCTTAGTGTCAGAATCCCCATCGTCTTGGGTTTGTCATATTCCCCAGGATAGTCTAATCCCCTGCATGCTGGGTACAGGGCTTGTTGTTATTTTATAGAAGTCCTTTAAAGGAAGAAGGTTTGGGATGAATGTGATGACACACAGGGATACATTCCCCTCAGTCCATAGATTTTCTTTAATCTCTCTAACTGTAGGATGGCACACTCATACCTGGGCCTCCTATTCTCCAGTCCAGGGCATTGTGTTTAATTTTCTCAGGGCAGAGGGGGGCCAGGGAAAGAGGATCTGGGCATTGAACTGCTTCTTAAATAGACTTCCAGGCAGATCTTGTCCTGTTTTAGCAGCACCCTTACCATCATTTTTAGAATTAGCTGATACTCATGCCAAGTCTTAAATAAGTCCTTTTGGGGAAAAGGGAGCATGGGCGTGTTGTTACCCTGGTATCCTCTTGGCTTTCTCTTATTTGGCCTTGTAATTACCTTTCACTTGTCTACCAAGTAGATTGTCATATTCTTTCTTGAGAATTACGCATGTTAGATAAAAATACTTTTACTACTACTTAGCATGGTTTCAGAAATAATAAAGTTGATATTGAATCTATCATTTTAATTTGAATGTTATCTCATTTTTCACTATGTGTCAAATTTCCACATGTTATTCTTAAAGGTAGAAAGACAGAGCTGACTAATGAGAGTTTTGCTGATCAACACATATGCTATGGTACCCATGCTCATATGCACATACTGTGTATATATACAAACACACACATACACACACCACTACTACCACCACCAACACTAATAACAAACTAAAAAACAAAAAAAATGCCAGGCAGTGGTGGCTCATGCCTTTAATCCCAGCACTCAGGAGGCAGAGGCAGGCTTATCTCAGTGAGTTTGGGACTAGCCTGGTCTACAGAGTGAGTTCCAGGACAGCCAGGGCTATTATACAGAGAAGTCCTATCCCAAAAAAACCAAAAACCCAAGTGAATGAATGAATGAGTGAGTGAATAAATAAATTGGTCTGTTCATGTTTGCCTCCCAAGCTCTGAGATTATTGGCATGTTCCAGGATGCCCAGGGCTTTGTATCAATTTTGAATTTTTTTGTTGTTTTGGATTTTTTGTTTGTTTTTTCAAGACAGGGTTTCTCTGTCTAATAGTTCAGGCTGTCCTGGAACTCACTCTGTAGACCAGGCTGGCTTTGAGTTCATAGAGATCTATCTGCCTCTGCCTCTTGAATGTTGGGATTAAAGGCGAGCACTACTGCAGCCTGGTTGGATTTTTTATTATTGTTTTGTTTTTTGAGACAGGGCTTCTCTATGTAATCCTGGCTGTTCTGGAACTTTCTCTGTAGACCTTAAAACTCACAGATAGTCTCTTGCTTCTGCTTCTCTGCCCGACACGTTTGAATATTCTTGTGCTTAACAAGCTTGTGCTTTAGGTTTTTGTTTTGGATTATGCTGATGTTATAAGAACAACACTGAACAGAATGACTGATGTAGTTGAAAGACTGGTTGTAAGGTTTAGAGTTTTGGAATTATTACAGCCCTAGCTACCGTTCTTTAATTTTTGAATAATTGATTTAGAAATGTAGGTGAATTCAAAGGTTAGATATAAAAGAAACATGACCTGGACAACTGATAGCTTGACTTTTTTTTTTTTATCCCTCCTTAGGATATTTTCATTCCATCACCAAGTTTGGAAGAAGGATCAAGTGATGGGAAGAAAGGTGACGATCTGCATAGCTCATCTTTGACTGTGGAGTGTTCTAAGACTTCAGAGAGTGAACCAAAGAATTTCACTGCTGACTTGGGGCTCTCCTTGACAGGGGAGTCTTGCAAACTGATGCTTTCTACAAGTGAGTGTAGTCAGTCCTCAAAGATGGAGAGCTTGGCTTCTTCCAGGAGTGAGGGTGATGCAGAGAACACACAGATTGAGGACACTGAACCGTTGTCTCCTATCACCAATTCTAAACTTCCTGCTGAAAATGATGATATCCTGATGAATCCAGCCCAAGATGACCAAGTAGAAATGAATCAGAATGATGACAAAACTAAAGAGGGTGACACAGAGAACAGAGGTGACCATGGTGTTTTAGCTGCTGGTAGTAAAGGCAGAGAAGAAACTGTTGCTGAAGATGTTTGCATTGATCTCACTTGTGATTCTGGGAGTCAGGCAGTTCCATCTCCAGCGACTCGGTCTGAGGCACTTTCTAGTGTCTTAGATCAGGAAGAAGCTATGGAAATTAAAGAACAGCATCCAGAGGAGGGGTTTTCAGGATCTGAGGTAGAAGAAGTCCCCGAGACTCCCTGTGAAAGTCACAGAGAGGAGCCCAAGGAAGAAACGATGGAAAGTATCCCACTGCACCTTTCTCTGACTGAAACTCAGTCCCAGGCATTGTGTCTTCAGAAGGAGCTGCCCAAAGAAGAATGCCCCGAGGCCATGGAAGTGGAACCTGTGGTGATTAGTGTAGACTCCCCCCAGAAGCTGCTGGTACTCGACCAGGAGTCAGCGCATAAGGAGCCAGAGGCCTGGGAAGAAGTCACTTCTGAGGACTCCAGTGTTGTCGTTGTTGATATGAAGGAGCCCTCACCAAGAGTTGTTCCCTGCGAACCTTTGGAGGGAGTGGAGAAATGCTCAGATTCCCACTCCTGGGAGGATGTGGCGCCAGAGATGGAAGAAAAGATTGTAGACTGTGATGGAGACATGAAAGCAGAGACCACAGGAAAGGACTCTGTAGAGGAAGACTGTTCACAGCCTCCTTTGCCTTCAGTGACAGATGAACCTCCCAGACCTGACCAGGAGACACAGCAGCCCGAGCTTCAAGAGAAAGACAGTCCAGTGACCATAGACGCAAAAGTGGCTGATGCCCAGCAGCTGGGGTCAGAGGGCGTGTCCCAGCAGCTTCTGAAGGCCCCTGCCCGTGACTCACAAAGTTTCTGTGAAAGTTCTAGTGGTGAGTGATGGTAGATTCATTTTGAGCTGTCCGGCCAGGTGCCCGTTTGGAAAAGAAGGTAGAAGAGCTCTCACACTGTGTCAGCACTCCAAGTTAGCCTGAGGGAATAATACTTGGTACTTGGGAAGTCTGAGGTTAGTGTTTGTAGTTTTCTTTCATAGTTGTATGACCAAAGAGCAGTTGAGATTTATCAGCACCATAATTTAGTAGTAGTCAATATGTGTAATTAGGTATTGTACCAGTTTATTGTTTTCTACTTAGTTCCTGCCTTTGAGGCTCCCCTGCCACCCCATGGTTAACCTCACGTGAGCTCTGCAGGTACCACCAGTGAGCTATACCTGTGTCCCTAACAAGTACAGAGATTCCTTTCTTTTTCTATCTTATCCTCTCTCTCCGTTTGTCTATGTATATGTATCTATGTCTTTTTTTGGTTCAAGGTTTCATTTTTTCAGTTCAGACTGGCCTCACATTTTCTTTTTTCCTGATATTTAATAATTTTATTTTAAAACAATATCTTAAATTTATTATTTGGAAATTTCATAGATTTACACAATGTATTTTGATTATATCCATCCACCATTACCTTCCTCCAAACTTCTGGTGCCCCTGACCCCATTACCCTCCCATGCTTCTTTTATTGGTATGTTACTAACCCTCCATCCCCTGAGTTCAGCTAGTGTTACCCATACGTACATGGGTGTGAGGCCATCCACTGGAGCATGTGTAACCTACCCGTGGCTATTTCCATAAGGGAGAGTCCTCTTTGAGCAACCATCAGCTGCTAGGAGTGCCTTCCCTATCCCTGCGGAACTTTGACTGGCTTGATCTTGTGCAGGTCCAGTGCAGGGAACTGTAGGTGCCAAGAGTTGATGTAACAGCCATGCCATGTCTAGAAGCCAGCACCTCTCCCCTCATCCACCAGCTCTTACATTCTTTGCTTCTCTCCTGCAGAGCCGTGGATTGGGGCGGTTAATGAACATGATTCACCCCAGCTTAGAGCATTCATGGTCATTTGAACCTGTAACTTGACTAGACAGGGGTTGCCGTAACTGTTGCCCACTGCAGAAAGAAGCTTTTCGGACCACAGTTGAGAGCAACATACACCTATAGGTAGAAATGTAAATACTTAGACGGCAGATTGACAGCTTGACATCTAACATAATAGTAGGTGTGGCTGTGATCTCCCTAGTCATGGGCCTTTGACAAGGTTTGTAGTACCTTGCATGTCTCGGGTGCTGGGGTTGCAGCTGTGTGCCTCCATGCCTGCCAGGAATACCTTTTAATTACTTTTTATAGTTGTATGCACAAGAATATTCTAAGATACTGAAATATTAGTTGTTATGATAACAGTATTCTTCATGAATGCTATTCTTCATGAGTACTGTAACAGCTTAAGCAGTTAGTTGCCAGGATGAATTATTTTTTGTCATGACATTGCCGTATTAAAATGTATTTTACTAATATTAGTCTGGGTTCTGAAAATGCTGGGAAATTACTTGTTTCCTACTCCTTGCCTCTCCCTTCACCCCTCTGCCCCCTCTCCTTCCTCTCTTAACCAGCCCCACATCCTTCTACTTCCCCCCTTCCCTTTTCTCTTAACTCCCCTTTCTCTCCTTCCCTCTTCTCCTTTCTCATCCTCCCTTCCTCCTCCCTTAGACTTCTTCTTTCCCTCCCCATATCAACACCTTTACTTTCCTTCCTCCCTTCCCTCCCTCCCCTCCCCTCCCCTCCCTTCCTCTTTCCTCTCTCCCTCATTTGGTTGAAAAGTTCAGTTTGTCTGCTCCCTACATTGGGGAGGTATTCTAAAAGTGGGTTCCTCCCTTTTCTTCTTAAGTGATTCTCCTTCAGGGTTGGGATGTAGCTTGGTGGTAAAACCTTGAATTCAGTGTCCGGCACTGGAAGGAGTTGGGAGGGAAGGAAAATGAAAGAAAAAAAAATTAGTTGTCTTTAAAAAAAAAAAAAAAAAAAAAATATATATATATATATATATATATATATATATATATATATATATATATCACAAGTTCTAATTGGTTTTAATAATAAAATCCTGGAGTCAGATATTAGAATAATAAAATCCCAGAGTCAGATATTAGGGGGTGAAAGCTGAAAGATCAGAGAAGCAGAGCAGCCACTAGAGCTCTTACCTCTATGAAATCTCAGACCAAAAAGAGGCCAAACTCCTGTCGTCTCTTGTCTTATATTCCTTTCTCCACCCAGCCATGTCAATCCTGTCTGTCTGTACAGACCTCCGACCTCTATGGTTAACTAGTGGCTAGCTCAGCCCTCTGATCTTCAGGCGAATTTTGTTAGATTACAAATAAGACATCACCACAAAAAAGTTTTATGTGTGTGGATGTTTTATCTGAATATATGTATGTCTCACACCTATGCATCAATTTATTGAATAGAAAAAAAGCAATGAAAATAATGGTTGGACAGTTATATTTATGAAAGGTTAAGAAATTAAAAGTTGTAACTGGAAAGATGGCTCAGTGGTTGAGGCTGCTTACTGCTCTTTCAGAGGACCAGAATTTGGTTTTCTACACCTACAAATGCCTGTAAACTCCAGCTTCAGAGAATCTGATGCCATTTTCTGGCCTCTGCAGACACTAGAGGGACAGACATGTATGAGGCACAACACCCATGCAAAAAATAAAAATAAATACCTTTAAAAAAAAGATTTAGGAATTTTAGTTGAGCATAGGCCTGATTTAGTTTATGCCATGTATGAGAAAGCTTCTGGGACTAAGACGGCCTATTGTTCAGCACAAAAGAAACCATGACATCACTATTCTCAAATAGCTGGAGTCTCCACCTGTGTCTGGGGACAGGAGTTAAAAATAAATATGTAAAAAAGAAAACAAAAGCTTTAATTAGAAATTAGAACATGAAGAATAATAGTTTCTGATGCAAAAGAAATAGAAAAAACTATTCCATGCTTAAAATACAGTTTATGGATGAGTTGGAGGTGTAACTCATTAGTAGGGTGCTTGCCTTGATTTTTCTAAGGCCCTAGGTTTGATCCCCTCATTGCAAAACAAACAAAAACATAGAATACAGTTATTTAATTGCTAAAACTTAGGAGGATTGAAAAAAGAGGAATGTGAAAAGTTAATGATTCTTCAGTTTCAAAAGATGGAATGTAGTTTATTTGGTAGTCTGCCCAACATGAAGCCTGGGTTCTATTTCCGTCACTGAATAAATCTGGTATGATGGTTCCACCTGTGATCTCAGCACCTTGGAGGTGGAGGCAGGAAGATCAGAAGGCCAGGGTCATTCTTGGCTACAGAGGTAGTTTGAGACTAGCCTGGGCTTCATGAGATACTGTCTTAAAAATTAAATAAATAATGGACTGGCAAGATGGTTCATTGGGTAAAGGTGTCTACATCCAAGCCTGGTGGCCTGAGTTCCATTCTGGGACCCACATGGTAAAAGGGGAGAACCAACTTTCTGTAAGTTGTTCTTGCTCTCCATATGTGTGTTCCTCGAACTCACAGAGATCTGCCTGCCTCTGGCTCCCCAGTGCTGGGGTTAAAGGCGTGCACCACCACCGCTTGGTGGTAATCTATTAACGGTGATTTTTCAGATGGCTGGGTAAGTGCAGAAAAATGGAAAGGCATTTGCAGGATTGAACATGAATAATTAAGAAAGATTGGAGTTAACTGCACACTGACTAAAAAATAAGGATTTAAAAGTATTTTTAGACTTATTGTATATGTATGAGTGTTTTGCCTACATTTATGTATGTGGACCGTGTGCATGCTTGGTGCTCACAGAAGACAGAGAGTTGCAGCTGGAGTTATGGATGATTGTGTACTACCATGTTGGCTCTGGGAACCAAATTTGGGTTCTCTGCAAAGTGCTCTTAACTGCTTGAACTGTCTCTCTAGGCCAAAGGGTTAGGAATTGACCTTGTATTGAAAACCTCAAAGGATTTCAAAGCTAGTTTGTTGAAAGTTTTTAGCCAGCTTATATCTGGTTACACTGTTGAAAGAACTCTACTTTAGGTAGAGAAAAAGATTGGTAGGCTGAGCTATTCAGGACTGAAGCATTGAAAACTAGAAGAAGGTAGTGCCCGTGCTGTCCCTAGGGCCTGAAAACAGTTCAAGTCTTTACTATACTGATGAAATGAGATGGTCTTAAATTACTTTTAGTAAGTTGTATCTAGTATTGTGCAAGGGAATCTTGCACCAAGGAACAGTTTCCACAATAAGGTGCTTATTGTTGAGTTTGTGTCCATCTGTCTGCCTGCCTCTGCCTTTGAGTGCTGGGAGTGAAGGTGTGTGCTGCCACACCTGGCTGAAAAGTACTTTTATGTCTTCAGAAGTTTTGAATGTTTGTAATAATTTAATAGCAATCAACTAAACATGCATTGGGGGCATGCCTCTTATGGGAATTTACCTCGATGCAGAAATTGAGTTTGAATATTTTCACTCTGGTTTTACATCTAGAATGGGTGCTGTTCAGAACAGTTGAAGGAAAGCCTCATGATAGGAGATGTCATTCTGTAAATATGTTTCTTGTATTGGTTAATGAATAAACAGCCTCAGATTTGATTGTTAGAACCAATGACTGCTTTGAAGTCTTTTTTTGGGCTGGGAAATCTTAGTCACCTTTCAGAGCAGACTGTAACATCAGACTTTGCTTTAGAAGACCTGTAGTATGCAGAGCTGAGAAAGGAACTTTCTGGGTTGCATGTACTAAGTTATGCTTCTAGACTCAAACATACCCAGATCTGTGTTACTAAGTTGTAAATGACCCAGTGTTGCTCAGGCCAGTTTCTTTTTTTGCCTGTCTTCTGGTGGAGTCTTGTTATCAGGGCTGAGGAATTGGTTTGGATGGCTGGTGATTGTGATTGGAATAAGAATAAGAACAACTGAAGGGTTTTTTTTTTTTTTTTTTTTGGTTTGTTGGTTTTGGTTTTTTTTTTTTTTAATTTTCTCATTTTTGTGTAATGATTACTTCAGTGTTTTTTTTTTCATTATGTGTTTTCATTTTTGTTTATTTCAGAAACCCCATTTCATTTCACTTTGCCTAAAGAAGGTGATATTATTCCACCATTGACTGGTGCAACCCCTCCTCATATTGGGCATCTTAAATTGGATCGCAACAGACATAGTACACCTATTGGTGAGTGATTTATAAAAAAGATATTTAAGGCATTAAAATAAAAGCTTAAAGACCTTCTAAGGTGCCATTCTTTATGCAAGTGATGCTTTTAGATCTGAGCTGAGGAGTTTGCCTGACTGAGAAGGCTGATGTTGGGTTTGGAGGAGCAGGGTATGATTTTACTGCTAGGGGATGAGAGGTAGTAAGAGGACAGAGAGAGGTTCGAGGGAAGGAGGGAAGAGTGTAAAGTTTTGTCACACCACTGGTAACTGGAGAGATAGACTGGGATATGGAACTGTTTTGCTTGAAGAGACAGGAAGTCTGGAGAATGCTGTGTGTGCTCGGTGCACTGGCTGATCAGTCTGCGCTTGACAGGGCAAGAAAATATAGATCCCCTACCCTTGGAGCAGCAGGTAGATTTCTACATTAACCTATTTGTTTTCTCTAGTCAGTGCTGGGAGGTTAACAGTCATGCCGCCTGGAGTCTCCTGCTACCTATGCCCGATGCTGGCAGATGTGGGTTGGCTGAGGGCTCATGCAGCATCCTTTGTCCAGATGCAGAAGTGGAACTGAATCCTGTTGCTCCTCTTAAGACCAGGTGTCAATACTAGTTGGTAGTTGTCGATAATGTAACAGGATCTATCCTAGGGACCCTCTTTAATCCTGCAGAGTGGTGGAGCCAAACAGGCAAATTGATCATTTCAAATTCCTGTTTTTCATGTTTGTATTTTAGTGTTCTTTCTTTCTTCTTCCCTGCCCCCCTTTCAGGGATTGGCAACTATCCAGAAAGCACCATAGCAACCAGTGATGTCATGTCTGAAAGCATGGTGGAGATCAATGATCCTCTACTTGGGAGTGAAAAAGGAGATTCTGAGTCTGCCCCAGAAATGGACGGAAAACTGTATCTGAAAATGAAACTGGTTAGTCCCGAGACAGAGGCCAGTGAAGAATCTTTGCAGTTTAGCCTGGAAAGTAAGTTTTACTTTATTGTTAGTATTAGGTAATTAGTTACTCCAGGTTATTCTAGGAAGTACTAATTATCTTCTATTTGTAATGATGGATACTTCTCTATATGTAAAGGTTTATTCTTAGATTTTGTCTTTGGCTTTTCAAGTTCCTGTATGTTGTTGAAAATGAGGCATTCTATTGTTTTATAGTGTTTGTTGCTTGTACCTCTCCGATATTGAGTAATTGTTTTTCGCATTCAGGAAGAGTTTAGGGCTTCAGAAATGGCTCAGTGGTGAAGAACTTGTACTGCTTTTCCAGGAGCCAAGTTCTGTTCCCAGCACCCACATCAGGGGCTCACAAACACCTGTAATTCCAGATAGATGACACCTTTGGCCTCTTCGACACCTGCACTCACAGGCATCCGTATCCTATCTCTGTATACATACTTAATTTAAATAAAAGAGACTAGAAGAGAGTAGAAAGTGTAGGATTGTGAATTTACATTATACATCTATGTTAACACTTTTCCAGATGACATGCAAGTTGTTTAGTGTGGTTAGGATAAAAAGAGGGCGTCAGATCCCTGGGACTGGTATTACAGATGGTTGTGAGCTGCCACGTGGGTGCTGGGAATCAGACCTGGGTTCTCTGGAAGAACAAGTGCTCCTAACTACTAACTCTTCATCTTCCCTCCCCTCCCGGAAAGCATTCCTATAAAAGAGTTTGTAAAGAAACAGAGAGGGGAACTTGGAAAGTAGGATTAAGCTGTGGAAGCCTCTGAGGAGAAAATGACAGTGTCAAATGACAGTGTCAGATGACAGGAGCCGAGAGGTCCAGTGGGATACGTCAGAAAATGTTAGTTAGAGGGATGTGGGTTGTTGCCTGGGAGCAGGAGTCATGCAAGCATGAAGCTTCAACTTGGACCAGAGAAAGGAAAGACAACTGGCAGCCTGGAAAGCAGCACGAGAATGAGAATAATAAACACGGGATAGAGCTCCAGCCTGTGGAGAAACGAGTTGAATGGCATAGGGAAATGAGCTGTCTACAACACAGATGATTAAACAATCCCCCCTGGGATGGCCCTGACCATTGCCCGCTTTATAAAGTATAGTGACTTAACGTTCGGTCTGTGGGCTGCTAACAGTTAACAAATTTTCATCAGCGAAAACCAAAACAGACAAGTTGGATTGTGCAAAATCAAATCCATGTAGTAAGACCCATTTCCATGTAGTGAATAGGATGGGAGCTATACTGAAGGTAACTGAGGAGGAATGGGGCCAAGTGGAGACAGCAACAGATTCAGCTGTTGAAAAGTTTGTATGGGGAAGGAGAAATCATGACAAGCCAGAGAAAGGGAAGGGTTGATAAAAGAAAGATTTGTTATTTTTATGCTGGAGAGGCCTGGGGAAGTTTATAGACTGAAAGAGAGGCTCAAAAACAGGGAGCTACAGTGAGATGGTTGCAGATGAAGGCACCTGTCACCACCCCTGACAACCTGAGTTCCATCCTTGGGACCCATGTGGAATGAACTGACTCCAAAGTTGTCCTCTGACTTCCACACACACTGACATGGAGACAAAGATGTAGTTAAACTGCTTTTGAAAAGTGAGGGATAGGGGGCTGGAGAGATGGCTCAGTGGCTGAGAACACTGGCTGCTCTTCCAGAGGTCCTGAGTTCAATTTCCAGTAACCACATGGTGGCTCACAAACACCTTTAATGAGATCTGGTGCCCTCTGCTGGCCTACAGGGCACATGGCAGACAGAAGACTGTATACTTAATAAATAAATAGATACATAAAATTAAAAAAAAAAGGTGAGGGATCGAAGCCAGGCAGTGTTGGTGCACGCCTAATCCCAGCAATTAGGAGGCAATTAGATGGATTTCTGACTTCGAGGCCAGCCTGGTCTACAGAGTGAGTTCCAGGACAGCCAGGACTACACAGGGAACTTGTCTTGAAAAGCAGTAGCAACAAGAAATGAAGGTGAGGGATAGGTTAAAGATGAAGGGATGGGTTAATTAAGGTGAAGGGGCTGAAGGAGTTGGGAGGGGCCGTTTAAAAACCTAGTAGGTTTGGACTGTTTAAGGGAGCCTTCATGAGACCAATTTTAGCTAGTGATTCTGAGTTCATATATATACCAGGCATACATGTACACATGTTAAATCTCATGGCTTAGAAAATAGGTCCCATTTATTATTGTCCGTTCTTATTTTGCAGGTGAGGAAACATAGTCACACAAATAGCATAGCCTGGAATTAGATGTTGGCATTCTGACTCTAAAACTGTAATTCTGTTTTGTTTCTCAGGATGTAATGTACATTATATTAGTAAATTCTCGTTTGCTGTTTGAGCTCCCTGGGAAGCTGGTTCTGGAGGCGGAGTCACCCCTCCAAGTGCAGAGCCAAGGAAGCTTATGTGTCTTCCAAAACCCCCATCCTGGGGTATGCAACAGGGAGAAAGGAAATAGCAAGCAGCTCAGGGTGTTAAAAACATTGTAGCCTTGGGACTAGCAAGAAGGTGAGTGTGCCATTGCTCACCCAGGGCATGAAAGTTCCCTCAGTGGGAAAGAGAATAGCTACTTTCTCTGGGAGAGAATGCTGTATGTCCAGAGCACTCTCAGAGGGACCCTTGCTAGCTGCCTCCATAGGACTGCCCCAGTTGGTTTCTGCTGGGTGTTTTCAGCACCTGATTGCATGATGTTTTTCTATCTACTTTTTTTTTCTTTGTCTTTTTTCTGCTGTATATTTAATAACCTCACTCATTTGAAACTGAAGACATGACTATCATAGACCCTTCTCCAGACCAGACTGAGCTCAGGGCTTATGGATTAGAACTTAGACTGTCAATGGGAGTTGAAGCATTCCACGACTTCACCTTTATTGTTGTCTTTGAGATTAAATAAGGGCTTATCAAGACAGAGATGCTGATGGTGGCATTTGGGATACTAGAACTGGAGGATTTCAAACTCCTGGCCATTTTGAGCTGAGAAGGTCGGGGAGAGAGGGGATAGAAAGGGAGAGAGAACGGGTGGGATGTGTTAACACTCAGATTGACTGGGAAGACCTAGATGGTTGGTGCTAAAAGTAAGGGTGATCAGTCACGCTGGTAAGCAGTTCCTCCCATCTTACTTTTTTACTACAGGGAAGGTAGCATCAGATCCTAGGTCACAGATTGATTGACATTATTTCATCCTCAAAGCAGCTTGAGAAGTTGGTTCTGTTTTTTTTCTGTTACAAACAAGGAAACTGCAATTCAGAATGACAAAGCATTTTACCCTAGGCTGCTAAGCTCAGGAGTCTGCCTCTAGCCACCTTTTCCTGAACAAGGCTCTAACTGTTGAACTTGATACACTGTTGAACATACACTAAGTCATGAGTGTTTTGTGAATGTTTAAAAAAAAATTTAAAACTATTTTTTTTTTTTTCTGAGACTGGAATAAATTGCAAATGAAACAAGCACAATTTAATCTTATGACAGTGACACCCACCGATAAGAAAACACCATGTTCCTCTTGCTGACTCTTTTGTGTCCTTAAAAACATTTTTAACTTATTTTTATGTGCATGAGTATTTTGCCTGCATGTATGCATGTGTACCATGTATTTGCCTGGAACCGGTGATGGTCAGAAGAGGGTATCAGATTCCCTGGAACTGGAGTTAGAGGTGGTTGTGAGCCACCATGTGGGTACTGGGAACTGAAGCCAGGTTGTTTACAAGAGCAGCCAGTTTTGTTCTTAAAGCCTTTTGGCAAAGTCTTGGGTGCCTTTTACATGTCAGTGTTTTTCAAATGAATCATTGAATTTATATATTGACTTAAAATAATTCCCCATACTTTTCATTATTTATTTATTTTGAGATAGAGTTTCACTGTTGAACTTGAGATTCTTTTGCTTGAGCCTCCCAAATGTTGAGATTACAAGGATGTTTCATGCTACACTTGACTTGTCACATAGTTTATTCATATTTTTGTTTTGTTTTTTTTTTCTTTTATAAATAAAGCTTTAGCACAGCATGCTGGCATACACCTTTAATCCCAGCTCTTGGGAAGCAGAAGCAGATGGGACTCTGTGAATTTGAGGTCAACTTGGTCTACATTAGGAGAGACCCTGTCTCAAAAACTGCTTTTAACATTTTGTTTGTTTGTTTGTTAGTTTTTTTGAGACAGGGTTTCTCTGTGTAGCTTTGGAGCCTGTCCTGGAACGTGCTCTGTAGACCAGGCTGGCCTGGAACTCACAGAGATCCTCTTGCCTCTGTGGCATGTGCCACAACTGCCTGACTTTTCTAACTTATTATTATTTTTTTAAAAAAAACATTTTTAGGTTTTCTTTTCTATTTTCTCATATGAATTTTAAATTTCTGGTATGGGGAGGTGAGTTGTGATTCAGGTGGTTTAATTTTTCAATTACAGATATTACAGATTGCAGTTCTGGCTAAGCAGACATGTTTTCTACAGGAAATTTGAAATAAAATTCAATGGGAGAGATGAGAAAGAATTATGCTGCTGCACTATGTCCTTGCTGTTGATTGCTGACTTCCTTATCTATTTCTTTTTGTTGCTGGTGCAGTGAGAGGGGCTTTAGATTTGGTGCTAACGGAATTCTGCTTGTTTCCTTTTTCTTGTTGCTTTTGTTTTTGTCCAGAGCCTGATACTGCTGAGAGAAAAAATGGATCAACTGCTGTTGCTGAGCCTGTTGCCAGGTAACCAGGGCTCGTTGTTATTTAGAGGAGTTTAATACAAAGATACTGCTTGGAGAGAGGAAGATGATTTAGCAGCACAGGAAAACACTAAAAATCCAGCATAAATGAGTCAGCAATGTGTTGAATTGTGGGCTTTCTTAGTAAGTCTAACAAAACTTGCTATCCTCAATGTTAAGAGTACTTGATAGTGACCACCCCCATTCATGTGAGTGCCCATTTTCTCTTCTCTTTCTGTGGATGACTGAGGTGCAAAGACAAAGGACCAAAGGAGATGGCTGTAGACACATTGTCCTTCTGTGTTCTGTGCTCAGCTACAGCCTCAGGACATTTTGACTTTCCTTGCCAAATGAACTATGTTGAGCTGTGTTTGCTTTGTCAGGAATGCTGCTGTCAGTGACGTGTGCCGGGATACTTAGGGATTGGTGGAGAAGCTTTGACATGTGGCAGCTGTGAGAATAGGATTGGTTGGTTGTCTGCATGAGCCACTCCAGCATGAGAAGCTCAGCAAGCGAGAAGTTGTTGAGGTCCAAGTGCAGGCTCTGAAGTCAGCACAGGCAGGCACTGTGTGCAGCCGACTAGTAGTATGTCACCAACAAGGGTGACAGCTGCATGTGTGCATTGGAGAGGGCCCCGCCCATGCCAGTGGTTGTCGGTTTTGCATGAGCTTGCTGGGCTAGGGCCCAGTCGAAGCGCTTGCCTAAGTGTGAAGGCTTTGCTCAGTCCTGTACTATTATAAATTAAGTAAGTGACAATTTTTAAAAGATTCGAGCTTACTATTGCCAAATGTTTAGACATTTGAAGAGTTTTAAGTTTCAAAAAAAGATAACGGTGCCTGCTGACTAAATTTGACCCTCTGCAGATTTCTGAACTTTTTTTGGGGGGGGGGGTTCAAGATAGGGTTTCTCTGTGTAGCTCTGACTGTCCTGGAACTCTCTCTCTGTAGACCAGGCTGGCCTTGAACTCACAGAGATCCACCTGCCTCTGCACCCTGAGTGCTGGGGTTAAAGGCATATGTGCCGGCAGAACTACTGCCCCGTGGGTTTCTGAAGTTTTGGGGAGAATATAGGGAGGGAAGACGAGGAGCAAGCTTAGCAGAGGCTGTGGGTCGTGGAAAAAGATAAGAGTTGTTGGTGTTGCCATGAAGCACTTGTTCTGTGTGAGTATCTATGCTTAAGAATTGTTATGTTAAAATTTTTGACCTTTAGGTTTATCCTAAGAAATCATTTAAAGGGGATGAACTTGGCTCAGTTGTTAAGAGCATTGCATGCTCTTTGAGATGACTTGGGTTCTATTCCCAGTCCACATGGTGGCTCACAACTGTCTGTAACTCCAGTTCCAGAGGTCAGATGATTGTTACATCCTCTGCACTTAGGAAGCGTTTGAAAGTGCAAGACAGCTGGACAGTGTTCAGAGCACTTGATGCACCTTAGTTTTTAATCATTTTCCTGTGGGAAGACTAGAGTGTAGAGAAGAGAGTAGTGTAACATGGACAACCATACTGTAAGTGCCAGTCTGATTATGAAATCTTGGAATACCCCCTTCTACCAGTGGGTTGTTTTGAAGATGATTCCAGCTTCATATCATTTTATGTAATATCTCGATGCTAACTCTAAAAGATAAGGATTCTTATTTTACAATTGACCATATTGTTAATGCTATAAAGTATTTGGTATTTCTATTTCCCTGCTTTGTAATATGTCCTAGTTAAAATCAAGATCCTTAGCCAAGTGGTGGTGGCAGGTGCCTTTAGCCCTAGCACTTGGGAGGCAGAGGCAGGACTGTCATACAGAGAAACCCTGTCTTGAAAGATCCACAAATCACATCCAGTACTTTTGGTTTTTTTTTTTTTTTTTTTTTTTTTTTTTTTGTAGCTTTGGAGCCTGTCCTGGAACTCTTTCTCTCTGTAGACCAGGCTGGCCTTGAACTCACAGAGATCTGCCTGTCTCTGCCTCCCCTAAAGACAGTTGCCCCCACCAACCAGCTTTTTGTTTGTTTTTTAAATCATAGCATTTGTTCCTTTTTTTTTTTTTTTTTTTTTTTTTTTTACTTTTCCAAATTATCTCCTAAAAGTACTAGATTGTTTGTCCTATTTTGATTTTTACATCCTGGATTTTTCTTTCAGTCATTTTAGTATTTAATGAGTCTACTTTTCCTCCAGTGACCTCACTGAAGGTTTTGTTTTTTTGTTTTGTTTTTTTGTGTATTGGTGTTTTGCCTGCACCTATGTCTGTACACCACATATGCACCTGGTGCCCATGGAGGCCAGAAGAGGGCATCAGATTCCCTGGAACTGGAGTTACAGATGGTTGTGAGCTGCCACATGGGTGCTGGGAATAGAACTAGGGTTCTCTGGAAGAGCAGCCAGTGCTCTTAACTACAAAGACATTTCTTTAATCCCTATACTTAAAAGTTTTTTTATTGTGTTAACTTGAAACATATTAGGAGTTGGCTTTTGAGGGTAATAATGGATTAGAGTTTGGGATGTAGAGGAACTCTGTGTCTCAAGAGGGTGCCCTCCAGAGGTGCTTTCCATTTGAAACTAGCAAGCTGTATTGCTTTAATTTGTTATTTTAGTCCCCAGAAGTCCGTGCCTGTGTTTAGCTGCAGGCAAGAGAAGGAGGCTCAGAGTGAGGATCCTCCCTCTGTACCCATCAGGTAAACATTTTCTGATTTTCTTTTTGAGACCAGGTTTCATTTAGTAGTCCTGGCTGGGCTTGCACTCACAGAGATCTGCCTGCCTCTGTCTTGGCTGATGGGTTTAAAGGCATGCACCAACACTCCTGGCTTATTTCCAGCTGCATGCATGCATGCATGCATGCATGCATGCATTCATTCATTCTGTAGTTGATTCTGTTTCATGGTTTTGATTGTCACTGTTCTGTGAAGTTGGCTATTTCTTTCTTTCTTTATTCATTCATGGCTAGGTTACATTGTTGTCTGTTTATTTGCTTGTTTGTTTATTTATGGCTAGGTTATATTGTTGTATGTTGTTTGGCCCAGGCTGGTTTAAGCATTGCTCTTGCTTCAGCTTCCTGAGTAGTGGGTATCATAGATGCATGACACTGCACCTCACATCAAGCTTATTATTTATTAATTTTAAGATACTCATTTGTGTGTGTTTGTCTGCATGCATCTGTGTGTGAGCATGCATGTCTTCCTTAACCTCCTATTCTTTCTTTTATTATCATTTTTAACTTTTAATTAGTTTTTTGAGACTGAGTTTCAATATGTAGCTTTTACTGACCTGAAACTCGATATGTAGACCAGGCTGGCATGGAACCAATAGAGATCTGCCTGCCTTTGTCTCAGTGCTGGAATTAAAGGAGTGTACCACCAAGCCTGGCCTCGTTCTTTTAATTATGTGGATGTGTATACAGGGGTTGCAGTACTCATGGATGTCCAGGTGTTGAATGCTCTGGAGCTAGAGTTACAGGTGGTGAGTTGTGAGCTGACTGGAGGGTGCTGCTTGGATCATCTCCAGTGTCCCTATTCACCATGGACCCTTGTGACATCTCTCCACCCTCCTCCCTATTCTTTTGAGATAGTGTCTCTCATTGAATCTGGAGCTCACACATTAGCTAGATTTGCTGACCATTGAACTCAGGGATTCTTATATTTCCATCATTTCCCTACCATGAATACAGGAATTATTGACACAGGTATGTCAACCAAAATGAAGTGTTTATGACTACAACTTTAGCATTAATCATTTTTCCAGTACTCATAGGAGAATGAGAAATACAAATTTCTGATGTTTGGTCGGAATCTTCTAATACTGCTAATATTGTAATGAGTTATTACCTCACCCCTGACTTTTTTTTGAGACAGGGTCTCACTTTGTAGCCCTGGCAGCTCTGGAACTCACTATGTAGACTCTGTAAACCATGCTAGTCTCAAACTTTTCACCTGTCCCTGCTGGGACTGAAGGTATGTCCCACCATGCCTGGCCCATCACTTTTGGTCTTTAAAGATTCAACAGTTCCAGCTAGGAAAGGTAGTGCACACATTTAGTCTCAGCACTCAAGGGGCAGAAAAAAAGGTTTTCAAACAAAACAGAGCTTTAATGAAAATTCTATTCAGAGGCTCTGCCCTGAATATCTAGTTTCTGGGGTGTCTTAGTTTCCTTGACCATGACTGTTGTACTCTGGGGAGCTTGGGAACCACAGAAATTTCTTTCTTAACATTTGTGGGGTCAGGACAGCCCCCACTATCTTAGATTAATGCTGATAGACCTGTTTGAAAGAGGGTCATTTCCTGCAAGGGAGTCCTTGGGATTATATTTACAAATGCCTGTACCTACACTTTCAGGACAGTTCTACCTTCATGATGTGATAGTTTCCCAAAGGCTGTACCTCTCTATGCCATCTCCGGGAGGATTAGGGTTTATGAGTTTTGCAGCCTCAGGGATTCATTCTGTAGTGTGAGGTAAAATATGCAAGCTTGTTTAAGGATGGGAAACAATGGTAGCAGTTGAGGCCTGTTGGCCTTCATGGCAGCCTGTTTACTTGTGTGTTCAAGTGGTCTTAAAGGTTAAACTTCAATGGGAAGGTGAATCGTTTCATTGCTTTGTTTTATGAATCTGGTTGTGATTCTATATCTGCTGTGCTCAGCTCTTTCACATTTTATTATCATTCATAAATCTCAAGAAGATTTTAATTGCTACTCATGTGTTTCCTGGTAGTGCATTCTGTCCTCGTCCTCTGTGAACACTCATTCAGCCAGTGTTCCTGACAAATAGGGCACAGACTCCAATAACCAAGATGCTCCTTTTAGGTAGAAGGCTGTTGAAGTTCATCGCTTAATAGTGCTGAGTGACAGAACCCTGTGAAACCTATGTTCTCCTCTTTACTCATGACCCGAGCAGGGAGAGCCCTAACAATATATCCATCTAATATATATCCACCTAGGCAGGCTTAGCTGCTATGAATGAGAGCTCCAAGCTTTGTTTTTCTCTGGTCAGACACGTGGTAATGATACAGTGTGGTTTCCAGGCCCTTTATAACCATGATACAATCTTCAAAGGCTGGACACTGTTGGTTCAGAATGGATTTATTTACTTATTTCAGAGAAAGTCTTTAGACGTTAGAAAGTCTCAGGCAGACCTAGAACCCTTCTGTGTAGCCCAGGCAGGCCTTAAAGTTGCAGCAATCTTCTAGCCTCAAGCTTCCTGAGGGCTGGGATTACAGGTGTGAGCCATCACACCTCAACTGAAGGATTTTCCAGATTAGATTGACCTGTGGCCACGTCTGTGAGGCATTTTCTTAACAGTAATTGGAGGACCCAGTTCACTGTGGGTGGTACCAATTTTAGGCAGGTGTGCCTGGGTTGTATAAGAAAGGTAGCCGAGCAACCCAGAGGAAGCCAAGCCAGTAAGTAGCATTCCTCCATGGTCTCTGCTTCATTTCCTGCCTCCCTGTCCTCCCGTGAGTCCCTGCCTTGGCTTGATGATGGACTGAAATCTGTAAGCCAAATAATCTCTTTCTACCCCCTAAGTTGCTTTTGGTCAGTGTTTTATCACAGCAATAGACACCAAGCTAAGATAACCTGTTTTCTGACAAGCTTTGTGGTTAGCGCATTTCAGATATAAAGACAAATTTATCTGTAACCTGCTTAGAGCTAGCCTGGGTTTGTTTTTTTCTTCTTTGAAACTAGGTTTCTTTTTGAGACTGATTCTAGGTCAGACTAGCAGTACTCACTCTGTAGACTAGGCTGGTGTGGAGCTCAGAGATTCTTCTGCCTCTTTCTCCTGAGTGCTAGGATTAAAGGTGTGTACCACCACCAGCTTTAGCCTAGGTTTCTTATTCTAGTGAACGTCAACATTTAGCATCACCAATCACTTTGGAAACTATGGTATTTGGCTTCTAGGCAACATTTAGGCAATGCTTAAAGGGTAGATAAGTCAGTCACTGTGTGCTGATTGTTTTTTTTTGTTGTCAATTTTACATAAATCTAGACATATCTGAAGAAGGAATCTAAACTAAGGGATTGCCGCTGTTAGATAGCCTGTAGGCTTGTCTGTGCCAGCTTTTTCTTAATTAGTGATTTATGTGGACAGGCCCACTCACTGAGGGTGGGGCTACTCCTCAACAAGCCGTCTTGGGTTCTACAAGAAACCAGGCTGGGCAAGTCTTGGGGAGCTAGCCAAGTAAGTAGTGCTCTTGCTTTGGTCTGGCTCCAGTTCCTGTGTCCAGCTTTCTGCTGGGAGTTCCTGCCCCGGCTTCCCTTGACCATAGACTGTCAATTACAGGCCAGATAAACCCTTTCCTCCCCAAGTTGTTTGGTTATGGTTTTTGTCACAGCAATAGAAACCTAATTAAGACACATTGGTTCCCAAATGGAAGGACTAATGAAGAGCTGGGCCCATATCTTAAGCACTGTTACAGGTGTTCTGAAGTGGTTAGGTAAAGTTATGCCCTGGGAGCTCAGCCCTGAAGCTGGACACGTGCTGTCATCACCACATGACCCAGGAAGACCAGACTCCTGCCTGCAACTTGCCTTCTTTGAAGATCGTTTTCCTCTCAAATTACTGTTCAGGAGGGAGCAGACATCAGCATAGTATAGGAGTCAGTAAAGAATGTTAGAGCCATTCATTAAAACCAATGAGGCTTCAGGACTAAGTGATCGTTTTCTTTTTTCGACATAGCTTCATTATGTATCCCTGGCTGGCTTGAAACTCACAGTGATCCTCCTGCCCCTGCATCCTTCATGCAGTGATTAAATGTCCTGCTTATGGCTTTTGAAGTGTATTGTGAAGTTCATTGGATTGCATGGGGCTTTAAAGGTTTTGTATCTTGTTACTGACCTTGTTTTCTTGTGTGTGGTTTTTTTCTGTCGTTAATGATAGTTCCACACACAGGGGGAAACCATGAGGAAAGGAGGTTCATTTTGACCCACAGTTGTGCTTAAAGATTAAGGGGCTGCATCTAGTGATGACTTTCTCAATGGTGGACTTCCAAGACAGTGCAGGGTGTCATGTAGTAAGAGAGGACATGCATGTCTTTTTTTTTTGAGACAGGGTCTGGAAACCATAGAGATCTACCTGCTTTTGCCTCCTGATTGCTGGGATTAAAGGCACGTGCCAAGACACCTGCAGATCTGTTTGTTTTATGAAGCTACCAGTATTCATTCATGAGTGCCTTACCCTGGTGACCTTGTCAGATCTTAATTACTTCCCTGAGGTCTAACTCTAAAGTACTGTACACAGTTGGACTTAGCTTTTATTCTTTTAATATGTAATTGTAATGGGAATTACTTTATTTTTACTGTTTTATGCTTAAGACAGTATTGCATTATAGCTCTAGTTGTCCTATGATCCTCAGCCTCCTGTGTGCTGGGATTATAGATAGATGTGTGCCCCTACTGGTCAGAGGAATAAGCCGTGTTCAAACCATGATACATGTTGTCCTTGTTTCATTTTCAGGGCAAACTTGCTCCATTTTCCAAGTGTTGAAGATGATGACAAAGAAAAGCTGGATGGTGCCGCAAAGCTCAGGCAGAGTGAACAGCCTGTGAGGCCCGTTGGGCTGGTCAAAGATGCTGCTGCTTCTGAGGACTCTGCTTCGTCTGTTTCCCAGCAGAGAGCCACACAGGGGTCATTCAGCCCTCAAGGAGAAGCGATGGAAACAGACCTGCTGGAAGGACTGAGTGCTAACCAGGAAAAACCGTGTGAGGTCTTGATGGAAAGGCCCACCCAGAGTAACATAGGAATCCAGACCATGGACCATTCCCTGTGTGCCCCAGAAACTGTTTCAGCGGCAACCCAGACCGTGAAGAGTGTATGTGAGCAGGGGACCAGTACAGTGGACCAGAGCTCTGGGAAACAAGATGCCACTGTGCAGACTGAGACCGGGAGTGGTGAGAAACAGGCCCCCGTGGATGATACAGAGTCCCTCCACAGCCAGGTGCGTACACATTGCATGTACCAGGGGCCCAGCTACAGACTCCATCCTCTGAGGGTCTCAGTTTAGTGCTTCCAGTAACAATCTCATGGGTGTGTGTGTGTTTCACACACGGGTATGTGTGAAAGTCAGAAGACAACATCAGGTGTTGGTTCTCTGGGTCTTCCATCTTTTTGTTTGAGACTGAGTCTCTCATTGGTTCTAAACTTCCCCACATAGGCCAGGCCAGCTGACCTCTGAGTCAGAAGTCATGTGTCTCTTCCCATCTCACCACTGTGGGGGAATTACAGATGTGCTCCATTGTCCTTAGAGTTGGTTCTGGCAATCTGAACTCATCTTACTGCTGTGTGGCAGACACTTGACTAAGCCATCTCTCTCAGCTCCAATGACATTTCTTTTTGTTGACTTTTTTTTTTTTTCTTTTTAATCTTGTTTGTTGTTTTTGAGGCAGGGTCAGTTTCACTGTGTAGTCTTGGCTAGCCTGGAACACTGTAGACCAAGACCCTCCTGCCTCTGGTGTGTGTCACCATGCCCAGCCAATATTTTTTTAATTAAAAAGATTGACAGAGGAGTTGAGTAGGGATGCTGTGTAGGATTGCTTCTGTTGTATGTGTCACAGGTATTGGTAGGATTGTCCTAGAGGGGTTGATGTTCTGTAGATGGGAATTACCCTGTATCTCAGGATCAGTAAGGACTAGGGTTAGCTGCTGCATGGAGATGCTTTGAGGGCTGAGGGGTAAGCACTTACTGCTGCATCTGGCATATCTGAATACACCAGTGGGTGCTGCCTCCTGTTGATTTTCTTTTAAAGATACATTTATTTTACTTTGTGTGTGTGTATATATGTGTGTGTTGCTGTGTTGTATGCTATGTGAGTGCAAGTGCCCATAAAGACCAGAAGAGAATGTCAGATCCTATGTAACTGGAGTTACAGACAATTGTGAGCTGCTATGTGGGTGCTGGGAGTCAAACCTAGGTTCTCTGCAAGAGAATTGACAATCTATCTCTCCAGCAACCCCCCCCCCCCATTTAAGATTTATTTTAAAGTGTGTGTGTGTGAAGTGCACATTAGTGTAAGTGATGGGAATCCAGAAGAGGGTGTTGTATCCATGATGGGTAGGCTTATGGCATTTCTGAGTTTTCCAGCGTGGGTATTGGGAGCTGAACTTGGGTTCTTTACAAGAGTAGTGTGTACTCTTAACCGCTGAGTCATCTCTCCAGCTCCTACCTATTCTTATGGATGTTATTTCAGCAACCACTTTTGATATTACAATGTAACAAGAATGAAAGAATGCATTTAAGAGCTAGTTTCTCCTGATAAGAAGGGTGTCAGGGACTGGAGAGATGGCTCTGGATTAAGAGCCACTTGTTGCTCTTCCAGAGGCAGAGCTGGGCAGCTCACATACGTGCCATATACTCAACGCACACACATACATGAAAATAAACCTTTTTTAAAAGATGCTAGAAAAATGTAGTTGGATGGGTAAAGTCTTAATTGGAGGGAAAGTTCTGGAAAGTGGAATGTGGGGAACTTGCAACTGGTGTGCTGTCCTGTAAAGGACTGTTAAAGGGTAGATTGAGTCTATCTGAGTGTCAGACTTTAAAAAAAATCTCTGAAGTATCTCAGACTTGGACAGTGCCAGGAGAAAGCACAGGCTGCCACTGTGCCACTCCCTAAACCTGTGTGTGGGAATTATATATGGAGCTATGTTTTCTGTGATGGGAAAATGACTTTTCCCCCCACCCATTAATAATGACATAGTCCTCAAGTCATTAAACTGTAGAGACCTCTTTTCAGAAGTTAGCATGGGTTGTCTTCCTTCCTTCTCCTGACTCTTGTTTTATTTTATCAGATGTGGTTAAGTCTGTCCCTTGAAGTGTTTATTTGTATAGGTAGAAACCATTTTAGATCCCAAGGGGCAGGATGAACCAGCTGGTGGGGACCAGTCAGATTCAGAAGGCACTTCAGGTGCATGCGTGCTCAGTTGTTGACATGCAACAGCTGTGCTCCAATCTCATTCAATGCAGTTGTATATATAGAAGCAGTTTAAAGAATTGGTTTAGGATCCATGGGTTTTTTTTTTTTTTCTTTTTCTTTTTTTCCTTTTGTTTTTGTTTTTTGGTTTTTCAAGACAGGGTTTCTCTGTGTAGTAGTTCTAGCTGTCCTGGAACTTGCTCTGTAGATCAGGCTGGCCTTGAACTCACAGAGATTACCTGCCTCTGCCTCCAGAGTGCTGGGATTAAAGGCATGCGCCACCAATGACTGCTAGGATCCATGTTTTAAAATGTTATTTACAGCTCCATTTTAGCAGAAATTTCACTCCATAGGTAAAGTTGGACTTAGGAATATTCAGTTATATTATTGAAAGCTTCATGTAAATTACTACCCATTGCCAAGAAGAACAAAGAATTACCTTTATTGTGGTGAGAACGACTCAATATTGATGTTGAAAGTAAAATTGTCCTGCCATGTGGGAAGTGAGGTGTGAGCAGTGCATTTCTTTCTTAGAATTGCAGAGCCAGTCAGGGTGACGGTGGGGACAGTGTTGAGAGATGTGGTAGAGGTGTTGGAGAAAACAGACACAAGTGCTGACAAATTTCAGCTACCAGCAGGGCCTAGGTAGTGAATATTGGAGGCTCTAAGGAGTTAGGATTAGACCTAGTAAGCGTGCAGGACTGTAAGATCTAGTGTGTAAACAGTTTGTTTTATACAAACAGTTTGTTTAGTACATCCTACTAAAGCATGGTCTTGGGCCCCATTTGGGCAATAGAAATTATTAACATGAGGGTTGGGGAGATAGCTTGATTGGTAAAGTGCTCACTGTTGAAATGTGAGTGCTGCAGTTCCATCTCCCCAGAACCCACGTAAAGTAGCCCGATGGAGCAGTGTGTACCCCACATCCCTATCTCTGGGGAAGCAAAGGCAAGAAGATCTGGGGCTTGCTGGGCTTTTAGTCAACTCGATTTGGCAAATTCTAGGTTCAAGGGAGAGAGTAATTGTAGACACCCATAGATACATGTGTGCACTCACACACATACATAGACAGGCATGTATATACATAGAAGAAATTGTGATCTTGAAACAATCTGATTCTTATTATATGGTTGTATGAATAGTGATCTAAGAATTCTTAGTTTGTTGTATTTATATTAATCGATAACAGTGCATTTAAATTTGTCATCCTGAATGAACTACATGTGTCCCAATCTTTCCAGCAGGTGTTTGTATAATGTAGTACAAGGTATCCATAAGCAGTTCACCAAATATTTGCTTAGTGATTTTTGAATGAAAGCTTATTTTTTTGAAATAATAATATGAACAGTTGTCACAAAATACAGGGTTTTGTTCAAATTATTTTTATGGTAAACTAGATATAAAGTCTCTTTTCATTTCTTTTTATTTTATGTGTCTGAATGATTTGCCTGCATATATATGTGTCTTGAGTGGAGTGCATTCCTGGTAACCATGGAGGCCAGAAAAGGGTGCTAGATCCCCTGGCACTGGGGCTATAGACAGTTGTGAGCTGCCCTTTGAGTGCTGGGACTTGACTCCAGAGCCCTCTGCAACAGCAGTAAGGGCTCTTAACCACTGAGCATCTCTGTAGTTCTAGATATAAAAATCTTAATTTGCTATTTTGGATACTATTGTAGCTTTTTTTTTCCAATAGTGTTTCAGGGAGCCTAGGGACTGTCCTCAAACTTGCTTATGTAGTTAAGAATGGTCTTGAACTTCTGATCTCTTGCCTCCATGTACAAGTTTTGGGATTATAGGCATACACCACTATATTGTAATTTAACCCTTCAGTTAAAAATCTATTATGTCTTCAGTGGGATTGCTGTGAAAAAACGCCACGACAAAAAGCAACTTGGGGACAAAAGGTTTATTTTTACCTACATATTCTGAGTCATAGTCCATTGAGGGCAACTAAGGCAGGAGCTCAAACTGGGAAGGAACCTGGAAATAGGAGCTGATGCAAGGGCATGGAGGAGTGCTGCTTACTGGCTTGCTCAGTCTGCTTTCTTATAGAACCAGGACTATCAGCCCAGGGGTATCATCACCCATAATGGGCTGGACCCTCCCATGTTAATCACTAAGTAAGAAAATGCCCAACAGCCAGATCTTACTTATGGGGGTTATTTATTATACATACAGTGTTCTGCATGCATGCGTGCCTGCTCATCAGAACAAAGCACCACATCTCATTATAGATGGCTGTGAGCTACCATGTGGTTGCTGGGAATTGAACTCAGGACTTCTGGAAAAGCAGCCAATGTTCTTAACCTTTTAGCCATCTCTCCAGCCCTGGTGTTTTCTTAATTGAGGATCCTTCCTGCTAGATGATTCTAGTTTGTACTAAGTTGATATAAAACTGGGCAGTACGCATTGGTGAGTAGGCAGAGGCAAGTGGATCTCTGAATTTGAGGCCAGCCTGTCTAAATAGGGAAACCCCGTGTCTAAACAAAATAACAAAATCCCAAGTCTATTCCTTGGAACAGATGAAGAGTTTCCTATTTAACCTCCAGAGAAAGCAATGGCTTTTTTTGTTAATGAACTGGTTTTCACTGATTGATTAATGCGTGTTGATTCTGGTCTTCTCTAAGGATCAAAGAGCACCTGCTTTTTAGGTAAAGCACTGTTGTCATGAGAATTAGGAGGAGTGGCTGAGTGTGGTGACACATTTATCACAAGCTGAGGCAGGAGATCATGAGTTGGAGAGAGCAGCTTGGGGTACATAGTGAGTTGAAGCTGAGCTATACAAAAAAAGAAACAAAAAAGAAAAATTAGAGTGACTGTAATCTAAAAACAGTGTGTTAGATACTCAGGCTCATCCTCACTGTCATCTATAATAAATGGAATAATAATTATGGCAGACCCATGAGTTCTCGGAAGTGCATTCATCTGACAGTTTACATGAGAGCCATGACTGCCTTGTCTCTTTTGGTTCTCTTCTTACTGTGGCCTATCTTTTGTTGTAGGGAGAAGAAGAATTTGAAATGCCCCAGCCTCCACATGGCCATGTCTTGCATCGCCACATGAGAACGATTCGTGAAGTCCGGACACTTGTCACCCGTGTCATCACAGATGTTTATTACGTGGATGGGACAGAAGTGGAAAGGAAAGTAACTGAGGTAACGCCTGGGTCCACCTATGTCCTCTTCCCTCTTCCCTTCCCTCCCTCCAATTCCCCGCTCCTCTTCCAGTCCCTTCTCCTCCTTTTCCTTCTTCCTGCCTTTTCTCTTCCCCTTTTCAGCCTTTCCCCCCCTTTCCTGTGCCACTAGTACTGACAGTTTTCCTTTAGTTCTTTCTTTCTGGTTGTCCTGGAAATCTCCCTGAGAGCCTCTGCCTCCCTAGTGTGGGATTAAAGGCGTGCCCCCACCTTCCTGAGGCTCTTTCTCTCTCTCTCTCTCTCCTCTCTGGCCTCTCTCTCTCCCTTTTGTTTGAGACAGGGTTCTGTTCCTCTGTATGTATATCCCTGGCTGGCTGTCCTGGAACTCACTCTGTAGACCAGGCTGACCTTGAACTCACAGAGATGCACCTGCCTCTGCCTGAGTGCTGGGATTAAAGGCGTGTGCCACCACTGCCCAGCTGGTTTGTTTCTTTAGACAAGGTTTTGCTTGTGAGGAGACTCAAGCCTCTTACCTTCCTGTGCAGCTGGTTTTGAACTTTGGATCTTTCTGTCTCCATCATAGTTTGTGTTATGACAAACCTAGGGCCACATGTGTGTGAGGGGAGCACTCTACCACCTGGAGCTACACCCCGACCCTGTGGATTATTTATTTTTTTTAACATTTATTCATTTTGTGTGGTGAGGTGTGTGTACAGTGACCCATGTGGTGGTCAGAGGACAGCTTTATCTGCTTTCTCCTTGCTTCATGTGGTCCTGGGTTATCAGACTTGGGTCACTAGACATATGATGAGCCATCTTGTTGTCTATCCTTGTGCTTCCCCCAACCATGGATTCTTAGAGTAATCTTCCAGAAGGAAGAAATAAAAGCCTGCTATTTGCTTATTTATAATATTGCATAAATGTGTGTGGTGGTTGTCTTTGTCGAGAGACTGGGCTCGCTGAGAGGAATCATCCTTCTCCACATCATGTCAGTTAGCATAAAGCTCTGTAAACATTCTAGATGAGGAAGACAACTATTATGTATGCCCATTTCCCTCTGTTGTACCTGTTGAGGATGTGGCATCTTAGTCCCATACCCTTTCCCTACCATGCCTGGGGGTCAGTTGTACTAGCTGCCACATAGCTGAGCTCTACTAGCACCCCAGTATGCATATAAGGGGAAGCCAGGTTGACATTTTTTGGTTTGTACTTATCAGAAATTCTTTATTATTAATTTCTTTTGAGATGGGGTCTCATTATATAGCCTTGGTGATTATCCATCCATCCATCCATCCATCCATCCATCCATCCATCCATCCATCCCTGGTACTTGGCATGTAGACCAGGCTGACCTTGAACTAAAAGAGAGATCCACCTGCCTCTGCTTCCAAGTACTGGGATTAAATGTGTGTGCCACCACTTTCATTAGAATATGTTCCTCCTCTACCCATGCTGGATGGAGCTTGGAACAGTATCAGTTCAGGACCCCCAAGACCAAGTTCTCACCACAAAGGAGATTTATTTGCTCAGAGGGACAAAGGGCAGGGAATAAGAGACGGGAGACAGAGGACGAAGGGGAGGGAACAAGGCAGAAGGGGAAGGGTATTTATCCTGGAGGACGAAGGACTGCCTCTGCATAGAGAGGAGAAAGAAACCCTGTGTTACAATGAGGTGTTTACTTCGGATTGCACATGTGAATTAGGACAGTCAAAGTAGGCTTTTGATTGCTGGACTTTAATACTTTGATAGCTGGGCCTTCGTAGTCGGCCTCAGGAGACAGAAGTGGCAAAAAAAGAATAGGCTTTGGTACTAGCTTTAGGAATGTAATCTGTTTTTAGCAAGATAGAGGGAATGGGGAAGAAGGGCAGTGCCTGCCGGAGCCATGTTTATTTACCATGCTTGGGCTGGCTAGAGTTCCTTCAGTTCGTAAACTCAGGCTTTACCATTGAGCTACATCCTCAGCTCTGATAATTTTTTTTTTTGTCTTCATTTTTCCAAACACAAATACCAATTTTCTATTTTCCTTGCCCCCCCATCCCCCAGGACAGGGTTTCTTTGTGTAGTCCTGGCTGCCTGGAACTCACTCTGTAGACCAGGTTAGCCTTGAATTCAGAGATCTTCTGCCTCCAAATGCTGGGATTAGAGGTGTGCACCATCACCGCCTGGCTTCTTAGTTACTTATTAAAGGTAATATAAAAGAACTAGTGTTTATGAGGTCTCCAGAATGGCTCCTGACCACTGCTTTTCACCATCCTTCTTAGCTCTCTTCTCTCTTACTGGGAAATGGCTTCTGCCTTCTGGGTTAAAATCATTCCTAGTAGTCAACACTTGTGAGCTTGCTCTACTAGCTGAGTCAGTAAAAAGACAGCTTACCATCATAAACCATAGAAAGTTTTCTTTCCTCTTAATTTTTTGCTAGCTTTGAACAAGTTTTTTTTTAAATTATTTACTTTTATTTATTTTTTTTTACTATTTAAATTTACTATAAAATTAAAATTACTATTTAATTTTGAGAAAGGGTCTTACTGTGTGTCTCTGGCTGGCCTGAAACTTGATATGTAGACCAGCTGGTCTCAAACTTGCAGTCCACCTGCCTCTGCTTCCAAGTACTAGGATTAAAGGTGTGTGCCATTATACCTGGCTATGCTTTGAAAGTTCTTATGTAACCATGGCTCAGACAGACGGGATATTTCCACTGCTTTAGCACATTCCCTCCTGATTCCAGTGACGTTTCCTACAGTCTCTTGGGTTTGCCTGCTATCACTTAGTTTTATGTTAGCGTGTTTCTAGCTTGTTGTCTGTTTCTTCCCTACAGGAGACTGAAGAACCAATCGTAGAATGTCAGGAATGTGAAACAGAAGTTTCCCCTTCTCAGACTGGAGGCTCCTCTGGAGACCTGGGGGACATCAGCTCCTTCTCCTCCAAAGCATCCAGCTCACATCACACATCAAGTGGGACAAGTCTCTCAGCCATGCACAGCAGTGGCAGCTCAGGGCGAGGAGCTGGGCCACTCAAAGGGAAAACCAGTGGGACAGAACCTGCAGATTTTGTCTTGCCTAGTTCCCGAGGAGGCCCAGGAAAACTGAGGTGCAGACATGTTTTCTAGTAGACCCCACAGAGGCTGGGGAAGGAGTAATGGGGGATGTCCCACCTCAAGCCAGGATAAATCAGTGCCTCTTCCCCTCTGTTTGGGGCTTTTGGGGGAGGCACCCTGTGGGCAAAGGAGCTCCTTAGGGGATGTTGGGAATGCTGGATACATGTTTCTGCTGTCCCTATATTATGCAGCTTATATATATTTTGGTTGGGAATACAGGAGGTTGAAATGGGCCCCCATTGTGCTGTGTCTACTTGGTCTTTGATCTGCTCAATGGGTGTCCAGAGCCTGAAGTAGAGGAGGAGGCAGGGCAGAAATGGGTGTGGCATCTTAAATAGCAGCAGGAAACTATGTCAGGAGAGAATAGACTTTCACACAGGAAGAGGACCTTTTATCCCATTTCCCCCTTGCTCCCTAGCTGAGGTCTTGTTGACTGGTGTGGACCAGCTTTCTTTTGCCCTGGTGGAGTAGCACAAATTGCTTGGCATATAATTAGAAGGTCCTGGGGAGATGTTAAGATTCATTCATTAGCATCTGCTGTCAAACTAACCTGCGTTCATTCTCTAGTCCTAGAAAAGGGATCAATCAGACAGGGGCACCAGTGTGTGAAGAAGATGGTGATGCAGGCCTTGGCATCAGACAGGGAGCGAAGGCTCCAGTTACACCTCGTGGGCGTGGTCGAAGGGGCCGTCCACCTTCTCGAACCACTGGAACAAGGTACCTGGGTAGTGTTGAAAATAAGGGGGCTTAGAGAGAAGAGATTAGAGAATACATAGAGTACCAGAGGGAGAGGATGGGCCCACACTGACTAAGGCCAATGAGATTGGGCTAGTGCCTTTGATGGGATTGATAAAGAATGGGTTGAAGAGATCTATGTGTAAAACAGTGGGTTTGGTAGATAGGTCCTTTCTTGTTCTCACTTCCTTCTCTTATCTGTCATTAGAGAAGCAGTTGTATCTGGTCCGTTGGGCATAGAAGACATTTCACCTAGCATGTCACCAGATGACAAGTCCTTCACCCGAATTATGCCCCGTGTGCCAGACTCCACCAAACGAATGGATACCGGTTCTACTGTTTTGAAGCGGAGTGATTCCCCAGAGATTCCTTTTCAAGCTGCTACTGGGTCTTCTGATGGCTTAGATGCCTCATCTCCAGGAAATAGCTTTGTGGGTCTCCGTGTTGTAGCCAAGTGGTCATCCAATGGCTACTTTTACTCTGGGAAAATCACACGGGATGTTGGAGCTGGAAAATATAAGCTGCTCTTCGATGATGGGTATGAATGTGATGTGCTTGGCAAAGACATTCTCCTGTGTGACCCCATACCTCTGGATACTGAAGTGACAGCCCTCTCAGAAGATGAGTATTTCAGTGCAGGTAATAAAGCAAGCAGAGTCCCTACTGATACAATGTGCCTATTGGTCCATCCTGTCAGTAATTTACCAAGACATTCCTCCCCTTACTGTTTTTCTGGATCTTTCAAGTCACAGATTCTACTGGCTGCCTTTGCCGTTGACTTTTTTGTTTATGGCTTGGTTTTCAGTAAGCATATTTAGGAACAATTATGGAATTAAAGAAAATTTTGCTAGGTACAGAATTATGTTAAGAGTAGAGGATTCTGTGTCTTCCTCATCTAGCATTCCTGACGTGTAGCATTCTAAATTAGTCTGATATGCTTATCCAAACCAAGAAGCCAGTTTTGATTCCTTACTGTTAGCTCCAAACTTCATTTGGATTTTACTATCTTTTTCTATAATGTCCTTTTTCTGTTTCAGGATCCAGTCGAGGATACCACATTACATTTAGTTATCGTGTTTCGTTTGGTCTCCTCTGGTTTGTGGCAATTTCTATCTTTTGTTTTTCCATGACTTTGACAGTTTTGAGGAATGATAGTCATTTTATAGACATTTATAGACATTTTATAGAATGTCTCTCAAATCAGGTCTGATGTTCTCTCATTAGAGTGGAGTTCACTGTAAAGAATGTCATAGAGATGAAGTGCCCTTCCTGTCATCTGTGGGGTTGAGGGAGGTACATGACCTCACTGGTGATGTTTGTCTCTAGGTAAGGTGGTCCTTCCCAGGCCTCCCCACTTCAGCATTAGTGTTTCCCCTTCTGTATTGTCTTCTTTCACTTCTGACTTTCAGATTCACTGCCTACATTGCTAAGAACTCAGCTGAAGACCAGGTGGTTTAACAGCAAGAAGCATGTTTAACATGCACTCGCTGCATGTTGGTTACTTTCTGGTTTGAAGAATGGTACCCTGTTTTATTTTTTTTTCAAGATGGTCTTATGTCACTGCCTTTCTTTTTGTAGTAGCCAGTGTTGGTAACGTGAGAGATTTGTGTGTACTCTTACTGTTTCATATTCTAATTCTGAGAATATATACAGTCCCTTCTTAGCTAATTTTAAGGGTACTTATTGTGTCGACTGTTATTTAGAAACATTCTTTCTGGATACTGTGTTGAACATGAGTTGGCATAGAATGATAAAACATGCTTTTCTGTTCAGATCTTCCAGACTTTCTCTTGTTCAGGGATTCTCAATTGCTGTTTGCTCCCTTGTTTTCGATGTTTGTGAGCTACTTTCCCTTATAACACTAGGTAACACCATCGGCTGTGTAGCACAGTTAGTAGTAGTACATGGACTGGTAGCTCATGGTTTGTATGCATAATCTGCATGTGGTTTTCTTCTGAGTATAAAGCCATTTTAGGGGTTCACATTTGGCCCTTTGAAGGTATTTTTCTATCAGGTATAAATGTACATTAAAGGATGTACATAAAGGATTCAGCCTTCCACTTGCTGAGGCTATTTACCAATGTCATACCTCACTGCTTCTAGTTGTAGTGGCTCTTCCTTAGTGATGAGTCTTTTGGCCTTGGGCTTGTAAATTTGAGGTGGTCTTCCTGATTTATTTGGTGATTTAACTTAGGAGATGAGTAAAGGAAGTGATTCTGTTGCAAAGTAGGAAAACTAGGATCTGCTTTCCCCTCCCTGATTTTCCCTGGTAGGAAGCTGGGTTCCTTAGCTCTTCATTAAAGACAAGCTAATGGAGACTGAAGTGTTCCCTTCTGTTCATAGGAATGAAAAACATCAGCAGTGATGTGCCTTTTTATGTCCTGTGTGAGATATATGCTGTTTATTGGTTGATAGGGAGGAAGGAGTGTTTATTTTCCATAGAATTGGAAATAGATATTGCAACAATTGTTCCAACACAGAACTAGGCCTAAGCTCAGGTCAGTTGAGTTCTATCTCAGTTTCCTTGTTTGCCCCCACTGTGCTCCTAACCTAACAGCCGTCCACAGTTAAGCCTCAGTGCAGGAGAAAAAGGTCAGACAGAAGGAACAGGGTTTTCTCTCCTTTCTTTGCTTTCTCCATCCTGGCTCTGTTACACAATAGACAAGCATGTACATATGTTCTCCCAGAACTGTCATTTTCACCTGTAATTTAGGGCTGTATTTCATTCTTCAAAGAAACTACAATGGGAAATTGCTACAAGAATTGGTAAGAAACCATGCCATTCACTTCAGGGGTCCCATTTGAGCTGTTAACAATCCTTAAGTTCAGCATTGGAAACTTAATTGTGTAACTAAAGGTTGCTTTCTCTCAGAAAGCCTTGTCTAACCCCAGTGTAGTAGCTATATATGTCCCAAGTGTTGTAAACCATTTGGGATGGACAGCTAGAGCTCTTTAAATGCCTGATTCAGTCTACTGTTGTTAGTTCTGTTTCCTGCCTGTTTCGGGCCTGCTTTTGTAGAACCCTTTTGAGGGTGCTAAGCAGCCTACAATTATGGTATTTTTTATGATGTCCTCCCCAGGAGTGGTCAAAGGACACAGGAAGGAGTCTGGGGAGCTGTACTATAGCATTGAAAAGGAAGGCCAAAGGAAGTGGTATAAACGGATGGCAGTCATCCTGTCCTTGGAGCAAGGAAACAGACTGAGAGAACAATATGGGCTTGGCCCATATGAAGCTGTCACTCCCCTCACAAAGGCAGCAGATATCAGCCTAGGTAAGACCTTTCTGGACAACTGCCTGTAGATCTGTACTTTGCTTAGAAAAGGGAAGACAGTTTCTAGAGCATCCAGGAATGGTTACCTGACTTGTCTTGTAGTTTATTAGATGATGATGGTTGTTGTTTTCCAGAACTACTGCTATACTTGTTTCCTTCCAAGTAGCAAATGAGAAGGAAGTGTCTAGTTTTCCTGGCGTTCCTAGTTCTAGTGGGGAGCAAAATGTCTCACTCATGGCAGTGATTAGAACATACAATGTATGGTTTAAAAAAGAGGCTCCTTGATTGTGGGAGGTGGCAAAAGTACAGAGCTTGCTATCTGTGTCAGATTAGAGTTAAGACCATGGGATCTTACCAACCTTTGGCTTATCCATCAGATAATTTGGTGGAAGGAAAACGGAAACGTCGCAGTAACATCAGCTCCCCAGCCACCCCCACGGCCTCCAGCAGCAGCAGCAGCAGCAGCACAACACCCACCCGTAAAACCACAGAGAGTCCCCGTGCTTCCACAGGAGTCCCATCAGGCAAAAGGAAACTCATGACTTCTGAAGAGGAACGGTCCCCTGCTAAGCGAGGCCGCAAGTCTGCCACAGTGAAACCTGGTAAGATGGGAGCCCAGTACATGGGTGTTCTTTGTATGTTAGTCAGACTGGAATCCACAAGCCTACATGTGATACAGCTAGAAGCTCTGTTCCTAATCTGCCCAGAAGTGTAGACAGGAGGGCAAGACTTTATCACAGATTGCTATATGGGCTCTTTGGGGGAATATAAGTATGGAAGTTTCAGCAGACTCAAAATGGTGAAATTCCTCCTGTCCTTAGATCTTGTCCTCTGCCTGTGTCATTCATCTGCTTCTTGTGCTTGGGCTTTCCAGATTTCTAGTGAAAGGTTGTGCTTTAGCCTGAATCTCCACTCTCCCCGACCCACTCCTTTCCAGTCACCTATATTCAATGTTAAGAAAATTCAGCCATTTGTTCATTGTCTGCTGTGACCTAGACCTGGTTGTGGTAGCTTCTGTAGATGGAGATAAAGTCCTGTCACTGTTGGGTAGGGCTCTCACAGGCTAGCTTGTTGGTAACATTCCATATTTCCTTGCCTTGGCACCAGATCTTTTTTTTTACCCCCTTGTTTGAGTTGTGCTATATGCTTACCCACTCAATACCACTGTTGTGTATTTCAGGGTACTTAAAACAGTAATAACTAACCTTTATTAAATATTTTCTGGGTGTGGTATGCAGCCCAAGTGCTTACTCATATTCCCTCATATATAATCCCTTAAGGTATATGTGCTAGAATTAATTTTCCATATTTTTGAAGAATCAAAAAAAAAGTTAGGCAACTTTCTCAATGTGACAGAGTAAGATTTGGGCAAGCTTGACCCTAAAGTCCAGTGTCATACGCATAGCATCCCTTCCTCTGAGACTGTTCTTGATGTTGGTTTTATTTCAGGGAGGCATGCATGACCTGCTGTCATCTTAGCCTCCTAATGAACCTGACTCGGCTTCTTCAGTAGGTACCCATTTCCTTCTGGAGGACTTACTGGGCACATCTTAGCATGGGTGTTCTGGAATGGTGGTTCACTTACCTTCCCAGGTGCTGAGGAAGGGCATTTTGATGTGGACTCAGTGTAAAGACACCTTTTCACTCAGAAGTCACTGCACTATCCTGGTGAGAGTCCAAGATAGAATGGGACAGTTTTGATTGTCCTTTAAAAGTTGCATCAAAATGTCACATTCTGGGGAAATCAGAGACCTGGGTGGTGAAAGTAGGTTGAAGACTTCCAAATACTATACTTTTCTGTTCTGGAGCCTTGGAAGTATTTGATGTTACAAAAGTAGTACGAGTTGATTTCCACATATGAAAATAGCAGACTGCCCAATGTAATGGTCAAGTTAGATTTAAATGTTATTTTGTCTTAATAGTAAATTTGGTCTTAGGTTGTCGGCCATTTAGAATGATTGGCTGTATTAATGATCTTTTGGTCATAGCTCATCAGGCCATGGCCTATCAAGTCATCCTTGGTGCTGGGCCTTTGTCCAGGCAGTGGTCTGTGTGTCATTTTAGTACTTTGTCTTCCTAGGTACAGTGGGGGCAGAATTTGTGAGCCCTTGTGAGAGTGGAGACAACACAGGTGAACCTTCTGTCCTGGAAGAGCCAAGAGGGCCTTTGCCCCTCAATAAGACGTTGTTTCTGGGCTATGCCTTTCTCCTCACCATGGCCACAACCAATGATAAGCTGGCCAGCCGCTCTAAACTGCTAGATGGTCCTACAGGAAGCAGTGAGGAAGAGGAGGGTAAGTTCCCTGGTGCCAGTGATCCATGCACTGTCTTTCTATTTCCTTTGTGGGGCAGTGAACCAGTGTTAACTGTGATTCTGGTCAAGGAAGTAAAATTCACTTGTACCCTACTTTTGGTCTATAGATCTTCACAAAATTCTTAGTGAGTACTCAAGATAGTCTTGGTAAGCAGCTGGTAGATTTTTTTTTTTTTTGCTTGTTAATTTACATACTACATAGACACAGGCATGCACACATATATGTGTGTGTATATAAACATACATACATACATACATCTATATATATATATGTATGTATGTATGTATGTTTGGAAAGCACAGGACAACTTGGATGAGTCAGTTCTTTTTCCTTCTACCATAAGGGGTTCCAGGGGATCAAACTCAAGTCTCTAGGCATCTAGTCATCTTCTGGCCTAGAGAGTCTCATTCTTCATACATAAAATGAATGATAAAAACCTATCAAGGTTAAGTTGCCCTTTTTTCAACAATAATGCCAGACAGTATTAGAACATAGCGCTAGCTTTACACTACTATAACCTTTACAAATCAGCCTGGTTTCTGGTGCCTTGCTACTTTTCCCATTTATGCTCTAGCAGCTAAAGAAAACCCATGTGGAGGATGAATTTTATTATTGAATAGAAGAGAGTGTGGTATCCCCCAGTGTCCTGGGATAGTTGGGGAAAAATTAGCTTCTAAGTCCTTTCAATTCTTGGACCTCTCATTAACCTTAAAAATAAATTATTTTTTTATTGGGGGGGGGTTCGAGACAGGGTTTCTTTTCTCTGTGTAGCTTTGTTGAACAGGTTGACCTGGAACTATAGAGATCCACCTGCCTCTGCCTCTCCAGTGCTGGGACTAAAGGCGTGCAACTACCACACCTGGCTCTAAAATAAGTTCTTATGCCACATGTATGTGGCATCTATTACTCTGTTTAGGTGTCTGTAGTTGGATGGGGTAAAATGTGTAGATCAAATGTATACAATGAGTGACAGTAGTCTTCAAATGTCTGTCCAAGCTAAGAACTAGATGGAATGTTGTAAGTTAAAGTTTTGACTAACGTTGAGTCTTACAAGAAGGAATCAAAATAAAGGAATATGATTGTCATAAAATGGTACAACTGAAGATGTGTGCTGCCTAATTATTCCTAACTAACTACTCACCAGTTATAGCCATATGTACAGGGCTTGAAAAGCATGACCAGGGAGCTACATTTAAGATTATGGTTTGGAAGCTGCATAGGCAGAATCTGAGTAGAGATGCTTTAGTGGCGGGCAGCTAGATTATGAGAATGGCTGAAGTATGTATCACACAAAATCCAGATAGGTGCCATAGAAGAAAAAGTATGAAAGCAGTGACCTAGCCTGATGTCAGTATTAGCAGTCCCTTGAGAATTCCCTGCAGCGGTCTGGCATTATGCTTCCTTTGCCTTATTTTTGCTTTAACAACCTAGACTTCACAAGGCAGTTCCATATAGGCATTTGTTGCTTGGTGCTATATAGCTCAGGAATCTGACTGTGAACAATGGGGGATGCAGGCTGTTCAGTTGCTCAAGTAAATTAATAAATCTGTGTCTGAACCCTAATAGATAGCTGCAGAATAGAAAAGGAAGCAGTTACAAATCAGTAATAAAGGCACCTAGGAAAACAACTATTATTCTTAAATAATTCTTGAATAATCTTGGTTGTTTCTTTTATATGTGTATATATAGAATTTTTAGAAATTCCTCCTTTCAACAAGCAGTATACAGAATGCCAGCTTCGAGCAGGTGCTGGGTATATTCTTGAAGACTTCAATGAAGCCCAGGTAAGGATTTTTTTTTTTTTTTTTAAATTTGGCTGCACACTTTCTATATTGAGAAAAGGTCCAAGAGAGGTTTTGGGGGTTGGCTCAGTTCTGGGGTACTGTGCCACTATGCCACCTCAGTCCAGAATTTTTGGTGTTACACAAGGAAGAGAAGCAAAACCTGGGGTTAGGTAGTAGTGGCTCTGTTGTGAGAGCAACAGATTGAACTTACATAATAGAAAGCCTATTGTTGCCAATTCCTTGGCTTGGAAGGTTGGGTACCTGGTGTACCTTGAGATTTAGGCTGTAGGTGAGATAGGGAAAATGTCTCAGAAAGCAGTTTTGCGCTTCTCAGTGAGCAACATAGTCTTAAGTACAAAAACAGATTAGATGGTATTTGTAATTTCCATACAGGAAGTCTTCACATCTGCTTTCAAGGGCTTATCAGGTGTAGCTAATAAGGAAAGGTTTCCCTAGACACCACCAGACCTGTCAGCTGGGCTCCTTTTCTTTTAGTGTAACACAGCCTACCAGTGTCTCCTAATTGCTGATCAGCATTGTCGAACTCGGAAATACTTCCTGTGCCTTGCCAGTGGAATTCCTTGTGTGTCTCACGTCTGGGTCCATGACAGTTGCCATGCCAACCAGCTCCAAAACTACCGTAATTACCTGCTGCCTGCTGGGTATAGCCTCGAGGAGCAGAGAATTCTGGATTGGTGAGTGTTTGGGAGCCCATCTAGAGCTGAGGAAATAGTCTAGTTGGGAAAAAGTGTAAGTAGAAACTGAAATGTCTGTAGACTAAGAGGTACTCAAGTACTTTACTTCTAACGTCTCATTTTACATTGGCTGGGAACCTTCTGAAGATGTGGAAATAGGGTCAGTATCCCCTATTAGGGGAAGCACTGCAATTCAAATTAACTTTCACTCATTAAACTTAAAAAAAAAAAAAAATAATAAATAAAAGGAAGGGGGATCCCAGAGTACATACCTCATCAGAAGAGAGGCAGGGCTTGTTCCAGTACATGGCCTAGTTAGGAAAGCATTCAGATGTGCAGGAGTTCTTTGTAGATGAGCTAATGGTTAGATATGATGGGTCCTACTGAGGTTCTTTCCAGTTCCCAAACACTGTCTCCAACTCCTTTGTAGGCAACCTCGTGAAAACCCTTTCCAGAATCTGAAGGTACTCTTGGTGTCAGATCAACAACAGAACTTCCTGGAGCTCTGGTCTGAGATCCTTATGACTGGAGGGGCAGCCTCCGTGAAGCAGCACCATTCAAGTGCCCATAACAAAGGTACCTGGAAAGCGTGTATTCATTGTCATTCCAGGGATGTCCTTAGACTCAACAGCTATTAGCCTGTGTGTTCCAAGTCTGTCTTTAAGAGAAGTGCCACCTTCAAAAAAGGATGGGTTGGTGTAAGTAAAGGACAAAGCTGTCCCTGCTTCTATAGTCTCCAGTGGCATTTCTATTCAATAGTTCTACAAGGTCAGTAAGTAGTGATTACAACTTTTGTTTTAGGTTGTGAACATACAGTATCTGTAAAAGAGGGCTTTAGTAGGGAATACTGGCTAGAAGGCACACCTGTTTTTTTAAACAAGAGCTAAACTGAGTGTTCTTTCCTCGTTCACTTCTCCCTACTTCTTGCAGACATTGCTTTAGGGGTATTTGATGTGGTGGTGACAGACCCCTCATGCCCAGCCTCGGTGCTCAAGTGTGCTGAAGCCTTGCAGCTGCCTGTGGTGTCACAAGAGTGGGTGATCCAGTGCCTCATTGTTGGGGAGAGAATTGGATTCAAGCAGCATCCAAAATATAAACATGATTATGTTTCTCACTAAAGATACTTGGTCTTACTGATTTTATTCCTGCTATTGTGGAGATTGTGTTTTAAGTGTGTTTTAATCAGGTTTTAAGTGTGTCTTGTGTGTAATTGTATTCTTTGCATGGATCTTGTACATAGTTTTATTTGCTGGACTTTTATGATAAAATAAATGTTGACTCTCTTTGGTTGTAGTAACTGAGATTTCTTTATGTCTCTTTGAGCTTAATCTCAGAATATGGTAACATTCTTTATGTCTCTTTGAGCTTAATCTCAGAATATGGTAACATAGGATCTCTGAAGTTTTCCAGCAGTCTTGTCACTTTAGCAGTACATCAAACAAAGGAAGATTAAAAATGTAGGAATGAAATTTAGTCTGTGGCACCACTGTCAAAAGGTTATCCAAGGCTTTCTAAAAACTGTAAGGTACATGAGGGCCTAGATAAATAGTCCTGCCAAAATTGAATGGGAGCGGGGATAGCTCTGGATATTAAGACCTGAGCCTATTAATAGCTGCTCTATGGTACTCAAAGCAGAAAGGGTATGAATGAACAGTGTGGGCTGACTATAAACCTGATAGGACAATAAGTTAACTGCCACACCTTCTGGATGTTATTCCTTCCTCGCATTCAACATCATCCCCATTAACAAACTGCCTCTCATAAAGGCTACCAGCCTTTAAATACTTCAGACTTTGTAGTCATTTGGTCTGTTAGTTTCTTGTCTTTTGCCGTGAGATGAAAGCAATCATAGACATTAGATAAATGAGTATGTGTGGCTATTTGAATAATACTTTATTTACAAAACAAGCAGTAGGCCACTATTTCCACACTTTGCTTCTAGAGGTAACAATGGAAAGGATCTTCTGTAGTTGACAGGTACAGGCTTTCATAGTGGGTGGCAGAAAATGTAGATGAAGAGAACATTCACTGACTACCAACAGGCCTAAACACTGCATTCTTGTCCAGCTTGGAGGGAAGGTATTCCCTTGTTTATGCTGATACGAACATTTGTGACTGCACTATCCGAGCATAAGCTTAACTCATGGTTTGTCTAAGTTGAGAAAATTAAGTTTGCAATTTTCAGTAAAATCTGAACAATTTAACCTGTATCATCTTTAGCTAGAACTGTCCCTTTTACCAGTCTGAAAGAATTAGAACCCACTGGCTGAATTCTTGAGATCAGGTTTTGAGTATCCTTAAAGGAGGGAGGCTCTCAAAACTTAAATTTTTGAGGATAAAGATAATAAATTACAAATAAATTACATGGTACAGAGGAGAGGAAAGCCTACAGCCTGTCTTAAGTCTTTTCTGTTTGGTTTTTCAAGACAGGGCTTCTCTGTATTGTTTTGGAGTCTGTCCTTGGCTTAAGTCTTTTCTAACATCTAGATGCATGATTCCTTTCTATATGAACCAAACCTAAACCTAAACATGTTTTATTGATCCCTACTGTTCTCTGCGGTATATTCCATACCTTTATGAGTTCATAGGGACATAATTAATGCCCAATATACCACTGTTGTACAAATGAACCCACCCAACAGATATCTTAGCCTTTGAGTCGTCAGCAGAGACATAGCTGGCCCGTTCCCCACAGGAATTGTAGGAAGGGTTTATACCTCATCTAGAAGAGAAGGTAGCATCCTTTCACCAGTTTGCAGGCATCTCTGATGTTTAATAACTGGGGAGGTGTGTTATAGACATCAGAATGTGGTAGGACAAACTGTTACTTCATTTTATGAACCAGTTTTCACATCCCAAAACTATAAAAAGAAAAAAAGTTTCATTAAATGTCATGCTTTCCCAAGAAGCATGGCTATCTGAGATACAGCTGATTTTACCCTTATACTCAAAGATGTTTGGCTTCTGCTAAAACTAGTTAGAAAAGAAAATGTTCATGGACATCTTAGAGAGGAAGAAGGGCAATGAAATGGTTTTCCAAATGGCAATGACACAGACCTCTGGAAAGCCAACTACCACTGGATCTCATTATTAGATTTAAAGATGTTTAGAAGAGGCAGTGCTCCCCTTTCCTGAGAAAGCAGTGGCCAATGAAGCATGGTGGCACAGCTACATTGCTAGTACATGTCAGCAGATTGTGCAAGCCACACCGCCCCTTAGAGCACAGCACATAACCTCACAGAACTCACCCTCAGCTGTAGTATCTCACCATGCTGATGATTTTTACCAGAACATAGCCTCCAATAAAATTATGAAACATGATCCCCGCCCCCCCCCAGCACCTTCCCGCATCTCTGAGCCTTGTTTATAAAATGAGGGCATTTGTTGATGAAGGCTAAATTTCCATTTTGGACTTTTACAACTCTTTAATTCCCTCCCCAAAATCTGATCAGTTCAAGGATTGCTCTTACCTGCCCAGAGTTCCACCAGCCTGGGTATAATACTTGTTATAATCTAGCCGGAGCAATAATTGAGCCAAATCTGAGTTGATCTGGTGATTTCGAACACTGGAAAGAATCTTGAACAGGAGTGAAGACTGGCGACTAAAACCCTGTTGAGAGACCTGAGCTGTCACTACCATGCAGAGTGCTAGGCACCTGGTATCTTTGGAAAAGCCTTGCTTACATTTCTGCAGGACCACATTCCCATTACTATCAGCTCCTAAAACAAGTTTGATTTCTTAGTACCGTGTCTGTGAAATGCATGACTTCCATGAAAGTACTTTCTCATTAGTAGGAATTTAAAGCCCATTTTGGATTAATATATTCTATCACACACTGGGATTGCAGTGAGCTTGCTTTGTTACAAGGAGATAAATATAGTCTCAGATTATAATTACAAGTGAGATGGGAGGCTGGTTCAGGGAAGGAAGTGGGATGTGAGAAAATGAGCACAAAGCCAATGTATATACTTGGTGGGCAGAATAAACTATTCAGGGCTGAACTATTTCTGAACACTGTGAGGCAGCACATTAATCTTCAAAACCCACTGATACCAATAATGCTTTTATCTTTTTATCTTGTCATTAGTCTGTTCTGGGATACACTTTATTAACTCAGAGCAAAGGCTGTTTGCTCCCTGGAGTGGAGGTATGTATTTCCAGGGCCAGGCAGACTCACCTTCACAAGAATGCTCAGCTGGGCAGCTCCTCGCTCATCCAGTGGACCCAGGTTCTGACTGACCAATGAACAAAAACTGTGACAGAGATCTAGGATTTCATTCAGGCAGTGAAACACCTACCCAAAAATACAGTTGGTGTTAGGAAATGAGGAAGAAACTTCTGAAAATGCAAGGTTTGGGAAAATAGTCTGACAGCTGACCTCCCCTGTCTGAACTCTGCACAGACATCACCACCTTCAAGGCTGTCTGGCTCTCCCCTGGAATATGCAGCATGAACATCCCTTCCTGGGACAGCTGCATTCTTCTCTGTCCCCCTACACAAAGCTCCACTTCAGTCGCTATTAGCTCATCATCCTCTATTAGACCCACTGAGTGTGCTCCTGCCTTTGATATATGAGCATTGTTCCCTGGGATTTCTCTTCTCTTCAGTACCAATCCAAGTCCCATTCTGTGAAATACTCCTCCCCACTGCAGCCTTTAGTGAACTCCACCTTTCTCTGCTGTAGTATCTGTGTTGTTCAATGGGAACTGTCCAGGCCACCTGTGCTGTTACTGACTTTTGTATGTATATCTTGTTTTTCCAACTAGATTGTGAGCTCCTTAAGGGCAGAGCCATGACTTATACCTCTTTGTATCCCCAGTGCCTTGCATACAGTAAGCACTCAATAAAGACTTCAGTTATGATGACCTGTTCTGATGTAATGCTTTTCCTCAAGGATATGCCCATGCTGTTTAAGAATGGTGCCCACAACTGCAATGTTTTTTTTTTGTTTGTTTTCCCAATTCATAGATCCCTTTAGGACGGTGGATACTTAAGTCATTCTTCCATGATTTGGCAAGTAACAGCACAGATTGGCACCCTAAGCAGTACAGCATGGTCACTGTGGGATTATTTTAGTCTCTCACTTTTCATTTTGGGATTGGAGCCAGTTTGTGTGCTTTAAAAATAACTGGTGCCTAGACCCCAATCTGCATTTGACTTGGGTATCTGGCCTTAGATTTTTACAATGTCACAGATGACTCTAGTATGTTGTCAGGGTTGAGGAGAGCTTCCACAAAGATGCTAAATGTATGTACTTGCAGTTGGACACATATCCATTGTGACAGACACTATGTGCCTATGAAAACAATTTCCAAATTATTGGTTAATCCTGGCTCAACAGATTTCTAAGAAAGTGCATTCTGTTTTCCTGCAGAGTCAGGGAGTTTTTGAATTTCAAGTAAGTCATTTCTTCTGGAGGTTAAATACACAGTTCTTTTATCTATACTTGTTCACCACACTCTATGATACAACACTCCACTTACCTTTTAATGCTGCCTTTTTATTTTGCTTTGAGTGGTCAAAATGTAAAAATGGAATTTAACAAGAGTTCAATAAGCTTCATGTCTTATCCATTTCAACAGTCTAAAGGGGCTTATTAGAAGCAGGCTAAGGAAACAGACCACTCCTACTTACAGGTTTCAGCAAAATAAAGGACTGGGCCAGCAAATTGCTTAGGAAGTGATCGTGAGCCAATCGGATGCTTTCAAAGTCCCTCGTAGAATTGATCTGATGAAGAAGCTGTGAGAACTGAGACTCCAGCACATCTACCTGATAGACAGATAATATTTTTAGCATCTGGCACATTCTGAGTGCTCTACTTTATGGTTCTTCTCATCTCTTAGAGAGTGTGTGAATTGTTCATGCTGCAGTATACATGTGGAAGGCAAAGGACAATTTTCCAGGGTCTCTTCCAGAGTCGCCTTTTACCATGTAGGTCTTAAGTCATCAGGCTTCGTAGCTCTAGCCTTCACATACTAATCATCTTACCAGCTCTCATCTCCCTTCTAGCCATTTTAGGCAGACCAAAGACATGCTTCAATTGCTGAGCCTTGTAAAGTATGTGTGTTGCTGGGGCCTGTGTTTGCAAGGGGAGGCCATAGCACTGAGCTGGCACTTCCCTGTGTAGATTTTGTAATTGTGTGTCAACAGGTTTGATTGTATAATTTCTGTTTTTGAGACAAAGTCTCATATAGCTGACTGGCCGCAAACTTACTGTATAGCCAAGGATGACTTTGAACTTCTGGTCCTCTTGCTTCTACCACTCAAGAACTGGGATTACAGACTGGTGCCACCACAGCTGACATTTTTTGGTGGTTGGGGCTCAAATCCTTCCCGTATACTATGTAAGTACTCTACCAATTGAGCTACATTCCCATTCATGGTTGTGCAATTAAAAGAAAAACATGTGTGTTTTGCTTTCATGTGTGTATGTGCACCACATGCATACCTGGTGTCCACAGAGGTCAAAAGAAAGTATCAGATCCTCTGGGACTAGAGTTACTGGATTAGAATTACTGATGGTTGTGAGCCACTATGTGGGTAAAAAGGACCAAACCTGGGTCCTTTGGAAATGCAGTCAGCATTCTTAACTGCTAACCTATCTTTCCAGCTCCATGGGCGTGTAATTCTTAATAGCTTCAATGTCTTTGCAAACCACTCTCCCCTACACCAGCCTAATCCACTCATGCCTCATCCCTTCCACTGACTGACTTGGTTAGCAATAGCAGGCTTGTCCAACACATAGCCAAGGAGCAACACAATTCTAAAATGAGATTCTTTGGGGTGGGGATGGTAATTGTTGCATTGTTCATGAGTGTGAACTTTATAAATAATAATGTCATGCAACAATGTCAAAAGATTGTCAAACAAGTATCCTCAAGCCTAAATCCCTTTATCCATGGATTTCTACTTTCCTTTAAAATTTCAAGAAACATACCTAGTGATATAACTCCCGAATTTTCTCCAACTGCAGCATTTTACCAAATACAGAATTGCAGACCCTTCTTGGTGTTTTCTAGGCTCCCTTTCCCACCTCCTCTTCCATGCATTGCTCAGAACATACCTGGAGATAATACTGAAGATTATCTACTAAGAAGGCCATGTGATTTCTTAGGCGCCACTTGACTGCATCTGTGTGGTTAGATTTGAGGTGCTTGCGCTGCATCTGGAGGGCCCAGCAGTGCTGCAGTTCAGCCTGGACACGGCGCACACTCAGTAAGTACTTGAAAACAACATTGTACCTACGACAGAAGATCACTGAGACATGGACCTTATTCTAACACTCCTCCACACAGCAGACACAAGAATTCCCTTCTCTCCTTCCAAAGGCAGGCAGGTTAGAAGAGTGGTGAGAACAGCATATTTGTACAGTAAATTATATAGCAGAGAAAATGAAATGAATTTGTTATACAACAAAATAACTAAGCCTCAGTAAGAGAGTCTGTCACAAGGGAATAAGGAGCATAAGAGAGGATATCCAGTGTCCCCTTTGGATCCTACAGCCACTCACATCACACACAACCCATAAACATCACACAAGCATGCACATACACACATTTAAAAAATTAAACATTAAACATATTTTAATTTTATTAAATATTAAAAACATTAATCTTAAGACAATATTTAAGGGATTGTGGGCATCTGTGAGTAGTCTTATGTTGGAGTCTCTGGACAAGGTCTGTATAATTTATCTAGCTAGGCTGTGACCTTTGAACTTGTTACAGAAATATCCCTGCCACAGCCTCATCATTTCCTACTTTGAACTCAATGTGCCCCAGCTTCTGTATGTTCTAAAACAGGAGGCACACTATGAAGCAAGGAAGCTAGAGTTGGGGAAGGCTGAAAAGAGATGGTCTTTTCCTCACTCCTGTAGCCACAGTAAATGGTTTCCTCATGCTTTCTCAGGGTGCGGTGTCCTTCTCTCATCTCCTTTCTGGGTCCCACAAGGTCCCACAAGACTGCAATCAATGCATCACATTATGGTTCAGCCCCCTTATTCCATCTCCCTAGCTCGGTTGTTTCCCATGTAGTAAGAGGATCGTTCATTTTTAGTTAAATTGACACAAACTGGGGTCATCTGTGAAAAGGAAGCCTCAATTGAGAAATGCTGTGGAATAACCCTTTTACACTGTGAAGTTTTTGGTTTGATAAAAGGCTGAAAGGCCAATAGCCAGGCAAGATTTTCAGGGCAGAGGACACTGAAAAGATGGGCAGAGTCATGAGGAGTTGCCATGAGGAAGAAGGAAAGCAACATGGGCAGAGTAAGGGTAATAAAACTAAGAGGCAGAAAGTAAATTAATAGAAATGGGTTCATTTGAGTTACAGAACCTAGTTAGAAACAAACCTAATCTACTGGTCGAGCTTTTATAAGTCTCCGTGTTGTGAGTGGGAGCTGGCAGGAAGGAAAGAAAAACCCTCCTACAAGAAAATGTCAGAGTGATGTGTAGGCAAGTCTGTGGGGTATTTTGTTGATTAGTGACTGACATGGTAGGGCCCAGCCCACAGTGGTTGGCACCATCCCTGTGGGGTCCCGAGTTGTATAAAAAGGGGGCTGAATGAGCCATGAGCAGCAAGCCAGTAAGCAGCATTCCTGGGTGATTCCTGCTTCAGTTCCAGCCTCCAGGTTCCTGCTCTGACTTTGCTTCCTGATGTTATATGCTACAAGCTGAAATGAAACCCTTTGCTTTTGGTCATAGTCTTTATCATGGCAACAGAAATCTAATATAAAGGTCCCAAATAAATTAACATCATCAATAACAAATCATAAAAATCAGGGGGGAATTTCTAAGGACTGATGGAATAGGCAAGTGCCAGAACTCAGTGTGTTACCCAAGACTTCATATTTGAGACCACAAACTAGTCTACAAATAATAAGCCTACAATTGCTTATTAGTTGTCAATTAAAAAGAGAAATCTGGGTCAGGCATGGTGTTCAGTGTTTGGGAAACAGAGGCAAGCAGACCCCTCTGAGTTTGAGGTCAGCCTGGTCTGTGGAGTGAGTTCAAGGATAGCCAGGGTAACATACAGTAACCCTGTCTCAAACTCTGGGGTGAGAGATGGCTCAGTGGTTAAGAGCACTTGTGGCTCTTTCAGAGACTAAAATTTAGTTCCTAGCACCAATACTGGGTGCCTCACAATTGCATCATCTCCAGTTCTGGCCTCCATGAAAACCACATACATGTGCACAAAGACACATTAAAAAAATCTTAGAAGTGTCATTTTGTGAGTGAGTGAATGCAGGTGGGCATATGCCCTGGCAATCATGTGAATGTTAGACTGGACCTCCCCCTACACCTTGTTTGAGGCAGGGTATTTTTGCTGCTTGCCCGTTTATACTAAACTGGCTTGCTTGTGTACTTACTGATATTCTCCAGTCTCTTCCTCCTATCTCATAGTAGAAATTCTGGGTCTATAGGCATGGACACATGCTTCATATGCATTCTGGAGATTTGAACTCGTCCTCACCTTTACTCACAGCCATTTCTCAACCTAGTCTGAAGATTCTAAGTGGCTATATGCCTTCCCATTCATTCAAGTGCTTACCATTCCCTATTGTTTCATGGCTGTCCCCTCACTTCTTGTTTGTTTTTGTTTTAATTTTGGTCAACTTGACACAAGCTGGAGTTACCGAGGAAAAGGGAGCTCCAATTAAGGAACTGTCTTCATTGGAGTTCCCTGTGGGCAAATCTGTGGAGTATACTCTTGATTGATGATTGATGTGGGTGATACCACACCTGGACAGGTGGGTCTGGGATGTGTAAGAAAGAAAACTGAGCAAAATGAGGAGTAATCCAGTAAGAGACATTCCTCTTTGGTTTCTGTCTCTGTTCCTGCATGAATTCTTATGCTGACTCCCTCAATGAAGAATTATTATCTAGAAATATACACCAAATAAGCCCTTTCCTCCCACATAGCTTTTTCATCATAATCTTTTTTCATAGTAACAGAAAACAAACTAGAACCCGTGTCTAGCTTCTGACAACGGGTGAGTCTGCAACCTCTTACTAGTACAGAAACCAGCTGGATGACAGGTTGCCTCCACCAATATTATTCCTGTTCACTTACTTCTTCCCTTGGTTATAAGGTGGGCAATACTAGGAGAAACTCAGAACTACTCACTTTTCCAAGACGGCTGGGGTGAAGAGAATATGCAGTGGCCACTGTACTTTGTAGGAGAGACCTAGAGCAGCCCAGCCGGAAGCAGGGGCTTCCCGGGGGGATGTTTCCCGAGAAGGCCCTTCTCTTGGCTGGGTGGTATCTGCTATGGATAAGAAGATAATAGAAAATAACTTGGTTAACCAGAGCCAGAGAGAGCAAGATGAACTGCACACATCAAATGAGATACCAGTGGTGCTAAATAGTAGCACTGAGAGGCAACAGAGGTAAAGGGGAAGAACCTCCTGTGAGGGCCTTGCTGAGAGGTGTTTTAAGCAAAAATATAGATGCAATTTCAAAACCAACCTATGGATAGAGCACCTGAAACTTTCTGGAGTTAATTTGTTCTTATACAAAATTAGACAAGTAGCCTAGGTGATCCCTAAGGTCCAAACTACAGTTTCTGTGGAGGGAGATAATGAAAACCAGAAGATGCAGAGAAGAGGCAATCGGAAAATAACAAACCTTTGTGGTCCTTTCCATGATACTCAATTGTCAAGTGCAGCAGAGGGAGAAGGTTGTCATCATCCAGCAGCACCTTGTGTGCTGACTGTTGAAAGGCCACGTTCACATCTGCAAGAAAGCACAGGAAAGCAACAGTAAGGCTCAGCTAAGGCCAGGATGTATGTGGCTTCTGTCTAACCAGCACTGATCTTTCCTTCTTGTTCTTTACAATACTGAGAGGGTTACCCCTGCTCTGTACTGTCCCTGTAGTATCAGCAGGGTTGGCAACACCCAATTCTTGGGAGGCAGCATGATCAATGGGTCATGATAGCTGACCTTTTTGGCTGTTTTGTTTATAGACTTGATCTGATCCAGGCCAACCCAGAGGCTCTCTTCAGACTCTGAAAAAATGTAGCTCCCATTCTCCTGGCTTGTGCAGGCAAACATACAACATACATCAGCCAAGAAACACCCTCCAATTTGAACAAGCTGTTTATTCTCAGGGCTGTAGGACAATTACCATGCTCTGTTACTGCAGTAGGTGGTGTTTTTAACATGTGTTGAGCTGTGTCAATGAAGGCCTGGAACAGTTCTCCTCGTCCTAGGAGGTAAAAGTCTTTAATGATCTAAGGAAAGAATTTCAATGTACAGTTCAGTAAATCAGAGCAGAATTTCAATGTACAGTTCAGCAAATCAGAGCAGAATTTCAATGTACAGTTTAGTAAATCAGAGCCTGGAGGCCTTTACTACCCAAGAGAATAAGGACATAGGCTTAGTATTTTAAAGATGCATACAGAGCAGCCCTTCAAAATAGGACTCTTGTTTTTGATGGCATTTAGATCACAACAGAAGAAAGTAAACTTGAATCTTTATAAAGAGTTCAGAAGATTTGTAGCATCAAATATAATTTTTTCATGTGAGTAAAGAACAATGAGTCTACTATGAAAGTCTAGGCAAGAGTGCTTTCCACAATCATTTCAAGATTTAAAAGAATATCAGTTATTACCTTCAGCTGACCCAGTAAGTCTGACTCCTCTACCATTAGCTTCCAGAGGTGCTGTGATAAGAGTAAAAAAACAAAAAACAAAAAACCTCAAATTAGGAATGAACAGATATAACAAAACAAAAACCTATGCAAGATAAAAATTTCCTGAAATTAACAGTAATAGCTGCACAAACAACTGTGAAATTAAAAACCACTGGATTGAATACAATTTTTATTTTTATATTTTATTTTGGGTTTTCAAGACAGGGTTTTTCTGTGTAGCCCTGGCTGTCCTGAAGCCAGTCTGTAGATCAGGCTGGCTTGGAACTCACAGGATTCACCTACCTCCTGAGTGCTGGGATCAAAGGTGTGCACCTCCACCTCCCACTTGGCTTGTTAATTTATAATAAGTAAAAAAAGAGTTGGCTTGGTGGCACATGCCTGTCATCCCAGTACTGGGAGACTATAGCAAAAGATGACCAACAAGTTCCAGGTTCCAGGCCAAGTTTGCTTATGTAGCAAAGTCCTTTTTTTTTTTTTTTTTTTAAGGACTGGAGAGATGGCTTAGCAGTTAAGAACCCTGCTGTCCTAGTGGGCATGGTTTGATTCCCAGCACCCACAAGATGGCTCACAAACCATCTGTAATTCCAGTTCCAGTGAATCTGGCACCCTCAACTGGCCTCTAAGGACACCAGGCAGGCATATGATGCACAAGATATACATGCAGGCATAACACCCATACATGTAAAAAAAAAAATCATACAACTTACACATGCATTGAAATACTACATGAGAGGCTGGACAGATGGCTCAGTGGTTAAGAGCACTGACTGCTATTCCGGAGCACCTAGGTCCAATTCCCAGCACCCACATGAACTGTCTGTAAATCCAGGACCCATGGGAAAATATCAGTGCACATAGTAAAAGTAAAATTTTAAAAACCCTGAAAGACTACATGATTTTCCATTTGTAATTTGTTTTTTTTTTTTTGTGTGCAAGTTAGCATGTCTTAATATTTAAATAAGATGGAAGAAAAAAAGAAAGACAAGTGCTAAGTAAAATTTCTTGTTGTTGCTTGTTCTACACTACTCTTTTTCTGTTCTGTTCTTCTACACTTAATGTATCCCTTCTGTCTCTCTTGATATCTTCCTTCTAGCTAACTTAATTTTTTCCTTACAGCTTATATACCCCAGCAAAATCTTTCAAGCAATATAGAAATTATTTCATTGTTACTTTCTATTTTCAAGTGAATGATTACAATGAATACAAGTAAAGAACATTATGTTTTCCACATCCCTTACTTGATTAAACATTTTGTGTATTACAGGTAAAAACAAGTTTCTCAGCCAGTTCTTTTGCTGGCAGGCTGCATTATGCAGTTACAAAGAAAGGATAGATCATTATTATTTATCTCAAAAGGTAATCTTATAAGAAATATTACAAGTCTAAACTTTAATATATGAAACACAGTCCGTGTTACTTTAAATCCTCAAGGTGAATATCCACTTGTTAACAGTTTTTTTTTTTTTTTTCTTTTTAATATCAGGAAGCTGAGGGCAGAAATGGGTACAAGGAATTAAAACACTCTTGATCATCAACCCATCCTAGCAAGACAGGTACATCAGCCAGCAGTAGCCAGGCTGCCATTGTTCTTGTTCCCCGACCTCAAAGAGTCCCTCACTCAACTATGTGCCTTTCTAAACTTTGAATTGTTCCTCAAGATTTTCCTACATCAAAGCCATTAACAAAAATACCTTAAGTTAACCTTACTAACAATTCTATGTGTCTCAATCCTTTCTAAGGGTAGTGGCTGAATCACTAATTTGCTCCAGCAGCAATGCTTGGAAAAAGTCAATCACTATTATTTAAGTACCAGTGACACTGCCCAGTGGGGGGCTAGAAACCCCTGAGAGTTTTCATACAACACATAGATTATGAGGGATGTGATGACTGAGAAAGCTATGCTCAAAATAGCAGCATGAGGTCTCAGGATGCCCAGTCCTTGGGCTTTGCCTCTCCAAAGCATGGCTTTGCCAACCACCCAGCCACGTTCCACGAGTTCCAATGCTGCCTGTTGGTCCCCTCATATGGGCCCCCACAGTTACAAGAAAAAAATTTATGGTAAATTTAGTTTTAAAAATACTTAACTGGTAAAAGTTTGTCTTTCTGAAGAAAGCCTAGTTTAGCTCTCTTAGCTAGGTTCAATTCCTAATATAAATATAAACTTTTTATCAACAACCAAGGAACAAGACAGATAATAGTCTTACTTAGCTAATGAATGTAGATATAAAAATTATAAAAGAGTAATAGATCCAAAGCAAGAATACTCTACTAACAAAGAGGCAGCTGGTAAAATTGATCATCCCTTAAGATAAGAACTCTGTTAAGTAGGAAGAGAATTCTTTAATAAACTTCTAGAAGCCTAAAGTAAATGTCATAGTAATGTAGGAGTTATCTGCATAATCTCTAGGAGTCAAGAAATCAGAGACGTCCATTATCACCTCTTCTGTTTGATACAAACTAAACTAACAAAGCCCAATTGCTTAATGCTTCATTAAAGATCCTAGCTGAAAAGGAGGAACAATCCATTAGTACCCAAATGTTTTGGAATATTTGGTTGGGTTTCTTGGTTTGTTTGGGTTTTTTTTTGAGACAGGGTTTCTCTTAATTGCTTTTGGAGCCTGTCCTGGAACTGGCTCTGTAGACAGGCTGGCCTCGAACTCATAGAGATCTGCCTGCCTCTGCCTCCTGAGTGCTGGCCACCAACGCTGGGCTTGGAATATTTGTTTAACTATGCAAAGATGTATTGCATTTGTTTAACTATGTAAAGATGTGTGCATTTGTTCAATTACATAAATATATGCTGCTGTTTCACCTTGCCTGTCTAAGGCACCTGACTAATCTAATAAGCTGAATGGCCAATAGCAAGGGAGGAGGAAGCATAGGCAGAATTTCTGGACAGGGAGAGTAAGTAGGAGGCTGGGGGAAGAAGACAGACCCCAGTGGTAGCCAGACATGGAGGAAGTAGGAAAGTAGGACATACAGAATTAAAGAAAGGTAAAAACCCCAGAGGCAAAATGCAGATGAATAGAAACAGGCTAAATTAAAAGAGCGAATGGGACAAGCCTAAGCTAAGGCCAAGAATTCATAATTAAAGTCTCCGTATCTTTATTTGGGAGATGGTTGATAGCCCAAAGAAAATTCCAACTATACCCAAAGTTAAGGGGAATCTATAAGATTAGCCATCAATAAATTAGCACTACTATTTCTTTACATAAGCAAGAAACTGAAAATATAACTAAACAAAACTTACACAAAAAGTTAAAAACCCTTATCAAAAGTGACAAACGTACAGATCAAAATAGTGACAAATGTACAGAGAAGTACTATACCAATATCAGTATCCTCAGCTCAAGAAGTACTAGTACCCAGAAGCACTACTCATCCCTTCCCACGTCCCAAGGGCTGAACTACCATCCTGTCTGCTTGGCTTTCCTCCTCCTAAGATTCCTGTGTACAAGTTAAATAAGTGAAAAATATCTGGTTGATAGTAAAGCACAACACAACACAACGCACACACACACACAGTTTTTCATCACCCAAACTCATGAATGTTAGAAATTATAATTAAGACTTCCCCTTTAGTCAATTAAACTAATTCACCTGTAGAAGGGTGAATTCTACTTCTAATTTAAAAACAGGAGTTCATTTCTTATTTTCTGTGTAAGGGTGCTTGCTTACATGAGTGTCTGTACACAACATGTCTGCTTAGAGCCTGTGGGGGTCAGAAGAGAGCACTTGATCCCCTGGAACAGGAATTACAGATGATTGGGAGCCCCTATGTAGGTCCTGGGAATCAAACCTGGGTCGAATCCAGTGCTCTCAACCACCGAGCCATCTCTGCAGCTCCATAGATCACTTCTCTTCCCCCCCCATGTCTATCTCTCTCCTTTCCCTTCAATTCTCTCCAAACCCATTTCTTCTGGAACAATGTTAGATAGAAGACATACCTCAGCCACAGTGCTACGGATTCGATCTACCACCTGCTCAAAATCCACAAGGCTAAAGAGTGGCTGCTGCTTGAGCCGATGCAGCTCTGCAGCAAAAGTGTCTTCCTGGTTCTTCAGGATGGACCCTGTGGAAAACGGGGCACTCTTGTCAGACAGGGATCACTAGATGGGGTGGAGGGCCACCTGCCCAGGCAAACCTAGCAGAGCTGTTTCCTAAGCTGTTCATCACTGTTACCAGCCACTCTAACCCAGCATGCTTTGGGCCAGCGGCACAGAGAAAGAGCCTCTGAGGGTGTGGCTGACACAACAAGAGGATTCTTACCTTTCCTTGTCAGGTTCACATTTTGATTCTCAAACATCTGAACAGATTCTCCAACAAAGAGGATTTTTTCAGCAACCCTCACTGGAATGTAGGATGGTAAAATCTCTACCCGCAGGGAAAACTGCTTCAGAGATGGGGCCAGCATGTTCTCTTCCTCAATTAGGCGCTAGTCAAGGAAATAACCAGTCACATGAAGCATGAAGATAGGTCTTAGCTCTCCCAACCCATGATCTATGATATTGGCAAGCGGGGTCTAAATCTGTAGTTGCACAATTCTTAAATCACCATCTCTGGAAATGTAGTTCATTTTCATGGAGAATAATGGCATGACGGAAAGCAATGCACATCAGTATGGGCACAAATGGGCCACAGTGTATATGTTGAGGTCAGGGGACAACTGCAGGCATTGATCCTCACCTTCTTCGTTGAGAACAAGGTCTCCTTGTTCTACTGTGTGTTCCAAGCTAGCTGGCCTTCAGGCTTCTCCTGTGTTTCTGCCTCCTATCTCCCTGCAGGAGCACTGACATTGGAGATGTTCACACTATAGCATCTGGCTTTAACATGGGTTCTGGGTATCTGAATCCAGGTCCTCACACTTGCACAATCACTTTATGAAGTCATTCCCTCAGCCTAATACTGAGTTTTTAAATATAATGCTTTACTACTGTGTCAGGTGGGCAGATAATCAGCTTTCTTGTTTGCATAATTTCAAGAGTTGGTTGTTATTCCCCAGGTCTGTATATCTACAAATATCTATCTCATCTATCTGTCTGTCTGCTCTGTCAAAACCTATCCTAGACTCTTCTCTCTTGTTCTACATTTAATAGAGATAACATCATATGTGGCTTCATTGGGCATCATAACAGATTATTTTAACAGGCCTGTAAATATAAATGCGGTGGACCTTCTACTAGACATTGTACAGATAAACTCTTGCAGCTCCCCATGGGCCACAGATTAAAAACTTAAGTTGCTGCTGATTACTCCGTGCTTAGCTTCAGAGAAAGTGACACCACTCTTCCAGGCTGAGCCCAATGAACATTTTCCACAGGCTCCTTAAACTTAACACATCCCATATTAGACCTTGGGCTGGGAATATAGCTCAAAGGTAGAGCACTTGCCTGGCCTCAGCTTTGATGCCCACAAAAGCAAACACCAGCAATACACATTGCCTATCATCACTACTCACCTAGTGACTAACTGCTAAAGGCTACAACTTTTCTCTTGACTCACAGCCAACCCCTAAAGGGCTACGGATTCCATTTTTGAAAGACCTCTCAGATATCTCTATCTGCCTCCAAATTCACTGTTACCATGCTTGGAATTATTATTTTTTCACCTAAGAATACCTAAGCCTCTCTTAACAAGTCTATTTGCCTCTACTCATGTTTTTTGTTTTGGATACAAGGTCTCACTCTATAGCTCAGGCTGGCTTAGAACTCCCTATGTGGACTGGGGTGGCTTCAAATGGGTAATTCTTCTGTCCCTGATTCCTGGGTGCTGAGATTACATGTTTTGCTGTTACTTGGGGCAGGGTGAGTCAGGGTCTCATCTGTTCTCCAAAATGGCCTTAAACTACACTAATGGTGCTTCCCCACCCCCACCCCAGCACCTTCATCTACTGCTACCTCCCTTAATCCTTTACCACACACACAAGTACTTCACCTTTACCTGACCATTTCAGCTGAAATTCAAATAGTTCTTCCAATGAGCCTTGTCCTTAATAGCCCATACCATTATATACAATTCCTGGACATGCTGTGACCTATTTTACCAAATTCCAATGTAGAAATACATCCCACTGAAAAGTCTTCTCTAGTTTTAAAACCCCACTTCCAAAAACAGCTTCATTCTTTGTAAAGCATATGGAAACTGTAATGTAATTGCTTACTATTCTCTATTTTCCATCATTATACACTTCTTAAGCATTAAGAACTACATTTTTTTTTTTTTTAAATGTAGTTGGGCACCTATAAGAGTGCCCTGCACATAACAGACATTCAATGACTATAACAAGTAAATGAGCCACCAGATGAACAAATGAATGTGGACAATACAAGTCTGAGGAGTCTACTCCAAATTACATGAAAAGTTACAGGGCAGCTCATTTTTGCAGGGATAAAACTTATCACTGAGCTTCCAAATGCATGTAATATAGAAGGGAGAAATTAGGATTTCAAAATCACTTCCTATTTTGTAGTCTCTAATTAAGAGGAAGCCCAGTGTTTCTGACTAATCCATTCACAATGTCAGGCAGGTGTCTCTAAGTGCCTGCCCTGGGCTTCCTGCTGTGCCCTCACCAGGTCCTGCAGTTCTCTCAGTTGTTTTCCTGTCAGTCCTCCAATACCCAGATCCTCCTCATCCTCTTCAGCCTGGGCACTGGTATTACCAGAAGATGGACCCTGTTTTATAAAAAACTCTTCATGCTGGTCCAAGAGGAGTCCGTGTAGCATCCAGGCCGAGAGCTGTTTATACATGACTCCATGGCATACAGCCAGAATTCTGAGGAGAGAAGGAAACAAAAGCCTTATCGATCTACTTAAAAGGATACCAAGACTCACCACTGCCAGAGATCATACTTGAAATTCTGACAGGACAGACAGAAGCTTGAGAGTTTAATGAGTCATGGGGGAAACAAGGTAAAAAATAACTGCTAATTTAACTGCTTACAGACTGATTAAGCCCAACCTATACTATATGCTTAAGCTCACAAAAATGTTCTTTAGGACAAAAATTTTTGTATTTTCTGTAAATTTCAAAACTGATGTGTCTTACATAAGTAGATGTAATTTTGCTTAACACAGCCTTGAATTTATTTTCTTTTTTGGAAGTGGCTAAGATTCAATATGTGAATACCAAGCTGACAGAATAATGTATTGTAACTCAATAGAATGCAGAAATCAAAATAAAATGCAGGAAGGTAGTTGGAGAATGGACATTGAGATGGTTTTGAAAGGAGGCCAGCATGAAAACACAGTAACAGCCAGGACAGTATATTTTTACTAGGTTCCACCACAGCAGGCCCTGAGTATTACAACATATATGAAGCATAAGAAAAAGACCTTAAAATAGCCTTTATGAATATGACAGAGGTCATTAAAGAGGAAATGAACAATCCCTTAAAGATATCTATGAAAATACAAACAGTGGAAATGAATAAAACCATGTAAGACATCAAAGTGAAAACAGAATCAATAAACAGGCAAATCTAGAAATGAAAAATTTAGTAACTAAGTGATGGAAGGCATTGAAGACATGATAGAAGAAATAGATACCTTGGTCAAAGAAAATGTTAAATCTAAAAAACTGGCACAAAACATCCAGGAATCTGAGACACCATGAAGAGTTCAAATCTAAGAATAATAGGAATAGAGGAAGGGGAAGTAACCCAGATCAAAGGCACAGAAAATGTTTTCAACAAAATTATAAAGAAATTTCCCTAACCTAAATAAGATACCTATCAAGGTACAAGACAAGAAATATACAGATATTAGGGCAATGGTGGCTCATGGCTTTAATCCTACCATTCGGGAGGCAGAGGCAGGCAGATCTCTGTGAGTTTGAGGTTAGCCTGATCTACAGAGTGAGTTCCAGGACAGCCAGGTCTACACAGAGAAACAAATAACAACAAAACTAAAATAACAAAAACAAACAACAAAAACCCAAAACAACAAAATAAGTATATAGAACACCAAACAGACTGAACCAGAAAATAAAGGCCACTCAGCACACAATAATCAAAGCACTAAAGATACAGAACAAAGAAAGAATAGTAAAAGCTACATGAGAAAAAAGAACAAGTAACAACATATAAGCAGACCAGCTAGAATTATACCTGACTTCTCAAAGGAGACTCTAAAAGTCAGACGGGCCTGAGCAGATGTGCTATAGATTCAAAGAAACCACAGATGCCAGCCAGACTACTATACACAGCAAAACTTTCAATCAACATAGATGAAGAAAATAAGACATTCTATGATTAAACCAAATTTAAATAACATCTACCTACAAATCCTGCCTTAATAGACAGAGATAGGAGGAGAAATTCCAACCTAGAGGTTAACTACACCCAAGAAAACAAATAATAAATTCCAGACAACAAATTGAAAAGGGGGAAGCACACATACACACCACCACCACTGCTGTCACTACCACCCATGACCAAGAATCAACAAAAATACTGTTCATTGATAATCCCTCAACATCAGTTGTCTCAATTCCTCAACAAAAGGGCAGATTAACAGACAGATGTGAAAACAAGATCCATCCTTCTGCTATACCCAAGAAACACACCTTAACATCAAGGGTAAACATCACCTCAGGGTAAAAGGATGGGAAAAGTAAATGGACCTAAGCAGCAAGCTGGTGTGACCAGTTTAATATCTGATAAAAAATAGATACTAAAACTAATCAGATCGATAGGGAATGACACTAAGTACTCATCAAAGAGTAATCCTACCAAGAAGACACTGCAATTTTTAACATCTATGAACCAAACACAAGGGCACTCAAATTCATAAAAGAAACATGACTACAGTTTAAATCACATACTGACCTTCACTTGGAAAGCTTCAATACCTCACTTTCACAAATAGGTCATCCAGACAAAAACTAAACAAAAATACTGGAGCTAAATGATGTCTATTCACACACCAAAGGATTTAACATATATTTACATACTATTTCATCCAGGCACAAGAATATACTTTCTTCTGAGCATCTCATGAAACTTTCTCCAAAACTGACCACATACTTGGACACAAAGCAAGTCTCAACAGATAAAAGAAAACTGAAATAAAACCCTGCAACCTACCTGACCACTACAGATTAAAACTGGATATCAACAACATAAACAACAAAAACGCTTACAAACTCATAGACTAAACTCATTACTGAATGAAAAATGGGTCAAGAAAGATTTTCTAGAACGAAAATGAATGCAACAACATATCCAAACATGGGACACAAGAGGCAAGTTCATAACACTAAGTGCCTACATTAAAAAAAAAAAAATTGGAGAGATCTCATATTAGAAACTTAACAGCACAGCTGAAAGCTCTAGAACAGTGGTTTGGTTCTCAATCTTCCTAATTCTCTGACCCTTTAATAAAGTTCCTCATTTTGTGGTGGTCCCTAACCACTATTTTCATTGCTATTTTATAACTAATTTTGCTACTATTAGGAACAGTAATGTAAATATCTGATATGCATGATATCTGATATGCAACCCCTATGAAATGGTTGTTTGACCCCCAAAGGGGTTGTGACTGTCAGGTTGAGAACCACCTCTCTAAAACAAAACAAACAACAAACAAACAAAAAGCCCAAAACAAAAAAAACAACAACAACAAAAAAGAAATCACACTCAAAAGCAGACAGCAAGAAATAATCATGCAAAGGATGAAATCAATGAAACAGAAACAAACAAAAACAATACAAAGAGTCAATGAAACAGAATTGGTTACTTGAGAAAAATCTAAGATTTACAAACCTTTATCCAAATTAACTAAAAGGCAGAGAGAGGACATCCAAATTAACAAAATTAGAAATGAAAAGCAAGACTTAATAACAGACGGTAAGGAAATCCAGATAATCCTAAGGATATATTTTAAAAATTCATGCTCCACTACTTTGGGAAATCTAAAAGGATACTTTTCTCAATAGAACATTTACTAAAGTTAAATCAAGATCAGATAAGCAATTTAAACAGACCACTAACACCTAGCGAAATAGAAACAATTATTTAAAGTCTCCCAACCAAAAAAAGTCCAGGGACAGATGATTTTAACAATGAATTCTACCAGACTTTCAAAGAAGAGTTCATGTCAATACTCTTTAAATTATTCTACAAAATAGAAACAAAAGGAACATTGCCAACACTGTCATAGCAGGCCATATTTGACTGATATCCAAACCACATAAAGATCCAACAAAGAAAGAATTACAGATCAATTTCCCTTATAAACATAGATTCAAAAATTCTCAACAAAATACTTGAAAACAGAATCCAAGAACACATTAAAAAGGTCATCCACCATGATCAAATAGGCCTCATCCCAGAGATACAGGGATGGTTCAACATACATAAATTGATAAATGTAATCCATGATATAAATAAAGTGAAAAACAAAACCACATAAGTATCTCATTAGGTGCAGAAAAGGCCTTTGACAAAATCCCTTTATTCCTTCATGATAAAACTTCTGGAAAGAAAAGGGATATAAGGACAAATCACAACATAATAAAGTCAGTTTACAGTAGGCCCATAGCCAACATCAACTTAAATGAAGAGAAACTCAAAAAAAAAAAAAAAAAAAAAAAAAAAAATTCCCTAAAATCAGAAACAAGACAAGGTTGCTCACTTTCTATACCTATTCAATATTGTACCTGAAATCTTAAAGAGTGCTGGAATGCCCTGCTGATCAGAGGCTGCCATCTATGATAGTCTGGCAGCTTTCTCTAAGATAGGCAACAAGGAGGAATCCCCATCCCCATTCTCCCACCCCTGCAAAAGCCTCCTGTTCTCTACCCAGCCTCATCTGGAGGATGTCTGACTTATCTCAAGGCTGACCCTTGATTCAGTTCCTTGGCAAACACTCTTCCCTTGATGACCCACATGGTAATTAGGCAAGTGCTCTAGCCATTTTGATAGGACCCTATTGCAACATACTAAGCCTTGTGATAGGCACATGCCACTTAATGCAAATTAGGGTTTGTCTTCAGGCTCCCCAGTCCTATATATTCCTTATACTCTGGAATAAAGTTGGGCTGATTCACCCAAGTCTGTTTCCTGGAAGACTATCTCCATTTGTAACCACAGCCACCTTGAACCCTGTTCCCTGCTTCTGTTCCAATGCAGCCAACAATCCCAAGGAGGAAGAAGCAGAACCACAATAGAGCAGTGAGACAACTGAGGCGATCAACTGGAAAAAGAGAGGTCAAAGTATCTTTATTTGCAGATGGTATGATAGTATACTTAAGTGACCCTAAAAATTCCACTAGGAAACTCCTATACTTAATAAACACTTTCAGCAAAGGAGCTGGACACAAAATGAACTCACAAGAATCAAAAGCCTTCCTATATACAAATGATAAATAGAACGATATCAGGGAGAGAATACCTTTCACAATAGTCTCAAATGATATAAAATATCTTGTGGGTAACTCTAACAAAACAGGTGAAAAACTTATATGATTAAAAACTTGAAGACTCTGAAGAAACTGAAGAAGATATCAGAAGATGGAAAGAGCATGCTCATTGATTAGTAGGATTAATAAAGTAAAACTGACCATCCTACCAAAAGCAATCTATAATTCAGTGCAATAGCTATCAAAACTCCAACACAACTCTTTACAGTCCTTGAAAGGACAATACTCAATTTCATATGGGAAAACAAACAATCCAGGATAGCTAAAACAACCCTGAATAATAAAATTTCAAGTTGTACTATAGAGCTATAATAATAAAAACAGCCTAGTATTGGCACAAAAACAGACATGTTGATCAATAGTATCAACTTGAAGACTCAGAAATAAATCCACATACTTCTGGACACCTGATTTTTGATAAAAAGCTAAAAATGCATACTGGAAAAAAAAAAGCATCTTCAATAAATAGTGATTTGAGGCCAGCCTGGTCTACAAAGCGAGTTCCAGGATAGCCAAGGTTGTTACATAGAGAAACCCTGTCTTGAAAAACAAAACAAAACAAAAAAAATCCAAGAAACAAAAAAATGGGGTACAGATCTAAACAGAGAATTCTCAAAAGTGGAAACTCAAATGGCTGAGCAACAGCTAAAGAAATGTCCAATATTCTTAGCCATCGGGTAAATGTAAATCAAAAGTAGATTTTGTTAAGAAAGTGAAATAGAATAGTTACAGATACATGGGGAGGCCTGGTAGGTGAGAACCAAGAGAATAGGGGGAGAGAAGAGGGGGACAAGGGAAGGCATATGGGCAGACACAGCTACAGTGCCAGCTAAGGGGTAGTATGGAGATCTAATACAGTAAAAGCTTCCTAAAATATATACATATATGAAGGTGATCTAAATGAAATGTCTAAATAGTGGGAGAAACATCTCTGGTCACCAAATGAAGATTTTAGTACTGGGACTGGGTTACATCTAATTGAGTGGTTGGCCAACAGCATCCCATTGGGAATCCCCAAACAACCCAGGTTGTTGCCAAGACTATAGATTGCTTACTACAAACTGACAGCAAAGCTCCATTGCTGAAGACAACAACTCACTGAACAAGGAGAAGTCAATCTGATGACTACATGAAGAAAGGAAAGGGGGTGTGAAAAGCCTCAGAGTCCATCTACCACAATTTTGTATTGAATATTTGTCCTAGTTATGGTTTCTATTGCTGTGAAGACACACTGTGAAGACACACGATGACCATGGCAACCCTCATAAAGGAAAACACTTAATTGAGTGGCTTACAGTTCAGAGGTTCACACCATTATCATCATGATGGGATATGGATATGGCAGCATACAGGCAGACATGGTGCTGGAGAAGTAGTTGAGTCCTATACTTTACAGGCAACAGGAAGTGAACTGACACACTGGGCATGGGCATGGCTTGAGCATATATAAGACTTCAAAGTCCACCTCCACAGTGACACACTTCCTCCAACAAGACCACATCTATACAGGGCCACACCACCTAATAGTGCAATTGAGGGCCATTTTCTTTCAAACCATCACAATGCTACACTTTCTTAACTATGAAGAAAATAAAGTAAGAATATATGGGCAGCCTTTGATCAGACTCTATCTCTTTCTTGACAGGATGACAATGGAACCAGGGCCCATGATAAACAAATATTCTACTACTGAGTTACATATGCTGAACCCCTCCTTCTATATTTTAATACAGTGGTAATTATAAGACAAATATAACTTTATACCACTTTTTATCATTATAGAATATATTATATATTGTAGCATTTATACTTTTAATGGCTTCATAGTCTTTGGTGAATATTTAGTTTAAAAATTTTTAGTTACATTTATTTATGTGTATGTACATGTGTGCTGGCATGTCTTTACCTTGTATCCATGAGAAGGTCAGAACACAATTTGCAGTTGTTCTCTTCCTCTACCATATGTCCCTGGAACCTATATGGTAGAGGAAGATATCTTGACCCCCACCTCTACTCCAATATTATGGAAGTCATGACTTACTTTTCCAATGCACTTCGAACTGGAGGCAAACCCCCACAGCTATGTTTGTATACTGTTTCCAGGATTTGACAGCCATGAATCTGTGGAAAATATAGTCTTGTCACTCTAGGTTACATAAACTCATATCCTATACCAACCAAGAAAGCACACACAGTCCAGTAGAGAAGGCTGATATGGTCTCTTACAAGATTTCTATATAGTTAAGCACAAAGATAGAATCCCCTTCCTTCAGCATCTTAGCTAGATGTTGTCTTCGCTAGGTATTTCTCCTCCCCCAAATTTATTTATTTATTATATGTATGCAGTGTCCTGCCTGCATGTATGTCTGCATGCCAGAAGCGGGCACCAGATCTCATTATAGATGGTTGTGAGACACCATGTAGTTGCTGGGAATTGAACTCAGGACATCTGGAAGAGCAGCCAGTGTTCTTGACTGCTAAGCCATCTCTTCAGGCCCTTAGTTAGGTTTCTAATGCTGTGATAAAACACCACGATTAAAAGCAATTTGTTGGGGAAAGGGTTTATTTATTTCAGCTTATAGTTTATAGGCCATCATGAAGGCAAGGAGGGGCAGGAACTTAAAGCAGAATTGAAGCAAAGGCCATGGAAGAATGTTGCTTACTGCCCTCCCTCCATGGCTTGCTTGGCCTGCTTTATCATCCAGACCACCTGCCCAAGTTGGCACTGCCTGCTGTGAGCTAGGCCCTCCAATACCAATCATTAACCAATAAAATGCACTAGAGATTTATCTACAGGTAATCTGATGGAGGTGTTTTTTTAATTGAGGTTCCTTTTTCCAAATGACTCTAGCTTATGTCAAATAAGCAAAAATAAACAAGTAACTAATCAGGACACCCGTGAAAGTGACAGAAATGCAAATGCTGGGGTGTAAAGCCCAGATACCTATAGACCTATGGTTTAACAAGTACTCCAGTTGATTCTAATATATACACTGGTTTGAGAGCCAGTTTACTGAAGAAACCAGACTCATGGGGAGTTGGCATTTCAAAACCAAGGAAAGGTCTGTCTTTCAAGATAAGCTCAAGTCTTATATAAGTAGTCTGACTCTGCCCCTAATTTGAGGTCTCTGTGTGCTTCAGGATTTTCTTAAAAATCACTTTGAGGTATAATTTGTATGCCCTAAATTTACATGTTTATCTCAAGTATTATTTAACTGCTTTTAGTAAATTTACAGTATTACAAAACCATCTCCATAATCCAGTTTTATAATATTCCATTCTAAAACAATCCCCAAGCTGAGTGGTGGTGGCACACACCTTTAATCCTAGCACTCAGGAGGCAGAGGCAGGTGGATCTGAGTTTGAGGCCAGCCTGGTCTACAGAGCGAGTTCCAGGATGACTAAGACTACACAGAGAAAGCCTGTCTCAATAAACAGTAACAAAAAAACCAACCCCCTTAGGTGAGCCTATCTGCAATCCATGGCCATTCTCCCCCTCAGCCCACGCTCTCAACCACCTTAGTTTTTAACTGTGGAGCACTAGCACACTAGTTAGTTCCTCTATCACTACCTGACCAGAGGAAAATTTTCTCATCCAAGTCTATTTGTTCCCCATTCTTCCTTTAGCCAATGGAAGCTGAAAGTCAACCGAGCGTGCAGTTAGGGGTAGAATTCTGTGCCCTCACTACTAATTCCATTCATGTAGAAGGTTCCCTCCCATTTTGTGAATTTAATATAGTGGTTAAGAGATGGTCTTTGAGTTACACAGACTCTGTCATTTACCTTGCTCTCTGTGACCCTGAACATATGTAATCAAATATGTAAAAAACCCTTAGCACATTGCAAGGCACAAAGCAATATACACTGTGCTTTAGCTAGGATGGCCAGCTCTGAATCACTTTCCTACTGGCTTTGGCAGCAGAGAATCAATGTAGGAGAGTTTTAAATTTCTGTACTCACTGAAAAAGCAAGGTGACTACAAGGTAAGACAACTGGCTAACTACACTCAAAAATAATAATCTGAGGCATAGATACGATATCCCAAAACAATGACAACTAAGCTAAGCATGCTTAATTCATTTGTCTTAGTCCAATAATGAGTAAACAGAAAAAAATAATTCTTATAGTGTAAAATACTTAAAAAGTATTTTTTTTTTTTTTTGTAGATATTAATTCCAGCATTTTTTCTTTGTAGATGTTAATTCCACCCAGAAAAGACAATCTTCTGACATGGGGACTTTTTAAATTATTCAAGTGTGTGATGAAACTTGTGACAATTGGTGTCTTAAGCAAGTACAACAAGATGGGTTTTGCCCAGTAATCCTGTCCATATCCAAAGCCAGTGGTTCCAAACCCTCAGTGCAGCCAGCTCTCACCTCCAAACACCCAAGTATTTTCTCTAACATTAGCAACATTTTTAGTAAATCCACTTACTCTGCTTTTTAAAAAATTGATGTTTTGAGACAGGGTTTCTCTTTGTAGCTGTCCTGGAACCCACTGTGTAGACCAGGCTGGCCTCAGACTCACAGAGATCCACCTGCCTCTGCCTCCCGAGTGCTAGGACTAAAGGTATGTGCTGCTGCCACTGCCACTTGGCTACTCTGTGCTTTCTTAATCACAAGGTGTCTAAATAAAGAATAATGTCTTATCTGTGCATTTCTGACATTTTATATGATAAGCAAAGGGATAACCCTGAATGAATGAATAAACAAAACAAAGACCAAACTATTAAAAGAAAGTGTCTTCCAGAGAAAGACCATAAAGCAGCATTGTTAGTTTTTTCTGATGTTCATCACAGCAGAAAGTTCTTACCTTTTGGCTTTTAATTTGTTCCACTACAACCATCACAGAGGGAAAAAGGAGCTGGAACTGAAAAGTAGAGAAAAGGGTATGAATCAAATACAGGGTTAAATAAAGATCAACTCAAGAAACACCTATTTCCGGGATAAAATGTCAACACCAAGATCCAGTACCCTAAGGCAATCTGACATCAGGATTGGCTACAAACAGGAAAATGGAAGACAGAAGCAATTTCTACTTTGAGTCTGGTGTAACTGTCAATATTCATGTCAATGTAGGATATTTATATTACATTAAGAGCTAATTAAATGTGGAACTTTTTGGTTTGGGTTTTTTTTCAGCCAGCCCAGAACTCACTGGAGAAAACTTGTACACCAGGTTAGCTTCCTTCCTAAGCACTGAGTTGATGGGGATGCCACATACACCAGACTTTTTGTTTTGTAAGGCAGGGTTTCACTGTGTAACAGTCCTGGCTGTCCTGGAACTAGCTCTTGTAGACCAGGCTAGCCTCGAACTCAGAGATCCACCTGCCTCTGTCTTGAAAGTGCTGGTATTAAAAGCATGTGCCACCACTGCTGGCATACACCACACTCCTAAAAGTTTTCATCTAGCAATAAAACATGCAAAATACAGTTATTGGGCTATGACACCTTAAGGGGGAAAGCTATATAGTGCTACAAATTGAAAAAGCAACAGACTCTAAAGCATTTTAGCATTCCAATGCATACCTGATCTAAGGAGTAATTGACATGTGATATGGAAAGATGTGGGTCAGCCAGGAACTGTAATAAAAGCACACTCATCAGAATTCCACACAAAATAATTTGAATTAATAATTTGCTCTATATAAATTAGAAGACAATGTGACAATCAGCTCAGTGTTCACTTTAAGCTCTGCAGAACTAATAGATTATAGTTTAATTTTTAGGTAATAAACCAAAACTAGGGCTCTTACAAACCCACTCTGGAGCCACTTTGACTACTGTACCCTTCAGCCCACAGAAAATAGCTTACTTTTAACTACCTGACCTATCAAAGGCCACTTCGGAGTCAAGAACATGCTCTAATTTGCAATCCCCCAAAGACACTTTTTTATATCACCTCCTCCTTCTCACCTCTTGCTCCAGGTCAAGCAGTGCTTGTCGATAAGGCTGCAAAACTGAATCCAGGCCTGTGCAGAATGCCCTCAGATAGATCCCATGTAGCCCACCCTGGCCTTGCTGGGATGGATGGTGATCCTGTAAACAAAGAAAAGTCAACTTCTTAGCTCAGAATCTTGTATTAGTAGCACTTACATTTACTTAAACAGTTCTGTATCGAAGCAGAGCATTAGCAAGAGGAAATGGGAAGACAACTAAAGATAAAGTGTATGCGAGGAGGTGCAGTAAGGAAACAGATATGACTGCACCATGGAACTGTCCAGGGAAAGTTCTTACTGTAGGGTTTGGTTCCCAGCATCTATGTGTGACAAGACTTTTCCTGAGGGGATGAAACACACACAGCCCATCTCCTCACCCCAGACAGGGAACCCAGGACAGACCAAAGTATAGATATAGTGGAAGTCAGCCTTGATGAGCCAATCAGTTTCATGAGGTTATTTACAGAAATGTGAGAGAGAGATTACTTATAGGAGCAGAAATGTCAAACCCCACACAACCCCACACCACCACAGGTGACACAAAGCCAAGAACCTAGAACATACTCCACAGCCTATAGGCAGCTCAACAGATTGGCCTGTCCTGTTCAGGCAGCTCAGTTGGTCTGAACCTTGATCCTCTTTAGGCAGCTCAGCTGTTTTCTGCTTCTTTCTGGCTGCTTTGGAGGAAGGCATAGTGAATCTAGTTTCAGGGATTTCCTGGAACTATTCTGAGTTATTGACTTTCTGTCTTAAGGTACTTCCTTCTTGGTAGCTCATAACCACGTATAATTCCTACTCCCGAGATATCCAATTCCTCTTGGTCTGGGCATGCACATGGTGCACGTATATGCAGCAAGCAAAATTCATACACACGAAAAAAATCTTTTTTTCTTCTTTTTGGTTTTTCAAGACAGGGTTTCTCTGTGTGGCCCTGGCTATCCTAGAACTCACTGTAGACCAGGCTGGCCTCTAACTCAGAGATCCACCTGCCTCTGCCTTCCAAGGGCTGGAATTAAAGGCATATGCCACCAAGGCTGGCTAAAAGTAAATCTTAAAAAAAAATTTTTTTTTTTCAAAGAAAAGTGTGAATCTGAGAGCCAATCTGGGGGTTGTGAGACTCTTACTGAAGGTTATATAAAATATGACTTGCCCTTCAGGAATCTCAAGTTGTATGGCTGGTCCCTGCTGCTTTCCAGGCAGCTGGGGTTGTATGAAAGTGACTTTCAGTAGTTTTTATTACTTATTCTTTGGAGGAAGGGGCCTAGTGAATCTGGTCAGTTTCATATAAAACTTGTCATATAGTTTTATATGAGGAATTAATGGTTAACAGTAAGTGCAAACAGACTTTTCCTGTCCTGATTGCCCAATCCCAAATAACCAACTCAGAGTCTGACTATGAATTATAAATGCTAGGTTAATAGCTCAGGCTCATTACTAGCTAACTTACATTTAAATCAATCCATTTCTATTAATTCATGTATTGCCACTTGGCTCGTGGCTTTACCTGTCCTCTAGCATGTCTTGCTTCCTGGGTGGCTAGCTGGCTGGCATCTCTCTTGACTCCACACTCTTCCTTCACATCATTCTCAATTTGGCTTTCCTGCCTAACTTCCTGCCCAGCTACAGGCCTGTCAGCTTTTTATTAACCAATGAGAGTAATATATATTAACAGTGTGCAGAAGGATTATTCTATAGCAAGTTAGCAAAAGGCTATGACAGATGCTCAGCCCCTTGGCTAGGCAGAGATCTGGATAACCAGACTGAGAGTGGGAGTACAGAATTCAGCATCAGATGTGCTAAGGAAGCTTGGGTTCATGAGTTAGAAGGCACAGTGTAGCCAGCCACAAGACGCTACACAGAATACCAGAAGAATCTTGGAGTTCCTAAAGAGAAATATTCATACCATGGACATGAACAGACTGGTTTACAAACCAGCCAATTTTGTTCTGATTTTATGGCATTACAGAAAGCTAGAATGAGCCAGGCAGTGGTGGTATACACCTTTAATCTCAGTGCTTGGGAGGCAGAAGCAGGCAGATCTCTATGAGTTTGAGGTCAGGCTGGTCTACAAAGTAAGTTCCAGGACAGCCAGGAATGTTACATAAAGAAATCCTACCTCAAAAGAAAAAAAGAAAGAAAGAAAGAAAGAAAGAAAGAAAGAAAGAAAGAAAGAAAGAAAGAGAGGGAGAAAGAGAGAGAGAAAGGGAGGAGGGAGGGAGGGAGAAACAAAGAAAGGAAAGCAAGAAAGAAAGCAAGCAAGCATGCAAAAAAGAAAACTGTAATAAGTCTTCATCTATCACAAAATGTAAAGAAAGGGTTTTGGTGCTGCTGTTATTTTACTTTTCTTTTTAAAAAAAGCACTATTAGGACTTCCTTTAGAAGTTGAGAAGTGGGAATGCTTATGACATGTAAGATAAAATCTGCGTAAGACTCAGGAATAGAGGACAGAATTTTTGTTGTTCTTCTCTAGCATTTTCAGTGATTCATAAATTCAAGAGTATCTCAGACTTTCCTAACTTACTTTATGAGTGAATTCACTTGAGAGCCTGAGAAGACTTTTGCCCTGTACAAGCACATATCCAGAGAACAGCATCCCACCTGTTGCTGCACATGGCCTGTGTACTGCTCAATGAACTCAGTGAATCGCATGTAGTCTGTGCCAAGCCGGCAGAGTCGATTCAGGACACTCGTCTCACTGGGGTGAAGAAATGGGAAGTCCTGGGAAACCTGCAAGAAGAGGGACAGTCATAAAGAAAGCTGAAGCCCACTTGTCACCAGCCCGGGTTTTTTATGTCCTTTCTTCCATTTCCTTTCCTTAAATTGTCATGGTCTTGCTTAGCTTTAACTTTCCTTGTTACCGGGTTGGTAATTCTGGTAATAATATAGTTATACCATTACATGGTAGTGTTCCTTATCCAGATGTAACTACTTCTTAAAATAGATAACCGATAGTAAAGAATTTACATGATAAGGCTGGAAAGAAGGCTCGATGTGTAAAGGTGCTTGCTGCCTGACAGCCTGAGTTTGAGTTCTAGGACTCACACAGCAGGATATTCCTCCAAATTGTCCTCTGACCTACATACATACAGGGAGACAGACAGAAAGAGAGAGAAGGGGTGGGGTGGGGGCAGAGACTCTTAATTTGTATTCTCAAACTATGCCTTGCTTGAAAGCTTAGGCAAGTTACGGTACCTCTCGATGTTTTAGGTTTCACATGTAAAAAGTGGATATAACTGTGATAATTAGATCATGTAAAGCACATGTGTTAATCACACAGTAAGTGCTCAATACATACATGTGCCTTTTATTACTAACAAGATGTTTCTACACAGTTATCAAATGGTATCTCTGAATACTTCTTATTGGCAGTGTTTTAGTAAAGTTCTAGGTTTAGGGCCAGTGAGATGGCTCAAAGGGTCAAGTATTTGCTACACAAACCTGAAGACCTGAGTTCAGTCCCTGGAACTCATATAAAGGTAGCAGAGAACTGACTCCACAAAGTTGACCCCTATATATGCTCCGTGACATATATGCCCACACTCACATATCACATACACTAGCTTTAAAGAAAACAAACAAACAAACAAAACACTGAGATGGCTCAGTGGTTATGAGCACTGGCTACTTTTCCAAAGGTCCTGAGTTCAATTCTGAGCAACCACATAGTGGCTCACAACCATCTGTAATGAGATCCTCTTCTGGCCCGCAGGGATACATGCATACAGAACACTGAATGCATAATAAATATTTTAAAAAAAATTCTTGTGTTCTTATGTATGTCTTATGTATGTGCTAGTGTGCCCTCTTCTGGCATGCAGGCAGAACACTGTATACATAGTAAATAAATCTTTAAAAAAGAAAATTACAGTTTAGGCTTAATTATCCTGAAATAGTAAACTACACATTGAAGTTTTCATATATTTCATATAACACAGAACCAAAATTGTAGTTTAGTCTTTCTTTTTTTCCTCTGTCCTTCTCTGCCCTCTGTTCCCTTCTCTCTTCTGGGGGGGGTTTAAGAGAGAGATGGGGGAGAGAGAGACAGAGAGAATATGAATGTCACATACCGTAGCCCAGGTTAGCCTTGAATCACAGCAATCATCCTGCCTCAGCTTCTCAAAGGCTGGGATTACAGGCACAAACCATTATGCTTGGCTCTGAACCTGTGTTTTAAACTCAATGTTGCCAATTTAGTTTTAGCAAAACACTATCATGTTACATCTGGGCTTCTCAGTCAGGGCCAATTTTATTTCTAGAGGGTATTTGTCAATGTCTAAAACTACTTTTGGTTTTCACAATTGAAGGGACAATACTGTCATCTAGGAGGAGACACTACAAATGCTTTACATAGTTACCCCTCCCCCCCCACACACACAACAAAGAATTATCCCATTTAAATTGTCTGCAGTACAGTAAGATGAAAAATCCTGCAGTATGGGGCTGGAGAGATGGCTCAGCAGTTTAAGCATGTGCTGTTCTTCCAGAGGACCCTAGTTTGACTCCCAGCACCTACATGGTGGCTACAGTTCCTAGAGATTCAATGCCCTCTTCTGGCCTTCACAGGCACCAGACATGCATATGGCATACAGACACACATGCAGATAAAATATGCCACAATCATTAAATTTAAAAAACAATCCTGCATTAAGTATGTTTATTTGGATCTACTGACATGGTAGTTTTGTTTACATTTATTTTGTTATTCTCCAGGGCTGAAGGTCCAACCCAGGGCCTCACGAATAATCCAGGAATGCTTGACCACTGAGCCATGCGTTGGTTTTACAGCTTTGTAAAACCAAAATCCTTGTGTTTATATGTAGCTCCATGCAGCCATATATTCACTATAACAGTTAAATGATTTTTATAAACCTTGGGTAGTCACAATAGTTCTTTTTAATTAAATGTGAAAATATTGTTCTATGCAAAGTGTACTGTATTTGCTGTTTTTGTCTTTTCCCACAAATATATGAACATCTACTATGTGGCAGATACTGCTAAGTGCTCTGGGTAAATGGAAATCTCTGCAGAAGCAGCAGTGTAGACAGGTGGCAGCAATAACAAGTGATGAACTAATTGTGCAAAGTCTGAGAAAGCAAACAAATGTCGGTCATAAAGAAGAAAGGCACACGAGTACTGAAAGGCGTGGCCACAAAATTCTTCCCAAGAAATTACTTTAAAGCTGACGCCTTAGGAATGAAAGGATGAAAATGTCTGCTTCAAGCCTTTATAACAAAGGAAAGGGAAGATGACATACTTGTGGCCCTCACTGCAGCCTTCCCAGCCATCTTTGCCATACTCTGGGTACCATTTGCTTTTATTTCAATGACAGTCAAGCACCCACAAATTGTGTCAGTCTTCAAAGATATACACACAAAAATTATAGAGTACACACTTCTAAATCCTAAATTCACATTCATAAGGAATAATAGAAATCTGTTCAATTTGTGTGTTATGGATAAAGAAAGGACCTTTCTGATCCTCCAAGGCCTATACTGCCAGTCCTATGAACACAGATCTTAATTCCTAGGACTGCCACAAGTCAACACAAAGTTCTCCAAGCTTCAGTTTTATTCATTCATAAGCTGGGACAAGCAACACTTAAACTACTAGGTTATCAAGAGCACCAGGCATCATTACTAAAAGCCGAATATGCTAACAGTTCCGACAGTAGAGCCAGAGAGACCTGTGTTCAAGACTAAGCTATATAAGCCGGGAGGTAGTGGTACACGCCTTAAATAAATCCCAGCACTTGTGAGGCAGAGGCAGATGGATTTCTGTGAGTTTGAGGCCAGCCTGGTCTACAGAGCTAGTTCCTGGACAAGCTCATAAGCTACAGAGAAACCCTGTCTCGAAAAACAAAAACACAAAAAAGTAAGCTATACTAATTAACAGTTATGTGACACTGAAGTTAACTTTCTGAACTAGATTTTGTGACGATTCGATGATATATAATGCACACTGCACTATATTCACGCTACCCCTGTCATATTGCATTTGTTGCTATGACAAAAGAGGAAAGTGTTTATTTCATTTTACAGTCCTTCATGAAGGGAAAAACGGGCCGAATCTCCAATCCCCATGCCTAATTATTCAACAGTCTGATTAGAAAATGGTATTCTGATTTCCTTAGATTGGCGCGATTATCGCCGTATTCCTGTTTTATCAAAGAGAAGCATAAAGTGCCACAGTTACATTTCGGGGGTAAGGCCATTCTCCTGACATAGAAGAGAAACCGGAGCAGACTGTGGAGGAATGCTGTTTACTGGCTAGCTCCACCTGACAGGCAGAGCCTGCTTTCTTAAACAATCTGAGACCACCTGCTGAGGGACTCAGTCTGCACTGGGCCCTTCCACAGCAATCGTCAATCAAGAGCATGCAATACAGAGTTGCCCACAGGCCAATATGACTGGCATTTTCTCAATTACGTTTCCCTCTTCTCAGATAACTCTAGCTTGTGTCAAGTTAGAAATGGAGGGAGGGATGGAGGGAAGAGAAAGAAGAGAGAGAAGAACGAACGAACTAATGAACGCATTCCTCTCATACTTCCCTGATTACAGAAAAGCTCTTTCAAGTAAGTTCTTAACCTGGTACAGAAATTTCCGAAGAAAGGAGGGAAACGCCATATGCTTACAAATTCAGTTTTTCATCTAACACAATTCACTGAGTGTTTACAGTGTCTTGAGCTCCGTGTATACATTTCCACTATTTTCAAAAGTCAGTTTGAAAATAATGCAAGCGTGAATACACAGGGGTACACTACTCCCCTTTTAACAATAAACTATCATCTAATTCCAGATACACATTTAGGGATTCACAGTTTAACAGTAACTTTATATGCAGTAAAAAAGAAGTATAGTTCTACCCACTCCCAGTGATTCCCTAGCCCGTGAGTCGGGGACCAAAGGCGGAGCTATGTCGGGTTGGCCCTCGGTTTCTCAGGGCTCACGGGCTCAGTCAGTCGGCGTCCCCGTGCCCTGTCCCTCCGCGGCAGCTCAGGTGCTCGGCTGCGCTGCAGCGTCCCAGCCTCTGAGCCCCTCCGTACCTGCAGGCCACTCCGCTTGTTCCAGGTGAAAATGGACCCTGGGTACCCACTCAGAGCCAAGAGCAGTTCGTGAATCATCTCTGGGGCGGCCTCGGAACCCCCAGAACTACCACCTTCTCTTTCAGCGCCTCCTCGGCGCCCACTCACACCCAACTGAGTCTCCTGGCCAGAAACCCAGCAGATGAGCGCGCGGAGCCGTCACGGGGCTGCGCGCCGCGTCCCGGAAGTGCGCGCGGCTCAGAGGCGCCCTCCCGCTCGCTCCCGCCGCGGAGCTCAAAGGAGGCGCCAGTCGCGCCGTCGCGCATGCGTCTTGGGTGCCCGGAGTGGCCCGCTCGGACTTCCGGCTTCAGAGCCGGACTAGGGCTGCTGGGGGGCAAGACTGGTCTTAGCCGGACCGGAGTGGTTGAGGCTGGCCCGGGGACAGGGATTCGAGTGAGTTGACCGGCAGGTTGAGAGAGACGTGGCCAGGGCTGGGCCGGAGGAGACCTCAGGACGCCTTGTCAGGGTGTGTGGCATTTTGACCGACTACACGACGTCTCCCAGAGTGACCCGGCCAGTGGGGACAAAGAGGCCGGAACTTGGCAGCCGCCTCCGTGGAGCGGCGCTAGGAGCCCATTTTGAGTTCACAGCACTGACCAGCATTGGCATCCTCTCGGGTTCCCTCGCTTCACCAACTCCTGTGACTCTTCCAGAAGCTCACTTGACTTTAGAAGCCCGAGTCCGCTTCCCCGGTGGGTGAATTTCCCATCTGTCTCTCCCGAACTCTTGCTGAGTTCTTACTTCGTCTGGGACGGGAGACCCAACAGCATTCAGCACTTGACTTTGGTTCTGGCTGAAAAATCTTAATTTGGCGTTCTAGGGGGCGGGGCTGCCAGCAGGAGCTCAGGGGAAGATTAGCAGCCACCCGCTGGACAGGCTTTTGTGGTCTTCAGCCAAATGTTGATTTACCTTTAGAGCCCATCAGAAATCTCGTGCGGTTCGAATTCACTCTACAACTTTGATCTGGGGCGCTAAATGCGATCAGATTTATTTAGGTAAGCGTGAGGCAGATGGGATTTTCTATTCTCTGCAACTTCCTGGGAATGCTGTAGTCGCCACCAGAAATGGAGCTTTTGAAAGGTCGTTTTCTCTCTGCTCGTTGATTTGCTGTCCTGAAACGGCACTACCTCAGAAGACCACTTGGAGCATATGGGAAATCAGGCCGGCTCTAGCGAGACCTTAAACATGTGAAGATATTTCCATTCCTCTCTAGGAAGAACCTCCTCTTTTTCAGAGAGACTCGTCTGCAGATGTTTCTGCGAGGGCATGGGAAGATAGCGGACTAAGTCTGGAACCCAGATACTAAGAGGAGACTGCTTTTTAGTTGTGAAGGATGGCCAATCCCACTCTGAGAGGAATTGGCACAAACTCTGAGTGCCTACGACAGCGCTTCAGGAGATTCCATTACCAAGAGGTGGCAGGGCCACGAGAGGCTTTCAGCCAACTGTGGGAACTTTGCTGTCGGTGGCTAAGGCCAGAGGTGCGCTCCAAGGAGCAGATTGTGGAATTGTTGGTGCTAGAGCAGTTCCTGACCGTGCTGCCTGGAGAGATCCAGAGTTGGGTACAAAAGCAATGTCCAGAAAATGGAGAGGAGGCAGTGACACTGGTGGAAGGCTTAGAAAGAGAGCCTGGACTGCCTGGACATTCGGTGAGGAGGGGGTTCACACATGTGTGGGGGAGGAGCAGTTTAAGATCAGCCAGGAGGGCTTTTCTGGAGATGCCATGTGAGTGTACCTCTGCCTATTCTATTAATACACTATGTGTCTCACTTTGATTTCTTTCTTTTTTTTCTTTTTTTTTTTTTTTTTGTTGTTGTTGTTGTTTTTGGTTTTGGGGGGGAACAGGGTTTCTCGGTGTAACAGCCCTGGCTGTCCTAAAACTCATTTTGTAGACCAGGCTGGCTCTGAACACAGAGATCCGCTGGTCTCTGCCTCTCAAGTGCTGGGATTAAAGGTGTGCGCCACTACTGCTCAGCTCACTTCGATTTCTTAATAGAGAAGAAATGGTAAGGTTTTTTTTGTTTGTTTGTTCTCAAGCTGGTATTTGGTTTTCTATTTTGATCTTTCTGTAGTTCCAGCCATTGTAAGCCAATGATAGTGGAATACACACTTGTTTGCTCTATCTCCCCACCCCTACCACTGTCCTTGCCTCAAAAGGATGGTCTCTTTGGGGATATTAAATAATATCCCCTGGATATGCCCCTTGTTATGACCTTGAAAATTAATGGGGGTTATTTCTAGGTTACAGTCTCTGTGAAGGGGCAGGAAATGCACTCGGAGAAGATGACACCCCCGAAATCATCACAGCAGTTATTAAGTGTGCTTCAAGAGTCAGTGGAACCCCAGCCCAGGGGTGTATCCAAGAAAGACAGGGCAAGAAGCCCAGCCCTGGGACTACAGGAGCAGATGAACCCAAAGGAGAATCTCAGACCTTTTCAAAGGAGCGGTGAGGAGTAGATTCGTGTGGGAAGGTAGAGCCATTCTAAGTTGGGAAGTAGGGTTGGGTTAGTGAGTGGGAAAGGGATTTCAGAAATAGTGGGAACTTGAATATGTGGTTGTTGGGACCTTCTGAAGACAGGTAGTTCAGCCCTTTAGAATAGTAAGTATTCTTATATTTCTTCTTTTGATAACACTGCCAGAGAACAGCGGCCCAGTTTTTATTATAATTAGAATAATCTTACTTCTTGATGGTAGATGCTTATTTTCTAGATATAAATTCTTTTCTATACTCAAGATACCTTTCTTTTACTTGTTTTTCTTTTCTCTCTGTTGCCTCCATTCTTTAGACCTAAGTTCTTGTTATTCTCTACATAGGAATTTGGAAGTTCTCTAAATATGTTAATTGTAGGGGATGAAATTATATCTGTATTGTTCCTGTGAGCTCTGTGATATAAAAACAGCAAGAATTTTACTTGAGAATTTTGCAACATTTTCCAGAGTAAAGCCCAGCATATGATTATATAAGTCTTTATGTATGTGGTAACCCCTGGAGTCCAGTGCCTTTGGACCCTGTTACTTCTGCTTGATTTTTTAGAACTTATCTTTCTTCTTTGTGCTCTATTGAACTTCATTTTGTGTTTATTATTAAAACTCATTGAATTTGTTTTGAATTCTGATCTTATCATCCAAGATGACCAGTAATAGCATTCTTGGTTGGTTTGGTAATTAGGTTTTAAACACCTACCATGTGCCGCAGGGTACATACATTGCAGTAAGAAAAGGTACTGTTGGCCAGTGAGCTAGCTCAGCTGATAATGGTCCTTGCTGCACAAGCCTGGTGACCTGAGTAAAAGCAAGTCCATGAAGTTGTCCTCAACCTCCAGTGACTATGGCTCGTGCACCCCCATGTATATCCTGCACACACAATGCAAGTTTTATTAAAGTACCTGTTACCAAAGAGCTTCACTGTAATTTAAGAACCAGCAGTGAATTGTGAATATGTTTTAACTCAGCTGTCTGAAAACAGTCTTAAGAACTTGTTTAGTTCTATAAGGGTTTGACAATGCAACCATGAGATGGGGCTGTAGGGAACACCTGAGGGCATTGGCAAGGGGCTTCCCAAAGGATGGGTGAGTATGGTCAGGAGGAAAAGAGGCACAGAGGTGAATAAAAGTGTACTGTGTTCTGAAGAAAAGAGGAGTGGATGGAACTTGCTAAACACCACAGTTAAGGTTCAGCAGCATAGACGTGGGCTGAGAGCTAGTAAGACTGTGACCACTGTGGTGCTAGCTATGGGAGGACTAAGGGTCTGCACTTGGATGGAGGGTGTGTTGTAGGAAACACTTAGAATTTGGTGACTAAGTGAAGCAGAGTCAAGTTGAAGACAGATCTCCCCTCACCTCCAACACAGCCTCTTGAAATCACTGAATTTAATTCTCAGGACTCAAGTGAAAAAAAAAATAGAGACAGGAGTGACTAATGGAGAAGTGCTGCCACCTGCACACAAGCAGCATGGAGGCTAGGAAGCAGCTGGGATTGAGAAACTTGCTCTAAAAACAATAGAGTATTTTTTTCTCTTCTTCTGCTCTAGAACAGAAATCAAATTCTTTCTCATCCTTTGAGGTTCTGAAAACATTTTCTTTATAATCTTTAGATAGAGCCTGTGAATGTAGCTCAGTTGGTAGAGTACAGTGTGCACAAGGCCTCATTTTATCCCAGCACTCCATAAAACTCAGCATGGTGTTGCACACTTGCAATCCCAGCTCTTAGGTGGTAGCAGGAAGATCAGAAGTTCAAGGTCATCCTCCATTACATAGCCTTATTCAGGCTAGCCTGGTCTAAAGGAGACCCCATTTCAAACAAAGAAGACAAAATCTTTTGGATGAAAGAGGCAGGGCTGGGAGCTGGAGAAATAACTCAGAGGTTAAGAGCACTGGCTGCTCTGCCAGAGGTTGTGAGTTCAATCCCCAGTACCCACATGGTGACTCACAACCATCTGTAATAGGATCCGGTGCCCTCTTCTGGCATGCAGGCAGAGCACTGTATATATACTAAATAAGTAAATACATAATAATTATATAAACAAGCAGGGCTGATTTAAAAGGTATTTTTGTTGTTTTTTGATCAGTCCAAACTGTGATACTTTGGCTTCTTCCCTACCCACAGGATTTCCATTTCCTAAACATGATGTGGTCTCCAAGTTGGATCAGGCAGCACCAGGGATCCTAGATCTGCTCAGTTCCAAGGAGAAAGATGTCCCAAAAGGCAACAGCACAGAAGACAAACAAGTTTATACTGATCCATTACCATCCAAGAGAGATAAAAGTAGCTGGGTAGAACAGGATCACTGGGGCTTTGATGATGAGAAGGTGGTGGGTGTGCACTGGGGCTATGAAGAGACTAGAACGCTCCTTGCAATTCTCAGTCAGACTGAATTTTATGAAGCTCTCCGAAATTGCCATAGGAACAGCCAAGTGTATGGGGCTGTAGCTGAGAAGCTTCGTGAGTATGGCTTCCTCCGGACCCTGGAACAGTGTCGGACCAAGTTCAAAGGCCTTCAGAAGAGCTACAGGAAGGTCAAGAATGGTCATCCACCTGAAACCTGCCCCTTCCTTGAGGAGATGGAAGCCTTGATGAGTGCCCAGGTCATTGCATTGCCCATTAGTAGCACGGAAGAGGCCACTTCCCATTCTGGCCAGGCAGACACTGAGACTGAGGAGCCAAGGCAGAGGGCCTGGCAGCCCAAGGATGGAGAAAAGACTATGGCTGAAGGGTCTGACAGTGATGACCTAGAGGCAATCCCCCAGGACCCTGACAACCCACCTGCATCTGTCCTCTTCAGAAGCCCAAGTGGTAAGGAACCTTTTTTGGGCTTTTGGTTTTAGGTATGAGGAGCAATGAAACTGGGCGTGGAGCCAGCCAGTTACCTGCCAGCTTGGCCATTTTAATAGGGAACAGAGGTACTTCTTAACTCTGTATATTTTATTCTCTTCTGGGAGCAAATGAGATAATAGTAAAAGATAGATTTTTTTTCTTACTTTTTTTTTAAATGCCTGGGGCCTTATAGTGCTAGGCAAACACTATACCATTAAGTTACATCTCAAACCTTAGACTTAAGATTTTTCAAAGAAATACACCCAAATAGTTCAAATGTCTTCAAAGGGGTACTTATTTTAAAAAATAAGTTAATATTTGCCTGTTAATAAAGCAGGTTCACTGAAAAAAAAAGATACTTTGTTGTTTTATTCCTTTTTAAATAGTAACTTTTTTAAAATGTGGATAAATCATGACTGAAGCAAATTGCTTTTCATTATCTTTATTCTTCTCATCTTTTCCTGCCTCTCTACTTTTCCTCCCATATTTTGGTTCTTTTCCGTTCTCTTTTACTCCCAGTAAGTGGGAAATGACAGAAGTGTTCTTGGTTGGGAGAGAACTGTGTGAACCTTCCTTCAGCTCTGTTCTTTCCTAAAAGCACGAAAGAGACCTGCAGTGTAGCATGTGTTCTTGCTTCTTTATTCATTCTGGCCTCCCAAGTCCTCCACCAAAAGACAAAATGCACAACTACAGGACCCTGCAGGTCTTTGCTCTTGCTGGGGTTGCTTAATGGAGACAGCAACAGGTGAAGATAGGCCAAGATAGGAATTAGCTAACAGTATAATTCTGAAAGAGGCAGTTCCTTGCAGTTTTAAGTCTTTTTTTTTTTAAATTAACTAAAATTTTAAAAATGTTATTTTAAAAACTTATAAATTCAAAAACCTACCAAAATTAATCAGATTAGTTTGAGTATTAATTCTGAAGCCATGGAGTTTCACACTTGATTTTACTCTTTTACTATCAAATATTAAATCATTCTATAGGAAGAAAATAGGAGTAGAAAATTTATCAGAGAAGTTCTGGATGGTAAGTTGTGGCTGACAATTGTGTGTCTTTTTTCCTGCCCAGTGATTTTTCTAGTTGGGATCAAAATTCCAGAAAAATTAGTAGATGGGAAGAGAAATGCACTTTATACATCTACTTTGTCTATATTTAGTTGTTGTTACTGTGACAAAATACCAGACAATGGCAACTTATGGAAGGAAGGCATTGTTTTGGTTCACTGTTGGAGTATGTCTACCATGCTGGGGAGGATGTGGTGGTGAAAGCTGCTCTCAGTGTGCCAGTGGGAGCAGGAAGTAGCTGGTTATGCTGCATCTGTAGTCAGGGAGCAGAAAGAGTGATGCATGCTGGTGTTCAGTTTGTTTTCTCCTTTCTACCTTTTAATTCCGTGTGGGACCACAGCCCATGGGATGATGTTACCCACATTCAGGGTAGGTCTTAGTTAAACCTTTCTGGAAACAACCTCACAGACATGCCCAGTTGATAATGAAGGTTAACCATCACAGTGCATAACTGTCCCAGTAGTCATATAAAAAGGCCTCTTTTAAATGGCTAAATGCTACTAATAAAGTTCTCTGAAATTGCTAAAGGATACAGAAACAAGCTAGGTGGTGGCACACACCTTTAATCCTGACACCTGGGAGGCAGAGGCAGGCAGATCTCTGTGAGTTTGAGACCAGCATGGTTTACAAGAGAAGTTCCAGGACAGCCTCCAAAGCCACAGAGAAACTCTGTCTCAATAAACTACAATAAATAAACAAACAAATAAATAAATAACACAGAAACAAAACAATCTATAATGCATGTATAGTTTTGGGGAACGTGAACATTTTAAATGTACAAACCTGAGCTTAGGTGGCCTCCCTCCCTCTCTCCCTTTCTTTTTCTCCTATAAACTGAACCCCAGGCCTCATGCATGTTTAGGGTACACTCTGTGCTAATGTCTCCAGCTTAAGTGGTTTTCTTTCAATCATGTAGTAAGACTGGAGAGTTGAGGCTCTAAAGCTCTGGGTTAAGTGATCCTGAAATTTCTCTTCTGGTGCAGGTGTACACTGGGGCTATGAAGAAACCAAGACTTACCTTGCAGTCCTTAGTGAGACTCAGTTCTATGAAGCCCTCCAGAACTGTCATCGCAACAGCCAGTTATATGGAGCAGTTGCTGAGAGATTATGGGAATATGGCTTCCTTAGGACCCCAGAGCAATGTCGAACCAAATTTAAAAGCTTACAAACCAGCTATCGGAAAGTCAAGAATGGTCAAGCACCAGAAACCTGCCCATTCTTTGAAGAAATGGATGCTCTGGTCAGTGCCCGAGTTGCTGTCCCACCTAGTGATGAGCAGAAAAAAGAAACAGCTTCTTGCTACCCCCAGGGAACCAGTAAAGCTGAAGCTGAGAAGCAAACCGAGGACACAGAAGAAGATTCAGATGATGAAGAGGATACTGAGCTACCCCCAGGGGCTGTTACAACCCGTGCCCCAGTCTTATTCCAGAGCCGCAGTGGTAAGGTTCTTTATTTTTACTTTTTGAGAGAGGGTTCATGTAGCTAAGATTGACCTTGAATTCCCTGCATAGCCAAGGATGATCTTAAACTCCAGATCATCCTGTTTCTACTTGCTAAGTGGTTGTACTGTAGGTGTGTATCTCCATGTCCAACTAAGATTCCTTCAGTTTTATGTAAATAGCAAAGGAAGGCTATCAGATTTAGGAGAAAAACCATGCAATTGAGAGCTGACCTATATACCCAGCTTTCCTGAGTTCTTATCTTTCTTCTCCATGTTTCCTATATATTAAAACAGCTCAGTTAAAAGCTGCACATTATTAATGTGGCATCCTTCAGCACACTACAGCATCACTTGGTTGCAAATATTGTAGATTTGCTATCACTTTCATGTGCCGCTAGGTTTCTAGACAGTTTTCACAGCAGCTAATCTAAATAGGAACATTTTCCAAGTAGTATTCTAGAGAACGAAGTTGATTTTTATAATTCCTGCTTATATTTTTCTAGTTTTAGCTTGTCCATCAACTATAGGGCTATGTAGAAACCTGATAACCCTTTTCGTTATGTATATGAATATTAATAAATATTAATTCATTTAACTTTATTTTACTTGCATTGGTATGAAAGTGTCAGATCCCCCGAAACCAGAATTACAGACAGTTGTGAACTGCCATGTGGGTGCTGGCTATTGAGTCCTCTGGAAGAGCAGCCAGTACTCTTAACCTCTGGACCATCTTCCAACCCCAGATATATTTTTTAAAAGATATTTTTATTTTATATGTGTGTATGTGGACCTGAGTAGATGTATATACAGCATGTGTTCAGTATCCTTCAAGGCCAGAAGAGTGTGTTGTATTTACTGGAATGGGAGATAGAGGCAATTGTGATCCCAGCAATGTAGATGCTGGGAACCAAATCCAGGTTCTCTGTAAGAGCACCATTTAGATGTGTCTGTCACTTCAGATAAACTTTTATCTGAAGGTTTCTGTGGGAATTGACTGGATCTCAGCTGCTGTATAAGAAAAAAAAAAAAAAAATCCAATATGGTTTTTTCTTGTAGGAAGAATTGTAATTTTGGAGTCATACATGTTAGTTATGTGTATGCCAATCTCCAATATTACCCAAGTGATTTAGTGCACATTACTTAACTCCTAAATTTGCATATGCATATGCATTGGGCTGAGGGTGTAGTTTAGTGGTAGAGTACTTGCTTGAACATACTCCAGGCTCTGGGTTAATCATTTACATTGCAAGTGAAAGGAAAACTACATTACAAGGCTGATGTAACTGAGGTACTATATGAAGTACTCACCACAGTGTAAGGCACATAGTAGGTATTGAATAAATAGTTTTCACTTCAAAAGTCTTTTAGATCAGCATTCTGATTTTGCATTGAACATCAGTATTTTACAAAAAAAAAAAAGTTGACTTCTGAGTTTGGGAAATATTACATAACATTCTTGGAGATGCACAATATATGTTCTCACACACACACACACACACACACACACACACACACACACACACACACATACATATATATATATATATATATATATATATATATATATATATATATATTTCCATCCATCCATCCCAGTTCCCTCTCCTTCCCTCCCTCCCATCCCATTCCCCCCCCTACTCCACAGGGAAGGTGATGCCTTCCAGGAGGGAGCATCAAAATCTGTCAAGTCATTTGGAGGAGGGACTAGGCCCTCCCTCATATTAAAGGTTCTAAGATCTCAAATCTAGCAAATCTCATATTTTATGGACCACCTTACAAATGTAAGCTTTAAGGGAATACATACTTACTCACACTCAGTATTCCAAGGAATTCAGGATCCAGAATTAACCTGAAACACTCAAATAAGTGCAAACTCTCATAGCCTAGGTTGAAAGGCTGACATTTGCTTTTTAGGGTGTTAAAAAGTTGCCTAGTTGGGCTAAATTACTGTGTTTTTGCAACATTTAGGTTTTGGAAAATTTCTAGTGTAACTTTCCTTTTTTGTGGGCCTTTGTTCTTTAAAAAACTGCTACATATTGTCTCTTCCTCCTCTTCCTCCCAAGTGCTAGGATTGAAAGTGTACACTACCATACCCAGTTTAAAAATATTTTAAAATACTTTAAAAGTTAAGTCTGTGCATGTGTGAGCTATGCACATGTGAGGCCAGAGGAATTAGATTTCCTAGAGCTGGAATTACTACAGGTGGTCGTGAGGCTGCTTGAGGCTGGTGCTGGGAACTGAATTCAAGTCCTCTATAGCAGTACATGCCCTTGACCTCAGAACCATCGCTGTAGCACCTCCCATATTTTTTACTTGTATTTTTTTATTTAGGGTCGGTCACATATACCACGGTACATGTTTAGAGTTGGTTCTCCCACTCTCCTGTGTGGGTTCCAGGAATTAAAACTCAGGTCATCAGGCTGAGCAGCTTGTACCTTTACCTGCTAAACCATTCTGCCCCCACCCCACACCTTTTTTTTTTTTTTATAATAGAATGAACTTATAAATTCAAAATGCGGAACTCACTGACTATTTGTAATCATCTAATGTAATAATTGTGCCAGGTTTGCTTTGTTGTGGTCATATAATTAAGGAATTGAATGACTCTTCAAATTGTGTTCTTGTATTAGGTTTTGAGGCTGGATTTGATAATGAAGATAATCTGAAACGAGATATTTCTGAGGAAGTACAGCTGCATAGGACATTACTTGCAAGGTCTGAAAGGAAAATTTCCCATCATGTTAATCAAGGTAAAGCTAGTAAGGATGAATGTTTATCAGCAAGCCAGTGGGAAAAGACTCAAAGAGAAAAGAAAAGAAAACTGGCCCTCCCAGAGAAGAGTATAGGTACAGTCCTGACTTATCAGAGAACAGGCCTGGGAGACAGACCCTATAAATATCTCAGATATGGCAAAAGATTTGGCCAAAACTCCCATCTCCTGTATCAGGTATCCCATCAGGTAGAGAATCCATATAAATGTGCTGACTGTGGGAAAAGCTTCAGTCGGAGTGCACGCCTCATCCGACACCAAAGAATCCACACTGGAGAAAAACCTTATAAGTGTCTTGACTGTGGAAAAGGTTTCCGTGACAGTTCTAATTTCATTACCCATCGGAGAATCCACACGGGAGAAAAGCCTTACCAGTGTGGCGAATGTGGAAAACGCTTCAATCAGAGCTCAAGCCTTATAATTCACCAGAGAACCCACACAGGAGAAAAGCCTTACCAGTGTGCAGACTGTGGAAAAAGCTTCAATAACAGTTCTCATTTCAATGCACATAGGAGGATACACACAGGAGAGAGACCCCATGTATGTCCTGACTGTGGTAAGAGTTTTAGTAAGAGTTCTGACTTGCGTGCACATCACAGAACCCACACAGGAGAGAAACCATATGAGTGCCACGATTGTGGCAAGTGCTTCAGTAAGAGCTCTGCCCTTAATAAACACCGAGAGATCCATACACGAGAAAAGCTGCTGTCACAGTCAATGTCTAAGTAAGCTCCTGAGGAAAGGCCTCAGTAAATGCAGTGTGTGAAAGTCCTTTCCTGTTCTGTTCTGGCTTAGGAGGCACTTCTCAGGATTTTTGCCATTGTTTGTTCCTATGCTTCCCAAATGTAGCCGAGTTAAATGTCAGTGGTTTTAAGATGAAAAGTAGATTTTTGTCTAAACTGATGGTAATAACGTCTTCCCTCACGGTGCCTGTGTTGTTCCCTTTGAGGGGACATAGTATATCCTGTGGCTCTCATCTTCCACTCCTCCTGTCATACAGTGCACTTCAATGGGAAAACTCAGCTCAGCACTTTGCTAAACAAGTTGTGGAATGCTCACTAACTGGGCCATCCTGCTCACTTACACTTGTGAATACTCTTCATTTATCTTTAAGGAGAGTTTAAAGTCCATCTTGGTTCTACCTTTTTCCAAGAATCTGGGGCTAGGGATGTAGCTCAGTGGTAGAGCATTTGCCTAGTATGTACAAGGCCCTGGGTTCAATCCTGAATAACACACAGAGACAGAAAGAGGGTGAATCAAGGAAACATTGTAAGCCTTCTATAAACACTGGCTTTCTTAGTTTCTTCTAGATTGTATAAGGGTCGTAATAGAATATACTGCATTACAGCACTTGTTTGATTTTTCTTTTATTTTTTCTCCTTTCCTCCTCTTCATCTAAATTTCATCTGTCCCTTATGAACTAGAAGCCAAAAGAGCAAATTAGATGGATGTGGTGACCGAAAAAGCACTTAAAGCTACCAACAGGAACTGTCTATTTTTCTTACACTCCATATACATATGGTTGGTTGGTGTGTGTGTGTGTGTGTGTGTGTGTGTGTGTGTGTGTGTGTGTATATATCAGCCACTGCCACTTTACCCTAAATGACATGGAAGATGGTGGAGCTATCAATCTGCACACACACATACTCACTCAACTATACAAATAAAAGTATCTATTTAAATACAAAAGTAATTATGGTTTTCTTTTTTGTTTGCTTGTTTTGTTTTTTCAAGACAGGGTTTCTCTGTGAAACAGTCCTAGCTGTCCTGGAACTCACTCTGTAGACCAGGCTGGCCTTGAACTGGGAGATACACTTGCCTCTGCCTCGGATTGCTGTGATTAGAGGCATGTGCCCCAACCCCAAGGTTGATGGGTTTTCAAAATTAAGTGGTTTGAATTAATTTTTACTATTCATAGACTTATGATAAGCACTGTACAATACAAGTAAAATAGTCCCTACTGGAAAACAGATAGTACATGGACAGATAACCACAAATTTAATTTTTAAAGACAGGGTCTCACTATGTACTACTGACTGACTTGGAACTCACTACGGAGATTACACTGGCCCTGCACTTAGAGATTTGACTGGCTCAATCTTCAAAGTTGTATCACCCTACCATGACAGGCAGTAACTGTTTTAAAGAAATTTAGAAAGCTAAATAGTGTTACTATACTAGATGTAAGTTTTAACATAACTTGCTCAGGAAACAGAAGCATTCAAAGGAAAAAAAGTAACTAGATAAATTACAGTGAGATACTTTGCAAAACTAGTTGTTCTAGATGGGTAAGATGTGGGAAAACAGGAAAACAAAGGACATCAGAGATGGAGTACTAGAGGGAGACCCTGAGGTGTACTGTGCTGTGCTTACTGAGGCCAGGGCAGCAGCTTGGCTCAGGGAAAAATGAGTTTTAGACTAGCTCCTCTGAGAGACGAACACCAGAAATTAGCATCCATTAAAGATAACTTTTGACGAGCAGGTCAGAGAAAAGATGGCCATGGTCAGATGACCAGGACTGGGAATAACTATCTTTCACATTTTACTTTTATTAGATATCCATGGCTAGATTAAGATCTGAGGTAGTAGTAAGGAGATAAGACTTCAAAAATTTATTAGGATGGATAATTAACTAAGGTTCTGGTATTAAGGAATCCTAAAAGAACATTAACAAGTAAGGGAAAATTGTATCTCAATTATGCTGTCTAAGCAAGCAGGAAGGTACAAGAAACCCCTGTCTAAATCAGGGCCTCAGGATCTGAGATGGCTTTGGAAGTGAGCTGCAATATCAAGAAAAATGGGGATTACTGGCATTAGTATTAATCTGTCTGTGTATAGTACTGTGGAAAAGGCATAAGGGTATTAGCAAACTTGGCTCCAAATGTCTTATATGTTAAACTGCTGTTTCTCTTCCTGTAAAGCAGAATAATGTTTACACCAAGTCTGCCCCTCAGGGATCATGTTAATAAAAGTTATGTCCATAAAGCTCTCTGTTTCATCAGGTGTTTCGGTGTGAATTTTATATAAGAAAATTATGTAAAAGTATTACCTTGGTCATAAGGTCTTATGACCAAATTGTAGATGGTAGAAAAATAAATTCTCTGAGTCCCCCCCCCCCTTCTTGTTATGTTACCTGCCTGAATTTTTACATTGTAGGCAAAGGAACAAATTACAATCACATCAAGATGACTGGGTAAGGAAAATGAATCAGGTTTTAAATTACATAGGACCCTTTAACTTCCAAATGTGGAGACATTATAAAAGAAACAAGGTGAATTCTTATTACTAGAGGAAGACCCAGATCATCTCAAACTACCTCACAAATACTGCCTAGTCTGCCATTGCCAAGGGTGTACAGAAGCAAAAGTAAGCCTAAGAGAAAGTACTATGGAAAACAAGACATTTAGGCCTCTAACCCTTTAGTAGACATGATAGTGACCTGCGCTCATCATGATTTCTTAGCACTGTCAACTACTTTTCCATTGAATATATTAAACATACTTAATTTTATGTCAATTTTTATTCTATAACAATTTTAAAGGGTATAAAATACCTACATCAAGGGTGAAGATGTAGCTTGGTGGGAACGTGCTTGCCTAGCATGTTTAAGGCCCTGTATTCAATTCCCCAGCACAGTAAAGAATATTATCATGGTCTGTGCTGCCCAAGGCCATGTTGATGTCCTAAGTCTATATTGCTATGGTGATCTATAATGGTATCTGTGATGTGTGTTACCATAGGAGTCCTTGTAGATGTCCATGATTTGTGCTGCCACTGACTAACGGGCAAGGTGAAAAGTTTCTACAACCTGATAAGCCTCTCCACCAATGCAGCAATCCAAATCAGACCCAACTGAATTCGAAAAGGCACATATTTAATGCTCCCAGATGGCCTTCCAGTCTCCCAGAGGGGATACAGGAAAGGGAGACAGTTTAAATACCCTGTGGGAGTGGTTTTGAGCATCTCTTGGGGAGGGGTCATCATTTGGCGCACTTTCTGAGTTGCAGCAGGGTTTGGAGAGATAAGAGATGGGGCTTGGGTGGAACCTCCACAGTAACATCCCAGATTCTTTGGGTATGGATGCCAGGGACTGGGGTGAAGCTTCCTTGTGGAAACTTCTTTTACAGTGCAATCGATGACTACAGGTTCAGTTGAGAATGAGAGACAGAAAGTTTCTGTGACCTTTTCCTCCCCACACCCCAGTCTAGACAGGAAGCACTGAAGAGAACTCTTAAAAACTGTGATAGAGATTCTGAAGTATATATAGCTTTTCATAGCTGATGGCTTCTGACAGAGGTGGGGTAGGGAAGGACTTAGTTTTCTTTAAAAGGTTGGCCACGGGGAGTTTGACCATGTTTCAGTGAGTAGTATATGGGCAACACAAATCGGACTTGATATTTTATTTTCCTTTTCTTTGGGGGAGGTCAAAAGGGAGCTGGGGTGGACCTAGGAAGATAGGTATGTTATGTGAAACTCCCAAATAATCAATAAAAATATGTTGGGAGAAAATACTACATTTTATGGATTTAAAAAAAATCTGTAACTGAATAGTTAGAAATGTGAGGTCATAAAACACATATCTAAGAACTTCAAAAGTTTAAGTATTTCTCTCTACTGTGCATCCTTAAAAGAAAGACACACAGAAATCTCAACCTTAGTAATTGAATTAAGGGTGTCATCAGGTTTCTTCTCTGAGATCAGGGAAAACATGTGTTCTAAGAAGGAGAGCAGCAATTCAAGCATATGTTACTGTTTTAGGGTTTTTAATGCTGTGATAAAACACCATAACCAAAAGTGAAGTGAGGAAGAAAGGGTTTTATTTTCTCTTATAATTTGTATCCATCATCCTAGAAAGTTGAGGCAGAAACTAGAGCTGAGCAATGGAGGAGTGCTACCTACTGGCTTGACCCTGTGGCTTGCTCAGTTTCCTTTCTTATTCCACCCAGAGCCACCTGCCTAGGGTGGCATTACTCTCCGGGGGCGGGGGGGTGCAAACCAACTGATTAAGCACTGATTAGGCCAATCTGGTGGCAACATTTTCTCAGTTGAGTGTCCTTCTTCCCAAATGGCTCTAGCTTGTGTCAAGTTGAAAAAACTATTCAGGACATTTGTTATCTGTTAAAATCTTTTTCTTACTATGCAGAACCAAACCAATCTCAGTTGTCCCTTGTCTTTAGTGAAAGTGGCCATGGTATGTGTGTTTATATAAGTCTGTGCCTGTGGACCATCATGTGGGGATGAGGTTATAGGAGATCTAAGAGTCATAAAAGCCACAAAGCCACCATTACTAGAAAGATCTTTTAACTCTGTCCTGGTACTGTGGAAGTCCTGGAAGCTTCCATAAAGAAAGCTAAATAGAAGCTAATTTTAAAACCAAGTTCCAGCTTTATGTCTTTCTCAATTCTAACCAGCAATTCTTTCCTTTCTGTTAAACTGAAGTAATTACTTTAATTTTCTTTATATATTTTTAAAGATACTATGAGAAGGGAAAGTCAGATTCTAGCGCTGTCACTAGAGTCACCTGACAACTAGGCACCCACACAAATGGTTTCGGTGTGCAATGTGGCCTGGCATCGATAGTCTTGAGAAATAATACTTGAAAGGGTTAAATGAAATGGAGGGATTCTGATTAAAGCTAACAAAACATAGAAGTCTTCCTGAAAACAAATACCTTCAACTTTTCAGAAGCCTTATGATCACTAATGGAGAGGGAGTGCTAATTTAAAAAGAAGTCAATAGTGGAGTGATGGATTTAGTTAATGACCCTCCAGTCCTCCAGCAAATAGCATGGAGGTGAAGCATGCAAGGCCCCAGGGCTCTCAGTCTGAGATATCACTGAGCACTTACCATATGTAAGATGCTGGTGTCAATACCCCACATACACTTGGTACTGAGCTTCAAAGGAAGTAGCGGACAGTCCACTGAGTGGGAAGTAGCAGGAGGTCTTGGCTATAACATACAATCGGAAGTAGTTCACCTCATCACAGCTCAAAAGTGTAACACTTTGGGCTTCAGGTGATTCCACCTCTTTCTCAGTTCAGATCTGGTATTGTCAGAAGCGAAGATGTAACTGATGGATTCATAAGACAGATCCCACACCTGAGATGGGGTCAAATTAAATGTTTCCGCTGCCAGCTGATATTCTTGAGAAAGGTATGTTGCAAACACACCCTTATCATCAGTCTGTCAATGTAAACAAGAACAGTTCAAAATAAACAAACAAGTGCTTTGTAAAAATTAACTTTTTTTGAGACAGGGTTTCTCTGTGTAGCTTTGGAGCCTGTCCTGGAATTCACTTTGTAGACTAGGCTGGCCTCGAACTCAGAGATCCACCTAGCTATGCCTTGACAGAGCTGGGATTAAGGGGGGTGTGACACTACCACTCTGCCAAAAATTAACTTTTTTTGTTCAGAACCTATTTTCCCATGCTCTTTTAAACAGTGAAAAGAAACTTGCAAATGCACTTCTATAACAAATTTGTTTATACTTAAAAAAAAAAAAAGCCAGAGTACTTTAACCCTGGCGCACATTCCAAGCACATAAAGACCTTTAAAGCATATCCACGTCCAAGACTCATTTCAAATCAAATATAGCAGGGTCCTGCTGGATGGGTACTGGGCACCAGCATTTTCTCCCAGACACTGGCTTACTGCTTCTCAGAACCAAAGCAATTATCACCTGAGGCCTTTGTAGCTTCCCCATCCCCCTCTAGATCTCCTACTGAGGCATTGTCTCCAGGAACTCTGGGCAGTAGGCAAGATAATAAACATATGACTTAATTCAATGTAGCAACTAAAAAAGAGCAGGAATAGAATACTTCTTACACAGATCACAGAAGGATGAGCAATGCTGTACCAGAATCCAAAGTGATGCTGGTCGTAAGAGGGAACTGTCTGGCTTTTGATGTTCGAGGTCAAACAAAGTTCTAGATGAAAGGAGAAAATCCTATTAAAAGCAAGTAAGTGAACTTCTTCAGTGAATACCAGGCAGACTAACAAGAACACTCTTCAGACTCGTGATGTAAGCAATTTCATTATTCTACAGGATGTACTGTCCCACCTGGGGTGTAGTTTAGCAGAAGAGTGCCTGTCTGCAGGTGCAAGGCTCCACACTCACTTCCACCACTACACACAAACACACAAACTGCAGTTCAGATGATGTCCTTGTACATACACCTGTCAGTGCTGTGATAGCAGCTGTACCAGGCAAGGAGCTACTGCTTTCTTCACAATGGTGGGCTTCCCTTGCTTTACCAAGATGAAAGACTACAGGTCTGGAATATAATAAGCCTGTATATTTCTTCACAGAGCGTCACACCCATTGATGTTGCTTTAAGACAAGGTCACACTATGTAGCGCTGGCTGGCCTGGAACTTACTATGTATACTAGGCTGGCCTTGAACTCAAGAGATCCATCTTTCTCTGCCTCTGCAGTGCAGAGATTAAACGTGTGCACTATCATTCCTGGCCTAATACTGGCTTTTTGGGATGTATTTGTTGTCTTTTGATGAGCTCCTTAAGGAGGAGACTGTCTACTTAGTTTACTGCTCCATTCTCAGCAAATGGTGTAACGACAACTCATAAGCATAGTCACAATCAAGTGTGCAGTGGTTAGTCAGGATGTAAAATGGATTTACAATTTCCCTAAATTTTAAACATGTTTCTTAATTTTTATTTTATGTGTATGGATGTTTTTCCTATGTATGTCTATGTGCTACTTTTACACTGTTGTGAAATATTAGTTTAAGATGTGTTACATTCATTTATACTGTGGAATATTTGTTTAATGAAGCAAAGAGAGTTACATTCTTTTATGTTGCATTTGTTTAATAATTCTGTGTTACGCTGCCTGCCTAAAACACCTGATTGGTCTAATAAAGAGCTAAATGACCAATATCTAGGCAGCAGAGAGAAATAGGCGGGGCAGGAAGGCAGAGAGAATAAATAGGAGGTGAAATCTAAGGAAGAGAGTGAGGAGGAGTGAGAAAGGAGAAGAGACAAAGACACCAGGGGCTATCTATCCAGCCACATAGTCAGGCACGAAGTAAGAAGGAAAGAAAGACACTTAGAATAAAGACAGGTAAAAAGCCCAAAGGCAAAACATAATTAAAGAGAAACAGGATTATTTTAGTTAGAAAAGCTGGCTAGAAATAAGGCAAGCTAAGGTCCAACATTCAGAAGCAAGGATAAGTCTCTGTTCATTTATTTGGGAGCTGGGTGGTAGGCCTCCAAAGAGTTAAAAAAAAAAAAAAATCAAAAAATGAAACCAACTACAGCTACAGTTTACCTAGTGCCCGAGAAGGGAGGCCATAAGACAGAAGACAATGTCAAATCCACTGGAACTGAAGTTAGACACAGTTGTGAGCATCCATGTGAGTTCTGGGTATTGAACCCCAGTCTTCTAGAGAACACCCATTGCTCTTAACTGCTGAATCATCTCTCTACCCAATTTCTCTAATTTTTGAGACAGGTTTCTCTGAGTAATCTAAGCTAGTCTTAAAACTAGTAACCCTCCTGTTTCAGCCTCCCACAAGGTAGGAATGTAGACCATGCCTGGCTCTAATTCTTAGTTTTAAAGTAAATGTTATACATTTACATGGAGAAGGAGAGAGAAAGAGAGGACCCTGTGAGTCACCCAAATAGAACTCAGGTCATTATGGCTGGCAGAATACATCTCTACATGTGAACCCATGTGTTAATTTTATTATAGTCATTTTCAAAAATCTAAATGACCTTTATTTTTCAAGCAAACAAACAACAACAGACTGAGTTCCCAGCACTAGGGACCGTAGCAGTCAGTAAAGAAGATGGACACAGTCAGAATAAGAGTCAGAGAGCCCTGCCACTGTAAAACTTACCTTCTAACAGAAGCTAAAACTTTCAGCACTTAAATGAGACCCAGAAAGCGCACACACACCCTATGTCTTAATTTGTAAATATCTGAATTTTAGAATAGTACTTTTCCACATAAATTTTGCAATCTGGGTCCTGGAGGAAGGAGGACAAGAGGGGAATCTGTAATGAGTGGGGGTGTCTTTCAAGGGCGTGAGTGGCGACATGAAATTCTATGTCTTACCCAGAGGTATCCGGTGTTGCCTCACAAAATCCACCTGACCCAGGGATCCTCCCTCGGGGTAGTTGAGGAATGTCCCGTGCCCGATCCTGTCAGGAAGCAGGTCTAGCAGCATTTGTGTTTCTTTTTTCTTATCTGGAATCTTCAAAAAAGTGAGAAGAGGAAATCACTGGCCTCTGCCAGTAACTGAGGTATTGTAATCTGCCCTGAGTAGTTAATGCCAACATTTTTAGAAAACAAAATTACCTAAACCTTCTCAAACCTCCTCAGATCTATCAATCCTTTATGGCCCAATAATAATCTCACGAAGTATGAACATAAAGAAGTAAAAGCTAGCTGGGCGGTGGTAGCACACCCCTTAAATCCTAGCATTCAGGAGGCAGAGGCAGGCAGATTTCTGTGAGTGCAAGTCCTGCCTGGTCTACAGAGTGAGTTCCAGGATAGCTGGAACTACACAGAAAAAAAACCTGTCTTGAAAAACAAACCAAATAAAAAGTAAACACTAAGAAAAATTAAATTCCACAACAAAACAAACCCCATTAATTCTATATGTGTATATGTATGTGTGTCTGTGTGTGTGTGTGTGTGCATGTGTTCACACATATTAGAAAACAAGTAGAGAAGTATATATACTGAATTTAATACTGCCTCTTGGCAGGACTTCACGTCCTTTCTTTGGGTGCTATAATCCCTTACACTTGAAATTTCTTCAGATATATAAAATTTTTAGCCAAAAAACATAAAAAATTTTTGAAAATACTATTTACAATCTGAGATGGTGGGGTTAAGGGTGAAAAATTAACTTCTTCAGACTCCAACCCCCAGTACTTGGGAGGTAGGGGCAGAGGGATCAGAAATTCATGGACATCCTTGGCTACAAAGTGAATTCCAGGCCAGCCTGGGTTACATGAGACCCTGTCTCAAAAAAAAAAAAAAAAAAAAAAAAAAAAAAAAAAAAAAAAAGAAAGAAAGAAAGAAAGAAAGAAAGAAAGAAAGAAAGATGTTTCTCCAAGATCAGCCAATTTCTACTAGCTATTTGCAAACAACTTTATTTTTTAAGTTATAACCTGCCCTCTCCACTCTATGACAATAATATTTACCTCTGCAAGATGCAACGCCAACTTCAGTCCTGCTTTTTTAGCTTCTAAAAGAGGTTCCAAGAAGTCTTTTGCTTGTCCTATCTTGAAAATAAAATGAGCATGCATGAGAATACTGAGCAAATGAGGGATCTGGTGTTCTGCCCCAATCAGAGATAAACTAACGGCAGAATGGTTTCATTTGAGCCCTCTTGCTTACTTTAAGGAATACACCATGAAAATCCCTGACCTTGAATCTTAAGCCCAGTACCAGTGAGCTCAGGTCAGTAAGCAAGTTGAGTATTATAGGCCAAAGTTTTTATTTTACACAGATGTTTAGTATTATGGAGAACTCATTTAATTTAGGAAGCAACAACAATACAAGCACATAAGCACACACGCTCACACACACAAACATATACAAAACAAACTTAACAAAAATATACAAAAATCACAAGATAATCCACAGCAAAGAATTTTTTGGCCCCAAATATCAAGACTTGTTTGAATCTTTCACTCAGTAAGCTGATGCAATCTTTCTTTCTAGGGGGCTTTTAGGATATAATTACAATCTTAACACCCCTATCTATCTATCTATCTATTTATTTATTTATCTATCCATCTATCTATTTATCTAATCTATCTATCCACCCACCCACCCATCCATCCATCCATCCATCATACATATTAGAATTAACTTCTGGGTACAGAGACTGTTACTAATTGTATAATATCTTTAGAAGAATGGAGAGAGTGGTCATTTCTAATAATATTTATAATGTATTTTCACAGTATTTGCTCAAGAACCCTTAAGAAACACTATGCTACATATTCTGGTGATCTAGGGCAGATTAGGGCTTCATTAGGTATCTGATGGACCTAATGCGTGATGCTCCAGACTAACCCTCATCCCACTGACTGATTCTGCCACTAAGAGATAAAATACAGTAACTTACAGTAGGATCTCCACTGAGGTCAAGGCCAAGAACTGTATCCTCAGTCGAGAGGAAGAACTCTTTAGCCAGTTCAACAGTCTCTCTGGCTACTGTCAGGCCACCTCTTCTGTCAATTGCCATCAAATACCTTTAATATTAAACAAAAAACAAAACACAATTGATACTAACCTGGCAGGAAGATACTTTGATCACAGTTGAAGCCAGGAATGGGAACATGAGTGCCTATAATCAGATTATCTGGAAGGTGGAGGCAGGAAGGTCATCCTGAGCTATAAACTGAGTTTAAGGCCAGTCTGGGATGCATGAGACCTGTCTCAGAAAAAAAAAAAAAAAAAAAAAAAAAACCAAACCAAACCAAACCAAAAAACCTCCACTAATTTAAAATCAACTAATCTCAGAAAGGGCTACCTGTAATCATATGCCTTTTTCTCATGAACTTAACTGCTATCATTGATGCTACTAAGCACAAAGCTACCAGAAAGTAAGAGCAACTTAGAACTACAAAAATACCTGAGAATGGGTAGAGTTTGAGGGCAGCCTGGGCCACATTAGACCATGTCTAGACCCTGTCTCAAACAAAATGAAAAAAAAAACAAAAAACAAAAAACAAAAAACAACAACAACCATAAACACACATTTGAAAAACGTTGATGCACATAAAAAAGATATTTCTGAATATTGCTGGAAAGTGGCTCGCTACTTGGAATATAGCTTACCCTGAAAGGCAGTGAGTCTAAACATGACACTGTACTTTGTTACACAGAAGGAGACATGAATGTCTAAGTAGCATCAGTATCTAATCTGTTCAAATTTCCAATAATCTCACCTTTTTGTTTGTATCTTTGGGTGCTGTCTTTTGTTTTTAGTTGATTCTGGATCTAAATCAAGTGTGCAGTTTTCCTTAGTCACTTTATCTCTGATTTTGTGTGTGGGTATGAGCCATCATTTGTAAGCAATGCATGTACAGGCAGGGTGTTGAGCATGTGATGGTCAGAGGACAATCAGGTGTGGGTCCTCAAGCACCTTCCACCTTTTGTCTGAGACAGTCTCCCATTGGCCTGCACTTCCTCATGTAGGCCAAGCTAGCTGGGCTGTGAACTTCCAGGGATCTGCTTGTCTTCACCTCCTATCTCACCATCTCTAGGATTACAGCATGGACACTTGGCTTTTTATAGGGGTTCTAGGGATTTGAACTCATGTCCTCACACTTGCTTTACCAACTGAGCTATCTCCCAAACCTCTTAATTCTCTTTTAATCTATTCCTATTCACATCTCTCCCATTCTCATTTCTATCCAACCTTTTTTCTTATAATTTGTTTGTCCTACAAAGAATCCCACAGTTTGGATTCTGTTGATTGCATCCTTATGTGAACATGTCCTCTTGTATTTCTTCCTTCCTTCCTTCCTTTTTTTCTTTTTTTCCAAGACAAGGTTTCTCTGTGTTGCTTTGGAGCCTGTCCTGGAACTCACTCTATAGACCAGGGTAGTCTGAAACTCAGAGATTCACTTGCCTCTGCCTCCCCAGTACTGGGATTAAAGGTGTGGACCACCTCCACCCAGCCTCCTCTTGTATTTTTGATAAACTGATTAATTGGATCTAGTCTAGAAGCTTAATTAGATCAGATTTAATTTTTTTTGGCAAGAAAAAATAGGTGATAAAGCCAGGCATCATGGCACATGCCCATAATCAAAGCATTTGAAAGGTAAAGGCAGGAGGATCAGGAGTTCAAGGACAACCTTGTCTATATAGCAAGTTCCAGGCCAGCCTGGGCTACTTGACTCTGTCTCAAAAAGCTGGCTTTGTTTACAGTATTGAAGATGTAATGGTGACTCAAAGACAAGGACTCTGGCCTCTCTGAATGTACACTCCAGTCAAAGATCGTGCATGCTTCATGACAATACAAACTAATGACATAGAGGAACACAGGTGAGGAGGGGATTTGAGTGCCAGGAACATGCTGGACAGACTGGTCTCTCTGAGGAAATAATAGCCGAATTGAGACCTGAATAATATGAAAGCAGATGTGTAAGGTCATGGTGGAAGGCATAAGTGCCAGTAAGTGATAGGCATCGAGATGGACGCCTTAGCCTATAGGAGAGAGCAAGCAGTCTTGTCATGTGGGACTATGTGGGTAGCTATTAGAAGTCCCCTTCAGCTTAATAGGAATTAAGAAACCATATTCAACTTAAGCAAAAAAATAGTAGAATTTTACTTCAAGGTGACTAAATTCAGAATTGTATTCTTACCTTAAGCAATATGGTTGTTGATTTTATTTTTTTTTTCTACTGTAGGTAAAAATCAGATAATACAGATAATAGTTGATTTTTACAAAATCCATCACCTTTACCAGTAGACAGTAAAACATCACATTCTGCTTTTTGAAAGGGTAACTATTATTAACGCACCACCTTCTTACCTAACATCAATATCTAACTTTTCTTGTTTGCATTGTTTTATGCCTTCAAGTATGGATTCCACATAAATCTTCTTCGTCATTCCTGGAAAGAGTGTAGAGGAACATATGTAAAGACATTATCATCTATTTCATCTTTCAAACAGCACCACTCTCTGCTATGCTAGGGCCTGGTTAAAGGTGAGTGAAGTGTGGCCTTTAGTGGAACTTTTTTTTCAATATTTCATCTTCTGTGTGTACCCATAGAGGCCAGAAGAGGGCATCAGATCTGGAGCTGGAGTTACAGGTTGTGGTGAGCCACCTGATATGGGTACTAAGTATCCATATGTCTAGACCCTGTCTCAAACAAAATGAAAAAAAAAAAAAAAAAAAAAAAACAAAAAACAACAACAACCATAAACACACATTTGAAAAACGTTGATGCACATAAAAAAAGATATTTCTGAATATTGCTGGAAAGTGGCTCGCTACTTGGAATATAGCTTACCCTGAAAGGCAGTGAGTCTAAACATGACACTGTACTTTGTTACACAGAAGGAGACATGAATGTCTAAGTAGCATCAGTATCTAATCTGTTCAAATTTCCAATAATCTCACCTTTTTGTTTGTATCTTTGGGTGCTGTCTTTGGTCCTTTTAAAGAGCAGAGGGGCTCTTAAGTGTTGAGTCATCATTCTGGCCCCCAAGGCAAAACGTTTAAGTTTAGTATTCTTTGTCTGTCTGTGGACCTGGAGACTGAACTTAAGCCATCATGTTTGCTAGGCAAATGCTCTACCACCGAGTCACATTCTTATTCCTAAAAAGCATGGCCCAAGCTGTCCTCAAACTCACCATCCTCCTGACCTCTTCAGAATATCCTACCATTATGTGCTATCACAACAGGCTATTTCAGTTAATGACTGGATTTTAGGAAAACTAAAAAGACAGAGTTTAAAAAGTGAAAAAAAAAAAAAAGCAACTTTAGGAATAATAAGTGCTTTATAAAAATGTTCATAAACAAAGGTAAAAGTAACAAAACACAGAAAATAAAAAGACCAAATGACAAGCAATACAAGCCCAAATGAAAATTAATCTTTGTATTCTGACTTCCACATGTGTGCTATGGCATATTCCTCATACAAAAGTAATAATTTTTTAACTTAAAAAATAAGTAAGAGCCAGTCATGGTGGTGCTACCTTAATCTTGGCATTTGGAGGGCAGAGGCAGGATATCTGAAGTTTTAGGCCAGTACAGTCTACAAAGTCCCTGTTTTCAAAATAACCAAATAAGTACATAAAAATATTTTTCCTTTAGCAGAATGTTTTTCTTCTATTCTAGGAACCCTGCTTAGGGTGTGCCTCTCATCCATGGCCTCAGAAATGGCATTTCAAGTTTAGAGTGCTCAAGTCTACCATGGGGTGCCTTGTAAGACTTCCAAAAAAGCCTATGAAACTGCCTTTTACTTGTCATGCTTTTTTTTTTCTTTTTTAGAACTTTCAATATAATAGAAAATTATAAATGAAAAGTAACCACAATCCCACTATCAATCGATAACTACATCTTATTTACTACTGTATATATGTTTAGCTGATGAAATGCCACTAGCTTTATATGTTCAGTTATTTAACACTGCATTAGGTAATTCCACCTGGAAGTGTCTTTGCAAGCAGACTTTTTTTTTTTTCCTGGAGATAGGATTTTATTAAGTTGCTCTGGTTGGCCTAGAACTCCCTATACAGACTGGGCTGGCCTCAAACTCAGAGAGATCTGCCTGCCTCCACATCCCAAGTGCTGGGATTAAAGGTGTGTGCACTACATCTGGTTGCGAATATTTTTTTCTTAGTTTATTTGTTCCTGTTTTATGTGTGTATGTTCCCATATATGGACATGCACATGCTACATTTTATAACTTGAAACTGATTCTAGTTTAAAACTGTGAGATCAGAATCTCCTTTTCCCATTTTAACATTAATAGTTTCAAATAGTTCTTAACTGGCTATATATGTTTTAGTCTAAGATAACCTAGGTCTGTTCAGGTCAAGATAAACTCAATAGTAACATATAACATCTCACGATTACAAAAAACAAAAAAACAAAACAAAAACACAAATCCTCCTGCTCCTGAGATCCTGGCCATGTAGCCAAGGACAGGCAGAAACTTACTTTTCTCTCATTTCTGCCTTCAGAGTATTACAGGTGTGAGACACTAGGCCTAGCTTGATAAAGCTCTTATGGAAGGTTCTATAAAATTCCTGCAAACCATATCCAGCTCAATTCTGTCCCCAAAGGGCTTAACACTTTACAACTTGTTCCCAACCTAATACTATTAGTATCTAAGGAGTCACTGAATACCTGACATTTCCGTGACTGCAATATTATAGTACTGTATAGCCACTTAAGTGACATCATTCCACAAGTGCAGGAACAAGAACAGCCTTTTCTGGAGACAATGCAAAAGTGATGTCCTTTGTGTGTATGTGCAAATCTGTGATGAGGCCAGAGGACACCCCTAGCTATTCCTCCTCAGGTGTTTCACCTTGCTTTCTGGGACAGATTCTCACTAGCAAAGGGCCTACCTGCTGACTGGCTGCCTGCCCATCAAGCCCCAGGAATTTGCCAGTCTACACTTCCCTTGTGCTAAGATTGTAAGAGCGCTATGCCCAGTCTTTTTATATGGCTTCTGGGTCTTGAACTCTGACCTTTATGCTTATAAGACAAGTACTTTATCAACTGAGTGTCTCCTCATGTTGTCCTTTTCTTGAAGAAAACAAAAACAAAACCCTAAACGAGGAGGATTAGAAGATTAAAGAGATGCTATTTCCCCTTCTTTATCAAAGAGTGCTTTTTATGTTTAAGATTAACTTCACAATGAGCATCACTGTGGCTCAGAAGTACATCACTTGCCTACAATATATAAGGCCCTGGACTTGAAACTTAGCAGCATCACATACATTTTTTAAAAGCCATTTTCAGCATCACTAACATACATCGTAAAATTATTATTATTTTGTTGTTGTTGTTGCTGGGTAATGGAAGCAAACATGAACCTGTGTAATCAGAACATACAGCAACAAGACAATACATTCACACTGAGAAGTAATTAAAGTCTACCAGTAGCATGTTCTCCTCTGGGTGTGCTCCTCAGCTCCAGGTACTTGACACCGTCATCTGCAAATTCTTTAATGACATCTTTTGTGACCTGATAATAAAGGCAATGTACAGAAAGTTGACAATTCCAGTGAAACGGCCAAGAGATACAGTTTGATTTCACTTATTAAACTTGACTGGCAAAGGGTGTAGGATGCCGTCCCCAATGTAAACCATGTTAGTTCAGCAACAGTTCCCATAGCCTCACTCCCATGTGAAAACTAAGTCTGCATATTAACCATACTTTCTGTTTTGTGTTTTGATTTCTGTTTTTTTTTTTTTTTTTAATTTTTGAGACAGGTAGGTGTGTGTGTGTGTGTGTGTGTGTGTGTGTGTGTGTGTGTGTGTGTGTGTGTATGGAAGAGACAGGAGTGGGGGTGGGAGTGGGGTGTCAGTCTTGCTAGGCAGTCCAGGCTGGCTTTGAATTTGTGATCCTCTTGAGAGCTGAATTATAAGCATGTGTCATGTTTTTCCTTAATGACCTGGTGATCACCTGTAATCCTAGCACTTGAAAGGTAAAGACAGGAAGACTAGAGTATGAGGCCAGCCAAGCATGGGAACCTGTCTGAACTATATGAAAAGGGGGAGAGGGAGAGAGGGAGACAGAGGGAGAGCAAGGAGACGGGGGGGGGGGGAGGGGGAGATCTAGGAAGGGAGAAATTAAAAATAACGTAATGTCCATCTGAGGTCAAATATTACTTTTTTAAATGCTCATTTTTATTTTATGTGTACAAATGTTTTTCCCGCTTGCGTGTCTGTGCACCATGTGTGTGCAATGGCCTGAGGATATCAGATCCCCTGACTGAAGTTACAGAGGTTTGTAAACCACAACATAGGTGCTTGGAATCAAATCTGTGTCCTCTGGAAGGGCAGCCAGTGCTCTTAACCACTGAGCCATCTCTTTGGCTCCCAAATATTTCAAAAACAGGACCAGGCTTTCCTATCTATATGACTCTATATCCAAAAAAAAGTTTGACCTTGGTTCTTTACTCATTACCTCCTTTTCCCCTTCTGGTCCCTTCCTCATTTCTTTAACAATAACAGACCTAACAATAGCTCTTAGGCCAACGTCTTATACTGATTTTTAAAAGAGTTGTTATTACAAAAAGTTTAAAAATTAATGGAAAGAAACTTGGAGGGAAAAAAAAAACATTTTCATCAGAGTCCTAATGAAACCAAAAGATCATATGCAATGAGAGATATTCATTACTTCAAAATTCATTCAAAATTCACTATTCTAAAATTCCTTCCATGTCTCACCATTAGAATATCCTCAGCACCAGTAGTAAGCTGATGAATAACTTGGAACATCTGGAAACATCTACAAATGAGCAAAACATTTAAATACACTTTAATCAACAAAAGCTTGTTACTCAAGAACAACTCCCTACATGGAACTAATGAGTAAATTTTAGGTTAATTTAAGGTACATATTTAGATTTACAACGAACTACAGGATAGATTCTTTTTAAAAATTACATTGATCTAGAAAGCCAATTTAAGAGCTAAAAATAAAATTATTTATTTATATTTCAAAATATGAAGTAATAATTCCCATTCTCTAATCCTCCAGCAATAGTAAATAGGGAAAAAATCCATATGCTATTATTTTCAAATTTAAGAAGCAACTCAATATAGTATAATCTGAAAAATGCTATCAGTATGCTGACAGCTGGAAAAATGCTGTATGTTAGGCTGTATTTTCCATGCCAGATGTCTATCTTATTTAAGTATTAAAGTCTGATTCCTATATATTGCAATTTCAATATACTGACAAATAAAAAATTCTCAGGACCTCCCCAAACTCACTCTTCTAAAGTCCTTTTCTTTCCCTTGTCAATCACGGTCATGTGATCATGAACTTTAAGATGTGGCTTCTTGGCTATTAATTTCTTCATGGTATTGGAACTAATGGAGCCATTCAGGTGGGCATGAAGCTCCTAAAACAAGAGAATATATTATCAGTAAAAAACCAAGTATCTATTAGATTCACAGTCCTATGCCAGGTGTTGGTTGTTTGTAGTTTGTACTAGGCAAGCTACCTAGTATTTACCCATAAAATTTACTTTTTTTGTGGAAACCAATATAAAAGTCATTATGTAACAAGAATTCTGAAGTTAATTCTTACCACTTTTGGCAATTCCATGTAAAAGTCTGTCTTCCACTTCTGTCCTTCTGCCTCCATCCTTTTAGTAGGAGGCAAAGATTTCTCTTCACTCTTACTTTTGGCTTGGACAATACACTTAATCAGAACTTCTGAGGTCCTGGACTTTCTTCAGATTGTTTTACTTACACATGTTTTTAATAAGGCTTGCTTTATGTGTAGTTTGGGGATCAATTTCACCTATATGAATGAATGTAAATATTTTCAGATGCTAACAAAGAAACAGCACTGCTATGGTTTTCCACCCTTTCCCCAGTTAATCTTAGGTGTTTCTGAAGTGGGGAAATGACTAGTAAAGAGTATAAGCAAGAAATAAAAAGTATTCAAGCTAGTAAGAGGTGTATTAAAATTCAGGGTTAGTCAAAGGTCAGGATCCCATTCTTATCTGTTTGTTCCTTTCATTTCTTATCTACTGGATAATGTCAGGTTAATGTGCACATGTAACATGTACTTGCTTTCACAAGAAAATACTCTTTTTATTTTACATTCATGCTGCAACACCACCTTCCTTAAACGGGCTAGGACTGTTCAGGACCTGATTTGGGCCCAGATCTTGTGTCTGGATGGAGGCTTGAACTTACTCTTTCCTCTCCTCTGGCTACTAATGCCTCCATCAATATAGCTTGCACTCAATGAGTCATCCTGCCACAGAAACTGCTCCCCTAAGAGCACTAAGGAGCTCCTAAACACCAAAACAACATTTTTCAGTCAGCTGGAATCCAAAATTCACACTTAGTTGTTAGGTACTACTGCTCTGAGTTAAGCATTCTTAAAATCATCCTAATTTCCTTTCTTAATTCAGCCAGACACAAAATTAATAAGTGACAATGTTTCTACATACCTCTGGGAGTGCTTTCTTACTGATAACTCCTAGGCATCCAATCTAGAAACTTCATTTTAAACTCCAACCCGAGTTACTCTCTTTAGAAAAGGGGGTGGGAGGACTCAACATGCAGGGAATAATTGCATCTCTTTCAATAGCTATTTTCAGCAGACATACTCAACACCACATAAAAATCGCAGAATTTTGAAAGTGGAGGAGAGTGTCATTTTATAGCTGGAGAGAGTGAATACTTTACTCACCGTAGACCTAGCATAAAACTGTGAATACGTGACAATCAATAGCATGTGTGGGTGCAGGAGTCTAAATTACCAGTAACTATCTGTAAAGGTCTCTTTCTTCACTTTCCATCTGCCCTAATTTAAGATTTAAATAAGTTCTCCTTCGTAATGAGAACGTTCAATAAAGGAGAAACAGGGTTTTTCTGTGTAGTCCTGGCTGTCCAGTAACTCAATCTGTAGACCAGGCTGGTCTCCAATTTACAAAGATTAGCCTCCCTCTGCCTCCCGAGCGCTGGGATTGAAGGCGTGCGCCACCACCGCCCGGAAAGAAACTATTACTTTCGCGCAAACAACTATCTATTCTTGCCTGCTAAAGATCCGCGGTGCTGGTCCTTTGCAGGAAGTCGGGTTGTCAGGCCCCGACTCGACTAAAAATGTTCTAAAATACGAGACTCTACAGGACTTTTCCCCTCACGCCGAAATGTCTATAGAAAAGTTGTTACGAGCTCCTCACACTCTAGCAGTCACCTAATCAGAGCGCGTGTTCGCGGGAAAATGATTTTCGGAAAAATCAAAAGGCCTCTCGCGGGTTTTGGCAAAGTGAGCTCTGCTCGGAAGTGACGCAACCAGCACCCGGAAGCGGATGAGCACCGGCCCAGTGAGTAATTCGTGTGGAGGGTCGCGGAGTGGTCATGGGCTCGCGAAGCCGCGAGCGCCGGCCGGGATCGGTCCAGAGCACCAACGACAGCAGCGCCCTCAGCAAGCGATCGCTGGCTGCACACGGATACGTGCGCGACGCCTTTGCGGCGTTACTGGCTCCGGGACCCGTACGGCGCACGCCGCTCATCCACCGTGGTTATTACGTGCGCGCGCGCGCCGTGCGTCACTGCGTGCGCGCCTTCCTCAATCGCACTGGCGCGCTCACGGCCCCGACCCGGGCACAGATCCTGTCTTTGGGTGCAGGCTCGGACTCGCTGTACTTTCGACTGAAGGCTGCGGGTCTCCTGGCCCGGGCTGCCGTCTGGGACGTGGACTTCCCGGACGTGTCTCGGCGCAAGGCGGAGAGGATCAGGGAGACCCCGGAGCTGTGCTCGCTGACAGGCCCTTTCCAGATCGGGGACTCAGCGTCCGCTCTGTGCTTTGAGAGCTCGGACTACCGCATCCTGGGCGCGGACCTGCGTGAGCTCCCGCGATTAGGCGAGACCCTGGACTGCGCGGGCCTGGACGCCACCTCACCCACGCTGCTCCTGGCCGAAGCGGTGCTGACCTACCTGGAGCCTGCCGGTGCCGCGGCCCTCATCGCCTGGGCCGCCCAGCGTTTTCCCGACGCCCTTTTCGTAATCTATGAGCAGATGAAGCCGCGAGATGCCTTTGGGCAAATCATGCTGCAGCACTTTCGGCGGCTGCACTCTCCTCTGCACGGCCTGGAGATCTTTCCCGACGTGGAGGCCCAGGTGCAGCGCTTCCTTAAGGCTGGCTGGACTGCCTGCAGCGCCCTGGACCTGAACGAGTTCTATCGCCGCTTTCTCCCCGCCGAGGAACGTCGGCGGGTCGAGAACCTCGAGCCTTTTGATGAGTTTGAGGAGTGGCATCTGAAGTGTGCCCACTATTTCATCCTGGCAGCATCTAGGGGAGACACCCTGTCGGAAACTCCGGTGTTTCCACTCTCAGAGGCATCTTTTCGAATAGATCCTGCTTCGCCTTCGGGGTTTTTTTCTGCCAGAGTAGTCACTAGTGACAACCAGCACTCAAGCCTGAAGAGATATGGCCACACGTCTGTCCTCTTGAGCCCTGGCATTATTTTCAGTGCAGGAGGCTTTGGAGAGCAAGAGGGGCGACACTGCCGAGTGAGCACGTTTCACTTGCTCTCGAGATCCTGTGACTCTGAATGGAAAGGCAGCCAAATAAGTGTTTTGGGGACTGGAGGCCAGTGGGATGGGCGCCTTTACCACACCATGACAAAGCTTTCAGATACTCAGATTCTGGTTCTCGGAGGGAGACTGTCCCCAGTAAGGCCGGCTTCCGGGGCTCTCCAACTGAATTTAAACGGAAGTGAGGATAATTGCCCTCAGAGTCAGAATGTAACAGTAACAAAGGCTGCCTTGGAAGAAGGCCCCCTGTCACGTTGGCGGCATTCAACAACGGAAGTGTACTATCAGAATCAAAGATACTTATTTGTGTATGGTGGCCGAAGTGTGGTAGAACCTGTTCTAAGTGACTGTCATTTCCTTCACGTAGAGACAATGTCTTGGGTCAGAATCCCAGTAGAAGGGGCAGCCCCGGAAGGTCGGCATTCCCATAGTGCCTGCAGTTGGCAAGGAGGAACACTTATCGCTGGAGGGCTTGGGGCTTCTGAGGAACCATTGAGCTCTGTATTCTTTCTCAGACCAACGCCCTCTGGATTCCTCTGGGAATCAATAGATATCCAGCCCCCCATTACCCCAAGGTACTCTCACACCGCTCATGTATTTAATGGAAAGCTACTTCTGGTTGGAGGGGTCTGGATTCATTCCTCCTCAGTTCCTGGAGTGACTGTTATCAATTTGACAACAGGGTTGAGTGCTGAGTGTCAGCTTGACACAACATCAGTGCCATGGCCGCTAATGTTGCACAACCACAGCAGTATCCTGCTTCCTGAAGAGCAGCGGGTCCTGCTCACTGGAGGCGGAGGGAACTGCTTTTCCTTCGGTACTTACTTCAACCCCCACATAGTGGCGGTAGATCTTTCATCCTTAAGTACAGGGCAATAAAGACTGGACTCTTGGTATATTCAGGACCTGAGAATGAATTTGGTTGTAGCTATTGCCACACACACACAACACACACCCTTTCTTACTACACTATTGAGTGCAGAACACGAAAAAGATAACTAAAATGAATACCCACAATGAGATGGTACAAAAATAAAACAAGTCAAATGGGTATTCACACTTCCTAGGAGCCTCAGCATCATGTGTCCAGTTTATTGGGTTTCTGCCAATTTTTAAACCTTAGCCATTTATTGAGTCACAACAACCTAAGTAAAAAATTTTCCAAACCTTGGTCTGTGGCCTAGATTATATTTTGGAAAAAGTTTCTCACAGATTCTTGGTAAGAATACGAGGTTGAATATGGATCAGGAATACGGCATTGACCTGTTGCTTTGTATGTACATCTAAAATGAACACTGCAGTTTAAAGACTTAAACTTTCCGTTTGAACACAGGACTAGCTTTAACAATGAGGAAAAGTACAAAAGTTGTACTTTTGATCACCTTTTTGTTAATGTTCCCTATGTGTTAATAAACCAGACATTTAATGCCTTAATTTTGTACCTGCCAGATCTTTCTCTTTCTCTCACAGCCATCACTGTTCTGAGCCCCAAGCGGCTTAGATTTATAGGCAGCATTGTCACAGCTCTCTTCTAGCTTGCAGTTGAGTTCCACAGGTCAGAAGAACTATAAGAAGGAGGAGGAGCAGGAGTGGAGCCACAGCAGTTGTGGCCCTTCCTCTGCCAGTCTGCAGGTTGACGTGGTGCGTTCTGTCAAGGCTATATATAGTTGCTGTCATGTTACCCAGACGATAACTGATTAGGCAGAGTGCTAATACTGCATTGCTTCAGGCTTTAGGAATTGTTCTTTTCCCCTAACCTATTCAGACCTAGGAGTTGTGCTGTCTCCTTGCTGGAGCTGACCCCAATGTAGTACATTAGTTACTTTTCTTTCTTTTGCTGGGAAGAAACATCATGACCAAGGCAACTTTCAGAAGGATGGGTTTATTTGGGTTTTTGGTCCGAGACAAGAGTTCATCATGGTGTGGTGGCTGGAAGCAAGAATGCTGAGAACTCATATCCTGTCCCATAAGCACAAAGCAGAGAGCAACCTGCAAACAGGAGAGGCCTTAAGGTCTCAAAGCACAGCACCACCCCGACTTCCCACCCCCACCCAGAGCCCAACCCCACCCCTGAGCCACCGCACCCATTCCCATCTGTGCTGTATTTCCTTTAGCAAAGACACACCTCCTAAACTTCCCCAAACAGCACCACCATCTGGGGACCAAGGGTTCATTCAAATCTATGATCCTATTCTCATTCAAATCACCATAGGTAGCAATTAGCAATTTGTGACAATTTAAAAACATTAAATATTGGGACTGTAATGTATTTTATAATCTATAAGCATTAAACTTTGCTCAGTTATTCTTAAAATGACAGGACAATCCATCTGTTTCTATTGGATTTTGGATAAATTAATGACATTTCTGAAATTATGAGACAATCTGTCAAGTATTGTTGTATATAACATGATCTTCATAATGAGGAGGTGATGTCTTGATAGAACTGTTAGACCAGTGTAAACCTGAATGTGGCAGTGTCTTGAGATGCTGTAAGTGTCCAACTGATTATTACTAACCATTAATACCAACTTCTTAATGAACTTCATGACATGGAGTCCCTTTTCTCTAAACGTTTTTTGTTGATGGCACAGAAAATGGATGAGAAGGATAGTTAGTATTAAAACTAAGTAGGCTTGTAATTTAACACAAACTTTATGATGAACCTTTCTGGAAAAGTCATTGGTTATGGCCAGGCATGAGTCTTGGAATACAGGGCCGCCCACATCTGGCAAGGCTCTTAGTGTGTCAAGTGCTAGATGATTGACAACAGCATGATTGGTGTATTTCTTGTTTGTAAGTTTACCACTGCCTACCTCCAGCTTTCAAGAGCAAGTCAAAGGAGAATGTTGTGAAATTAGAGTTCTCAACTGTGGAGCAGGTAGTAAGTACCAGAGCCCTGACTACAAGCCCATTCCGTTGGGCTAGTATGTCATCAGTCATTATAATTTCATCACTGTGCATGTAAGAAGGTGCAGGGAGGTCATCACGAGAAGGCTGGTGTGCACCAGAGCCAAAGCAGTGCAGCAGGGCCTACTCTGTTGAACAGTGCCGGGAAGCTTATTATGAGTAATTAGGCTTGGGCTTGTTCCTTCAACAGTTCTGGAAGTAATTATAAGATTTAGCATGCCTTCCAACTTCAACCGTGTTTTTGCAGCATGCTTAGATAAACTCTTCATAATTAGAACACTTAGCAGTTTTACCAGAGCATTAGCCTCATGGCTTAGCAGCAGCACTCTACATATACTGGCTAAGCATAGGTGCTGGGCTAGTTCCATGGATGGCAGTCTCTAGCAGTTGGTGAGAAGGGCCACACTGAGAAGTAGAATTGGATGATAGCTTCTGCTTCTCTCTCTCTTTCGTAATTTTGTTTTAAAATTCTTCCATCAGGCTTTGGGATAATTTTGAGAATTGATTTTTGATGGGAGATGTGATTCTGTATATATGTTTCTCATACTGTTAATAAAGCCCTGTGGCCAATAGAAAACTAGATAGGTGGGGCTAGGAGACTAGGAGGAGGAAGAGGAAGTAGTAGGGGGAGTCAAGATGTAGCCCGGGAAGAAGCAGGAAGCCTGCCGCTCGGCTCCCCGATAAGACAACCACGTGGAAATACTTAGATAAGTAGAAATGGGTTAATAATTAAGACAGAGCTAGCCCATAAACAGTAATGGTAATTGGCCAACAGGATTGTATCAAATACAGAGTCTCTGAGTGTTATTTGGGGCTGGCGCGGCTGTGGGCCCACGTGGCGGCAGGACCAGGAGGCCGGCGGGGAAACCTGCTGTAACAGATTTTAGTGATTGTCTTTTCTTTTTTCATGATTTTTCCTTCCATACCAGAAAAAGATTAATAAGGAAAGAAAACAGCATACTGTATTAGAATAAGAAAACAAGGTTTGAGGCTGGAGAGGTGGCTCAGCAGTTAAGAGCACTGAGAACCCAGGTTTAATTAGAAGCATCCATATGGAGGCCCACAGCCACCTTTAACTCCAGTTCCAGGGGACCCGACGCCCTCCTCTGGCCTCCAAGGGCATTAGGCACAGACACACAAGCAGGCAAAGCCCTGTATACATTTTTGTTTTTCTAAGAACAACTGCTCCAGTGCTGGCTTTGGCAGCGCTTGTGCTAAAACTGGAATGATACAGAGAAGAGAGGGATGGTTCCTGTGCAAGGATGACAAGAAAATTTGTGAAGCTTTGAAAACACAAATGATAAGACCCACACATGCTCCTAGGTATGTTCTTCAGAGGTTAAGCTAATACATCTGGTCCTCCATCTGAGGTTTTCAACTAATGTCCACTGTTGAGAGCCAGGGCAAATCAACGCTTTCATAGAGGCTCTAATGAAATGACAAAAGGAACCTAGTTCTGTGTCCCTGCCCAAGAAAGAGCAAACTTGGCAAGGCCAGTCTGGGGCTGGTGGCCAGGGCCTTGAGAACTTGGATTTTCCCCCTGAAGAGACTAGACATATGTGTCAGTTTCAAGGCTGCTGTGTGCGAGGTCTGTAATGCTCTTGAAATACCTTGTTTTTCCTTTGTGCAATATTGCTTGGTTAACCCTGCTGACTTTGTCCCACTATATGACATTTTCTGCTGCTCTGTCCTATTTCTCCCCTGGAAATAGTACATAAGGTGCTGTACTAAGGCATGGAAGTAGTCAGCTTGTCCAATACTTCCTGCTGCCAAACTTTCCTATCTTTAACTTCTTACCTCCTGACCATCACTCAGTACTCTGTCACTGAGGAATGACCTACTGGTTCAGGTCAGTCCACCTGTCATCTTTCTGCAGCTTTAATCCTTCTGAGTAGTTAGGAAGATGGATCAGATATGTCCCCATGCATCTGTTCCACAGGTATCTCTTTGGTGATCTTTTTCAGTCTTCTGCCTTCACCTCCCACCTTACTGTAAGAGTGCTGGGGTTAGAGATGTGCACTGTAGGGCCAGGCTTTCTTAGGTTTTTCAGGCACTTTACCTACTGTACCATCTCCTCAAGTCCCAGGCCCAATTCTCTCAAAGTCAATTTCCTTAGCCTAAATAAGGATGCTAGACTTTCTGGTGTCACTCCTAGATTTATTTATTAATTTGTTTGGGTGGGTGGGTGGGGATGGAGATGTGTACCCATGCATGGGAATGAGATGCTGTGGAGGCCAGGGGACAACTGGCAACAGTTGGTTCTTCTGCCATATGGCTCCCAAGGGCTGAATAGGTCATCAGCCCTTGGCAACAAATGCCTTTACCCTCTGAGCCATCTCACCAGCCCACTCTTAGCTTTATGGATTGGATCCAAACCTCCTGGATTGCATTTTCCAGCTGATCCTCAGCCTCCTTTGCTTAACAATTGGTCTATGGTTACCCCAGATCCTTTTGAGATGAAATGAATTAACTTGGCCACAAAACTAATCTGAAAGACCAGGAACATGCAATTAAATATGCCTGTGAGCACTTGCAGGAGCTTCCAGAATGCTGTGGTGCTTCACTGGGCATGACCTGGTATGTAACTCTCAACATAAGTTTAATAGAAGAAAGACTTGTCCTCATTTTTCTGTGCAAAGTCATTTGCTACATAACCAGAAGATCAAAGCTACTAAAAATTGTAGTAATAATGGTTTTAAGATATTGCACAACCCTCTGCCTTTCTCATTTCTTAGTTTATTCAGGCTTTCAGGCTTTGATCAGAGTCCCAATCTTAGATTTATATCTACTATCTCTACTAGCCAAGATGATCGTTCTTGTTTATGAGCAATTAGAGCCTTAACTTATATGTAAGGAAAAAAATGACCCAGCTTTTTTCATCCCTACCCCAGCACTCAGGAGGCAGAGGCAGGTGGATCTCTGGGCATGCAGATCAGTTGGTAGATTGCTTGGTAGTATGTATAAAGCCTGAATTCTATTTTCAACACCACATAAGACCTTGGAGTGGTGGCACACATCTGTCATCCCAGCATGTAGGCAGTGAAGATAGAGACAGAAAGATTGGAAGTTAAAAGTTAACCTCTGCTACAGAGTGAATTTGAGACCAACTGGTCACTATATTTTTGTTTTCAGGTGGTAATCTCTCATTTCCCAACATTTCACTTTAAGATAGTGTGTGTAGGTGGAGTTTTCCTGTCCTAAAGCCACTCTCAAATAATCATTCAGGTTTATATTAATTGTAAATGCTCAGCCAATAGCTCAGACTTATTACTAACTAGCTCTTATATTTCAAATTAATCCCTATCCCGCATTTATGCTCTGCCATAAATAAGGCAGTACCTTTATTAGTATGACACATTTATCTCCTGCCCCCTCTGTATATGACTGGCAACTCCTGACTCTGTCACCCTCTCCTTCCCAGCATTCTCAGTTTGGCTTTCTCGCCTAACCATATTCTGTTCAACTATTGGCCAGTAAGCTTGTTTATTAAACCAATCACAGCAACACATTTTCACAGTGTACAAAGGGATTATTCCACAGCAAATGTGTGCCTGTGTGTGTACATATGTGTTTGTGTACACAGGACACAGCACATGTGTGGGAATCAGGGGACAACTTGTGGGTGTCAGTTCTTTGCTTTCATTGTGTGGGTCCTGGGGATCAAACTTGGGCCCTCAGGCTGGTGGCAAGCACTTTTATTCATAGTCATCTTGAAGGCCCTGATCCTTTAAATTTTGATTTGCCTCTTTCTTGGAGAAATGGCTCTCTTTTTTGTTGTTATTGGGTTTTGATTGTTTGTTTGTTGAGACAGGATTTTCTTGTGTAGTCCTGGCAGTCCTGGAACTCAGGTCAACCTCAGATTCAGAGATCTGCCTGCCTCTGCCTTCTGAGTGCTGGGATTAAAGGTGTGCACCACCATGCCCTGCTCGTTTTTAATTTAATCCCTGAAATTAAGCATGGATCTAGGCATACCAGCACATAGCTGTAATCCTAGCCCTTAGCAGCCCAAGGAAGGAGAATAGAGAGTTCCAAACCAGCTTGGATTATGCTGTATGATCCCCAGCATTCATATGGTAGAGGGAGAGAACAAACTCCCACAGATTGTCCTCTGGCCTCCACATGTGAGCTGTGTGTTTGTGCATATTCATGTGTGATGAATAAAAGTACGGCTATCCTGGGTAGAAAAAGAAGTGAATATTTAAACTTGAGAAGCATGGGTGAGGTGTAGTCACCTACAGCCTCAACCAACATTTGTACATCTTGAAGATCTAACTAGAATGAACTTAAAACTCACACTGCACAGCTGAGACAATGGTAGCTACGAAAGGAATAGTTTAGAATCATGGGACTTGGAGTCAGATAGACCTAGGTTGAATTCCTACTTAATTCTTGGGGAAATTACTTAATCTCTTTATTTCATAGTTCCAAATCTGCCAAAGGAACACAATAATAACAATAACATAAACTGATAAGAGAACTGTAAAAGATAATGTGAATATAGTATTTAACACAATGTGAGGGATTGTCTGTACAACCTCTCTCAAATGCTTTGTCTCCATAGTTTAGTTAGTCAATACAGTATTCAATGACTATTTAATATTGTGTTGGGTCTGTGGGAGGAAGTATGGTCTAACCACAAGAACACACGAAGCACACAATCTAACAAAGATCAATGCCCTGACCTAACAGGAACAGCTGGTGTGGCTAGATGGTCTTAGAGCTAGAAGAAATCAGAGGTTTAAAAAGTTATTATTGTGTCAATGTGTGTGCTTGGTGTCTATGTGGGCAGGTATGTGTTTGGTGCATGAGTGTGTGTGTGTGTGTGACAAGTATGTGCATGTCAGAAAACAACTTTGGTTCTCAACTTCCAGAATTAGTTCAGGTCATCAGGCTTGCACAGCAAACCCTTTTGCCCATTGAATCATCTTACCTGCCCAAGATAGAGTCTAGAAGAAGTTGCTAAGGACATAAAGACATGAACTGCATAACTGGTGTGTGGCAGAAAACAGAACTTCCTTAATAAAGGAGAACACCAGGAAAATATTGAGATATCAGGTATGTGGACAAGCAGAGGCCTGGAGTCAGGCCAAAGGAAGATGCAGAGGGGAATCATAGGCTTTGGTGGAAGAAAGACAAATCCAATACAACAATCACAGAACAAAATGGGATGCCCAAGTCTCAGCAGAAACTATCACAGGACATGTCAGGATCAAACCAGACACATGATATCCAAGACCAGAGAGGAGTCAGAGAACTGTGCTCCTGTGCATATGAAGGTATGTAAGCTTCCTCTATTCTTAAAACCCATCTTAGGAAAACAGCAATGAGTGGAAAATGTCTTGAAAGTAAAAAAAGTACTCTGGATAAAGTTTCTGAACTAACCAAAGTGACAGTGACAGACACATAGGTTACTTAGTTAGCAAACAGAGTCCCAGAGCCTGTGTCCTCCATCACCACACTACATTCAGACAGATGGGCAGGGTCAATTCTCAAGAGCTTGGAAAATGCAGGATGGAAGTCATAGATGTAAGGAGGGAACCATTGTGGACTCTGATTTCTTTGAGCCACCAACCAGCTCCAAATCATGACAAGGAAACTTATTATCAGTATGAATGCTCAGCCTGATCTTATGCTTGTCCCATTAACAATTACAACTTAATTTAACCTGTTTCGCTTCATCTATGTTTTGCTTCCAGGTTTTTTTTTTTACCTTTCTTTCATTCTGTATGTCCTACTGCTTTCTCAGTGTCTGTCTGTCTGGCCCTGGGCATCTCCCTCTTTTTTTCCCTCATTCTCTTCTCTCTCAAGCCTAGATTCCTCCTCCTACTTATTCTCTCTGCCTGTCAGCCTTTCCTATCCCTCTTCTGTCTAGCTATTGGCCATTCAGCTTTTTATTAGACCAAACAGGTGCCTTAGGCTAAAAAACAACATTATTAAACAAATTTAATATTTACATTATTAAACAAATGCAGCATAAACGAATGTAACACACCTTTACATGGTTAAAGTAATATTCTGCAGCATTAACGAATGTAACACACCTTTACATAGTTAAAGTAATATTCCATACCAGCTCTGAGTTGTGGATTCAGTTCAAACACATTATATTTAAATTTTCTGAAAGAGCAGCCCCCGCTTCATTTCACAGGCTGGAAGAGTCAAGCCAGCACTTGAGGAAAATAACCTCTGGAATGTGCTGCAGGTCAGACTTGCCATACAGGCAGCATCAACCCTGCCCTTGAAAAGCCTGACTCCTTTCTTCACATTGTCAATCCAGTAACCTGAATCTCACTTCTGTTGACTTTGAGAACTAGCCCTCATAAAACTAACCCTTTATTGCTTCTACTGCTTTAGAGAGCTGTAATGCCATGCTATACTAAACTCAAATAATCAAGGCACTGGTTTCTGTCAGCAGTTTCTGTCATGACCATCAGAGAGAACCATTGTTCTTTTGTTCAGAACCACCACCTAAGTATGGGACTGTGGTAAAAATTTGTAGTATTTCTTGGGGTTTGTGACACCCTGGGTGCTCTGCCTGCATCATTTTTTAATGATGGGGTAGGGTGGATAGATGGTTCTTTAGATATATGTGTCTGGAGAGTTCAGATCTCCAGATATAGATAATACTGTATGAACATGATTCACAAATCCAATACTCAGAAGGCAGACAGGGACCATGCCTCAAGGTATAAGGTTGAGAGCCATCAAGGATGATTCCTGACCCCACTCTCTCCCCTCCACATGTACACACACACACACACACACACACACACACACACATCTTCACACATATACAGAGATAGAAATAGATAGGTAGATATATAGATAGATGGATGGATGGATGGAGGGAGGGAGGGAGGGAGGGAGGAAGAGTGAGAAGAAGGAAGAGGGAGGATGAGGGAGAGAGGAGAAAGAGAAAAAACTCTGTGGACTAACAGAGTTTGAGTGTTTGTACTGAGAAATGAATTAGCCTGAGAGTTATTCTGATATGGGACGTCCTTCTGTATGCTGTGAATATGTTTTGCTTTTACTGGTTGATTAATAAAGCTGTTTTAGCCAATGGCCAGGCAGAATATAGCTAGGTGGGAAATCCAAACAGGGTTATGGAGAAGAAGAAGGTAGAGTTGGAGAGATGTCATGTAGCCATCACTGAAGGGGTAAGAATCAGAATATTATTGATAAGCCACTGGCACATGCTGATACACAGATTATTAAAAATAAGTTAATTTTAAAAAGAGAGCTAGCCAGTAATAAGCCTGAGCCATTGGTCAAGAAATTATATTTAATATTAGCCTCTGACTGATTATTTCATAAACAGCGTGGGAACCTACAAGCTGGAGAGAAACTGGTCCAAGGGGACCAGTAGGACAGAGAAAAACATTCAACTACGTGTGGTACCCAATGTGGGATGTCAATATGTAACACAAGTTCTACTAGGCCTTACTAATAAAAGCCCAGAGTCAGATATAGGAGAAAATGCTGAGAGATCAGAGAGATGAAGGAGTAAAACCACAGCCACCTCACCTACTCAATTTCCCAGCCAAAAAGAGAGTGATCTCCTGTCTCCTCCTGCCTTATCACTTTCTCTCTCTGCCCAGCCATATCACTTCCTGTCTGTCTGTCTGTCTGTCTGTACAGACCTCCAAACCCCTGTGGCTAACTAGTGGCTAGCTCTACCTTCTGATCTTCGGGCAAGCTTTATTTGTTACAGCATAAATAAGATATCACTATATTAATCTCATCTGGACACGCCACTATTATCTTACCAAGTGACTTAGGAACCAGACTTCTTGAAGCTTCTGTCTTACATTGACAATTTCATTTGCTGTAGGTCAGAATTGAAGAATGGTCCCTGACTTTCAGATCCTGAGGTGAGCATCCACAGGGAAGAAATGACATCTGTCTCAGAGGTGAAACTCTGAAAGGCTTTTTTTTACCACTCAAGACAATAGTATCACTTTTGGAGGAGCTGAGTGAATCTCCAGGCTGTGATGAAGCAGAAGCAGCTTCTGTTTTGAAGCTTGGAAATTTGCTTAATGATGCTACTAGGATCCAGCACCTGGCTATCCCCTAGTCTGGAAGCATTACTGAAACTGTCACTGGGCATTCAGCACCTTAGCTTATTCTAGAACACCAACCACCACAACTTTCCAGTTTCTTTTCAAGACACCGTTTACAAAAACAAAACCAAACCAAACAAAACAAAACAAAAAAAAAAAAAAATGAGATGTCTCATTCCCCTCCCTCTTTTGGCCTGGAGAGATGGCTCAGTGGTTAAGCACTTGCTGTTCTTTCAGAGTTGGGTTTCTAACACCCATGGCATGTGGCTCATAACTGTCCCAAAACTTCAGCTCCAGGGAGGTTACCTGCCTCACATGCCCACACACATCTACATATAATTAAAAATAATGGAAGTAAGACTTTTAAAATGTCTTTACTTTCTTCCTCTACAGAGGTTCTACTTAACTACTTCATTTGCAATGATTTATAGAGTCAGTGGAAAAGATGGAGGCTCAAAGCCAGACCAAGCTGTTTGTTGAAGTTGTGAAGTTCCTTTTCTGCATTCCAAACAACAGCGACAAAACCATCACTCACTTGGAGCCTCTGGTAAGTGTTGAAACAGTGGCACAGCCATGTAGCCATCTTTAAATGCTGCCCTGGCCTTTTGCCTGGGACAGGGGTTTTGTTAGCCTAGGTTAACAAACAACCACACCTTACCTTAATGATTTTTGCACTCTCTTCCGACCAACAAAATTCCCAGCCAGAATAATCATTAATGATGCTGAAAGCTGACTCACAACAATCTCAACTTGATTTCCTGTCAGGCTCTAAATAAACTTTCCATCATCTAGAGTCTGAATGCTTTTCTTCTAGCTTAAAAGTTGTCCTGGGAGTTGCTAGGGTTCATTCCGAAGGTGAGCTGAACCATCTTCAAATAATAGGCTGGGGATTGTCAGATGCTGACAGAGTCTCAGGTCTGTGACAGGACTTAGGAAGCCTGAAGCAGAGGGATGGGAAACAGGGAAGGAAACTCCATTTGTCTGTCAAGGAATCAGAGGGGCCTTTGGTCCAGACAAAATCTAATCACATAAATACCTTGTATACTGTTCTTTAGTTAGAGGATAAATTTGGCAACCAGCAAGACAACCAGAGAGCTGTGCTTCTTTTTTTTTCCTATATAGTTTGTTTTATTAATTTTTCTTTTTATAATTTGAGGATTTCATACATATACCATATTTGAATGTTTACCCTCCTCTCTACTGTTCAATTCTTCCTCTGTCCCTCCCCTAACCACCCTTCTGACTTTATGATCTTTTCTTCTTATTTATTTTTGTCTTATATACACAACTCACTGAATCCAATTAGTGTCATGTATTTAGAGATAACCACCTAGCACTGAGATCTCAGCACAGAAAACAACAAACAGACAAACAAAAAACTGGTTCTCCCTCTCTCAGCATTGGCTGCCTGTAGCTCTTCCTCTGGGGCTAGGGCCTTGTGGGATTTTCCTTCATCTATGTTGGCAGGTTGGCTGGTGTGTCCTTTGCAGGTCTTACCCAAGGCAGCCATGTTGTTGCAAGTTCATGAGAACAGTTTCCATGTCCAGAAGATACTACCATTCAGCAGTCCTCAGTTGCATGATGTGCCCTGAGCCTTAGATATGTTATAGATGTCCCATGTGGGACTGGGGACCCCGTGGTTACCCATCCTTTGATCCTCTGCAGTTTTAACCAGTTGTGGATCTCTTTTGTCTCTTTCAGCTGCCAAAAGGAGCTTCTCTTTTGAGGGGCGAGAGCTGCACTTATCTATGGGTATAAGTATGAATACTTGAAGGCAACTGGAAACTATTGCTTTAGTAATGCCAAACAGGGAGGAGGTCTTACTCATTTTCCACAGGAAGTCCGTCTTCTGTGGAGAATGGGTAAGTCTCTTGAAGGCAGTCACATGGAAGATTGAAAAACTGTATATTCAAGAACCTGGACCCACCTGTGTGACTGTGACTGGAGATAAGTCACACAATCCCTGGATAGTTTTTTTTTTTCCTGTTTTTTTTTTTTTTTTTTTTTTTTTTTAATCTGAAAAAGGGCTATGATAGTTTTTTGTTAACTTGACACAAGCTAGGTTCATGTGGGAAGAGGTATCTTCATTTGAGAAAATGTCTCCATCAGGAGTGAATGGGGTATGTTCTTGATACAGGAGAGTTCAGTCCAATGTGGACAGTGTCATCCCTGGGCAAGTGGTCCACAGATGTATGAGAAAGGATGTTGATTGAGCCACGGGAAGCAAGCTAGTAAGCAGTATTCCTTCACAGCCTCTGCTTCAGATTCTGCCTCCAGGTCCCTGCCTTGAGGCCTGATTTGGCTTCCCTTCTTTAAGGCAAATAATGTGTGATTCCGTTTGTTTATTGTATCAAAATGATAAATTCATAGATCTAGACAACAGATTAATGCTTTATTAAGATAAAGTTTATGTTTTGTGTTAGCACAATAAATGTGTCCTCAAGCTAGTCACTGCGATGTGCATGTGGAGTCCAGTCCCCTGAGGATCTTTGAGGAGTGAGGTAAACAAATTTGAGAATGTCTTCCCAAAGGAAACCAGGAAAGTATTTACCAACAAATCTTGGATGCCAGTGGCTAAGGTTTGCTCATAAGTGTGTGTGTCGATTGCCTTTACTTTTTTGTGGGGGACTTTTTTAGGGAGGGAACGGGATCTCCCTGTTGTAGGAACTCATTCAGCCTATAGCCTTGGGGTACCAGCCCTAGGGTGTGGTTGTCTTCTAAGAGACAACTGATAAGCTGAGGGGGAAGGGACTCTTGCTCTCAATAGCAATCTGAGATCGGAGTGGTGGGAGACCAAGTAGAGGAGAGGCAGTGTGGGTGGTGCCCTTGACCCCTGGGCCGAATGTCTGGACAAAGACTGCAGGATCAGCGATGGGTCTACTTTGTTCTGTATCTGTGAGTCTGTCTTTTCATTGCACCTTTTAATAAATTGGTTATTATACTTTCTTGGGTTCTTGAATCATCTTCCTACAGAGCTCAGCCTGGCCTTGAATTCTTAATCCTCCTGCCTTCACCTTCCTACAGCAGGGAGCTCAGGAGTAGGCTCTTATGCTCCACCAATAGCATCTCCTTTCTAAGACTGAACATGTGCAAATGCCTTGAAGGTTAGAGTTCTGTAGAAGAACATGAGATAATTCTGATGAAAGTGTGCTGTCAGGTCATTGCTATAGTTAAGGTAGGACAAAGGTCAGACACAAAACATCCTCTTCTCCAAACCTACAGGCACAGATACATAGACTAGGAAGTGGTTGTCACTCCCTGATGTTCATTTGGGTTCAAGGGCCATTGCCTTGTGCCTTTTATTTCTTTATTTAAATTAGAAACAAGCTTGTTTTACATGTCAATCCCAGTTCCCGCACCCTCCTGTCCTCCCCTGTTCCCCCCCATCCTTATCCCACCCCTTTCTGCTCCCCAGAGAGAGTGAGGCCTTCCATGGGGAGTCCTCAAAGTCTGTCATATCATTTGGAGCAGGGCCCAGGCCCTCCCTCATGAGTCTAGGCTGAAAGAGTATCCCTCTATGTGGAATGGGCTCTCAAAGTCCTTTCATATACTAGGGATAAATACTGATCCACTACCAGAGACCCCATAGACTGCCCAGTCCTCCCAATTAACACCACATTCAGGGAATCTGAGTTGGTCCTATGCTGGTTTGCTTCCCAGCTATCAGACTGGAGTCCATGAACTCCTCCTTGTTCAGGTCAGCAGTTTCTGTGGATTTCTCCAGCCTGGTCTTGACCCCTTTGCTCATCACTTCTCCCTCTCTGCAACTGAATTCCAGGAGTTCAGCTCAGTGTTTACCTGTGGGTGTCTGCTTCTGCTTCCATCAGCTACTAGATGGAAGTCATCAACATAAGGTAGTCATCAATCTCATTATCGGGGACGGGCATTTAAGCTAGCCTTTTCACTATTGCTTAGATTGTTAGTTGGAGTCATCCTTGTAGATCTCTAGACATTCTCCTCTATTCTTTCACTGACTCAATCCTTCTGCTCTGTCATGCCCATCTCTGCCCTCCTCTTCTCCCTAACTCCCACTCCCCAACCCCACCCCCGCCAATGCTCCCAATTTGCTTAGGAGATCATTTCCCCTTCTCCTTCTCCAGGAAATTATGTATGTCTCTCTTGCCTTGTGTCTTTTAAAGCAGGTTTGTTTGAAATCTGTTCTCTTGCTCTTTATCATGATGTTAAGTTGCTTACATTTCTTTACCTGCAACATACATGTGATGGTTTGAAAGAAAATGCTCCCCAAAGGGAGTGGCATTAATAGGAGGTGTGACTTTATTGGAGTAGGTGTGGCTTTGTTGGAGAAAGTGTGTACTGTAGGGTTGAGTTTTAAGGTTTCCTTTATGCTCAAGTCATACCCAGTGTCTCAGATCATTTCCTGTTGCCTGCAAAGTAGATATGTAGTAGCTTCTCCAGCACCATGTCTGCCTGCATGCTACCATGTCCCAGCACGATGATAATGGGCTGAATCTCTGGAACTGTAAGCCATCTAATTAAATGTTATCCTTATATGTGTTGTCGTGGTCACCAGGTGGTGGGGACTAAACCTCTGGAACTGTAATCAAGCCACCCCAATGAAATGCTTTGTCTATAAAAGCTGCCAGCACTTAGGAGGCAGAGGCAGGTGGATCTATGTGAGTTTGAGGCCAGCTTGGTCTATAAAGCAAGTTCCAGGACAGGCTCCAAAACTACACAGAGAAACCCTATCTTGAAAAATCGAACCAAAAAAATTTTTTTTTTGCTGTGGTTATAGTGTCTCTTCACAGCAACAGAAGCTCTAAGACTCAGTTCTTTAAAACATCTAGCTTGTGAAGCATTTTCAACAGAGGTTATTACTGTTTACCCATGACCAAAAAGTGTCTGCAATGGGAAAATAAGTCAGACAGACATTCAGCCATGAAAAGCTCACCCATGGAGAGAAAGTTCATTTGCTTTCTATTTGATATCCCAAATCAAATTGTTGTCTCTCCCAACCAGGACACTCCAGTAATCTCTGCTAGGTGTTGTAAACTCCTGATGTGATGACAATTTTACTGACCATTGCTGTCTCTACTTGCTATTTATTCTTACTCAGTGAACTCACTCATTCAAAACCAAAAGTATGATCATTAGAAACTGTTGTCTCCACTGCAAAAAAAAAAACACCACTCAGTTTCCTCTACAGGAAAATTTCTTCTGCTGCATCAAGATGTCTGGGTAATCAATGGCCCTGCATTGTTTCTATCTAGCAACTTTCTGCTACCCCCACTTTTCTCCCAAATCCAGTTTAGAACTGGTTCATTTTAAATCTGATTGCTTTTAATCACTCTCAAGCTAGTCCTGTCTCCAATTGGTATAGTTGGGGGCTGTGGCTCGATTGACTGCACCTTCAGACAGAAGTAGAGCAGAGCTCCCGGTGAATGCTCCTCCTGGTGGAAATGGGCTCAAGGCTTGGGTGGTCACCCCTTGAGGTGCAGGTGTGTACAGCTCTAGTGGATGCTCTTCCTGTTGGAAGTGTAGGTGGGGCTGAGGGTCCAGTGGTCAATGTAGTATTGGGGTATCACTCACCAAGAACTGGCAGTGATGCTGGCTGGGACACAGGTCCTCTTTCCCAGAGGAACTTTTTGCAATACTTTCTAGAGTAAAAGAGAGAGTAAGAAATAAAGAATGAGGAAGGAAAGAAGCAAGGAAGGAAGGGCAGGCAGGAAGACCCAGATACTTCATTCAGAGAAGGTTGAAACAAAGGCATTTGGTGGCTTGTGTTAGTTTTGTAGTCCTGGGGATTGAACCCAGGGACTGAAATATGCTAGGCAATTGTTCTATTACTAAACTACACACCCAGTAATGAATGCTTGTTTTTAGTAGAAAATAAAGGGACAATAAGAGAATCCTTTTGTAATATCTAGTATTTTTGGTAAATTGCCATCCATGTGTTATTTGAGCTCACCAAGAAGCTGGCTCTAGAATCAGGGTTTCCCACATTTAGACCAAACATACTGCCTCTAAGGCCCCTTGTCTTGGGATGGGATAGACCCCTAACTCTGTGACAGTGAGGGAAGAAAAAAACATAAAGGCCAAGAGTAAAAAAATCATGTCCTTGAGAAGAGCTAGACAGTACACTGTCCAGGAGAGATGACTATTGTTTGTCCCATGATATAGAAATGCCTACAGTGGGAAAGAGAAGATGGAAATTCACCCACAGAAGAAACTCATCCATGGGCTCCAAACTCCAACTGACTGCCTCGCCATGGCTTGCCAATTTTACTTACAAACATTTCTCAAATCCTTCACTGAGAATGCCTCTAAAGCTGCTGCCCTGGTCTGAGTCTCCCTCATGTCACCCTGGATTACTTCGGCATCTCCAGCAGATCTACTCCCCACCTTGCCTGCCTCCTCATCCATCTTCCACATTAATGTCAGAACCATCTTTTCAAAACAAATCCCACTTTATGATCTTTCTCTAAATACTTACTGGGACTAGAGCGTTGGCTTGGAGGTTAAAAGCACAAGCTGCTTTTGCAGAGGACCCTGGTTCAGCTCCCAGTCCCACATGATGGCTTACAAACATCTATAACTCCAGTTCCAGGACATCGGACACCCTCATCTGGCCTCTGTGGGCAGGCATGCACATGGTGTTCATTCATAGAAGTGGGCAACATACACACATAAAATAATATAAATAAATCTTTCTAATTATTTAGAAACCAGTGCCTTAAGTCAATTTATCTATCGTTCTCTCCCGGGTCCTAACAGGGTTATGTCTTTCTACCCTGGTTTGTTTGTGCTGCTGTTTGTCTGGCTACAAGAGATCCTCACCACTCAACATCAATTTCCCATTCTTAGAATCCCCAATCATCTTTCAAAACATTTGCTCCAAGGGGCATCTTATCGCCATCCTCCACCCCCAGAATTCACTGGACCTTGAAACACATAGTTTCAAATCACCCTGTACTTACTCAGTTGGAAGGGAATTAACTGTGAGATATCCATCTGCCTTGATAGAATGCCAGTTCCCTAAGCAAAGGGATCCCACCTGTTATTTACTATCACACCTTCAGAGCCCAGCCCCTGGGCAGAGTTGATAAAAATAGTTGTTGAATGCATACATGAAAGGCTTTCTGGGGCCTTATTAATAATTAGGTTGCTCCAGGAACTCCCAAGTGTAGAAGAGTTTAACCTTTGAGATCAGCGACATTACTACTGCTACTGAATAAACATTATGATATTTAGTTCTGGGAATAGAAGCAGAGAGTTCTCAAATAAGGACTCATCAGGGTAAACCCCCAGTTTGAAGGTACACTTCAATCTAGTCCATTGAAGCTCATAAGTCATATCTCTTTTCTCCTGAGGCCTCACAGATGCTTGCTGTACTTGCCATCTTCAATGTTCTGACTATGGCTATCTCTCTCTTTGAGATGTTCTCCAAGGGCATTCCCAGTGACAAAATGTAAACTACATGCACTTAGTGCATGAATGAAATGCATGGAAGTATGAGAATACTTGTCAAGACAAGCTCATGGTAGCAAAAATTAGGAACTGAGTTCTATTCTAGGATTTAGATGCAGAAAATGGGAAAAAATCCACTATTCTTCCTCCATCATTTTCAACAGCAAAACAACAAACACTGTTGAACATCTACAATCTCAGCATTAAAAAGAATAAACAGGAGATTTTATGAGTATGAGGCCAGCCTGGCTACATAGAGAGAACATGCCTTTAAAAACTTCCAGTAGAAAAGACAACAGCAAAGAGGATAATGGGGATGAAACACAACTATTGTCCTTGGGTACTGGTTATTACAACAAGCTTGAAGACAATTGGTCCAAACTGACATCAGTGAGGCAAAGACAGGGTAGGTACAGGCCGGTATGAGGAAAGAACCTCTGGAATAGAACCCAAGAGTCAACTATAGAGGCACACAAGCTCATCTTAGGTAAAGGGTGTGGCTGGTTTCATTTGAACGCTCCTCCTGCTTGCTCTCCTGTCTATATAACTGTAAACCTCCCAGGTTCGTGGACTTGGCTGAGGACCAGCCTACTGGAGCCAGCTAACTCATCCTTGAAGAGTGGGGTTGAGGTTTTGTTCTCCAATCAGCTGTTGGGAAAACAAGACTGGGCAGCAAACAAAAGTAAGCAACGATGGGGTTCTCTGGGACTTCCAAGAAGGGATCCTGGGGAATAACTGACTTCTTGATAATTCTACAGGAGGAAGATTGGTAGTGTTATAATAAAGATGCCGTAAAAAGCTGGCTTTGTTTTTTAGACAGCTCAGCTTGTTGGGTGAGATCAGCTGTCAGAGGGGAAGACAAGTTATGTGAATAGAGGCTCTTCAGAGCCTGACAGGAGGACAGTGGTGCTTCAGGAAAAAGGCAATATGGGCACCGGGGCTAGCCTTGGGCTATCCAGAGACAGCTTCTGTGATGATAAGACATTGCGGCCCTGCCAGGAGAAGATGAGAGCGACAGGGAAGGGAATGGCTTGGGACAGACTTCAGTTTTGAAGTTTAACAGAGATCTGTAAGCTAATGAGAGATAAAATTAAGGGCAATGTGGCTAGAGATGTGGTCAAGATTAGGGAAGGTCGCAGAACCTGTGGGCTGAGTTAATTTTGGATACTGGAGCAATGCAGTGCTAGCTCATATGTTTAGGTTGAATATGATAGTTCCAATTTCCTGAGAACAATAACAAATAAGGAGGAGTCTGGGATCTGGAAGGCGTCAAATTTTCCTTGGATATGAATGTCTTTGGGGACAGCCAGCAGCAACTTTTGAAGTATTCTCCAACACAATATGAATCTCACAATGCAAAGGATCATAAATCTTACCTTTATTATTTATTTTTAAGTTTTAATTGTATGTATGAAGGAGGTATGTGCAATGAGTTCAGGTGCCTGAGGAGGCCAGAGGCAGCTGTGAGCTATTTGCTGTGGATGCTGGGAAGCGAACTGGGGTCTTATCACTGAGCCATTTCTCCAGTCCCAACTCCAGCCTTTATTCCCAATGGAAGTGCTTAGTGTCCAGATAACACTTCAGGGCTCTGATACTATTTGATGTTGAAAACAACCACATGGACAAGGCATTGGCATTAGCTTCATTTTGTACGGGAGAGTTGGGCTTGGTGAGACTAACATGCTTAAGATCAATTAAGTACTTTAGCTCAGAGAAGCCAGAGAAAGATCCTGAACCAGGCTCTCTAACTCACAAACTTCTACTCTGATCCCCTGGCCACATTACCATCAAATAGTAAGTTCCACTCAACTAGTGGACTTTTATAATATTTACAGTGGTAAGGAATAAATATATTTGGGTTAATGAGTAGAAATAATGAGTCTGATTCTGAACTTTCTGGATTGGAAGTGACTGTGGGATCTTCAGGTGGAGGGACACGGCATAGGTATAAGGGTGTGGAGCCAGAGAAGGATTTCAGTGTAGCTATACAAGACAGAGCATGCTGTCTTGTTTTGTTGAAAGCCTAGTGGCTTAGTTTACTTAGCAGAGATGGACACTACCAACACAGTGATGATTCTGTAATAGATGGCCCTTTTTTATCTGGAAGTTAATTTAAAATGTTATTGAATGGGACATTAAAAAAAAAGTTATTTACTTTTGTGTGTATGTATTTTGCAGGCATATATGTAAATGAACCATGTACATGCAGTGCACAAAGAGGCCAGAAGAGGGTGTCAGATCAGCCTGGAATTACAGAGGACTGGGGGCCACCATGTGGGTGCTGGGAACAACCCTAGCAAGATGAGCAAGAGCTCTTAACCACTGAGCCATCTCTCTAGCCCCATGGCATGTGTTGTCTTAGGGGGAAAATATATAGAGCAAACTGCTTATGACATGATCTGTTAAAAGAACAGGATTTGAGGGGTTGGGAGTATAGCTCCGTGGTAGAACATTGGCCTAGTATGCATAAGGGTTCAATCTTTAGCACTGAAAATAGAAAACAGGACTTTTACTGACATTAGTTTTGAGCATAATTTAATTAGTTGATCCCAACTTAGTTAAAAGTAGTTCTATGTAACTGACTAGCTAAAGTGCGAGGTAGAGAAGACAGGCACGTAAGACACTAGTGTGGGCTGGTGGCATGTAAAGGTTTGCAAAAGCTTGATTTCTTTTGTCATCTGCAGCTATGGAACTCTGAGGTCTAGAGGAGAGATAGTGCTGACTTTGCAGTCTGCAGCTCTTTCTTTTCCTATGGAAACACTGGCTGTAGGGAGTGAGTGTTGGTTGCCGTGGCTTCACCTATGCTAGGTTCAAAAGTATCCCCAGCTGTTAGCACTTTCCTGACCTTGCTTACACTACGCCTCTGTCTTGGAAGACATTTCTCACTCTCTAAAATTCTCCCACTCCCTCTTCCAGTGGTATACTACACCCAGCAGCACCTTCCAGGAGCTCCTCCCTGCACTCCAGCAAGTCTCCCATCTGTATCTCGATGATCCAAGGTTGTAGAACCTGTGGGCACTACAATAGTGGACACTGAGATACTCGGTCTTATTATGGGGACTTTAGGAAATTCTCCAACTAATCCAGATAATTTAGACATAGAGGAACCTATTTCCCCCTCTGTCTCAGTCCATTTGTTGTTGTTGTTGTTGTTTCAGTAACAGGATTTGACAAATTGAGAAATTTAGAAAGTTTGCAGATTTATTCAGCTCTCATTTCCAGGGTGGGTGATGCAGGGTTGAGGTCTGTGCGGGTCTTCCTGCTGGTGAGCATTGTGCAGAGTCCCAAGGTGCTGCAGAGCCTCAAATATTGAAAGAGACACATCCAAAAGGCTGTGACCCACTCAGAGATAACCCGTGAGTGCATCTGTCCATTTGTTTCTTAGCAGATTAATGTATTTATGAACTCAGAACCTTCATGCCCACATCCCCAAAGTTGACTTCTGATCTTCCACATACATACACACTGTGTGCACACACCCAGCATGTATATGCAAACACATTCAAAAAATATCTTTACTATGGATTGAGAATTTTATTACAAAATTATGTATAAGAAGTCTGTCTTCTTCAAAATACGTATTTTTCTACTAGAAAACACTCTTTGTTTTGTTGAGACTGGGCTTCTCTGTATAGCATTGATTGTCCTGGAACTCACTCTGTAGACCAGGCTGGCCTCAAACTCACAGAGATCCACCTGCCTCTGCTTTCCAAGTGCTGGGATTAAGGCATGGGCTGCTACCTGGTTGAAAATATTCTTAAAGTTGGGAGCAATAGAAGTCCATGTAATCCCAAGACTTGGAGATTGAGACACAAGGAGTGTGAGTTTGAGGCTAGCCTGAGCTACATAATGAGTTTCAGAAACCATCCATATCCCTTCTCCAAGGGAGGGGGGAGAAAAAGATATTCTTGACTCCAGTAACTATTCTTTTGAGTCAAAGTAGAACAATTTTGATAAAATAAAGCCTGTGGATGCTCAAAAATACTTGGTAGTGAGTGATTTTAACAAGCCTGATTGGAGACTATTTTCTCAATACACTTTACATATTAAAACAGGCAGGGAACATGCCAGAAAGCTGTGATTACCATAGGTGTAGGACTTTTCAATGAGTCACACAAATTAACCTCTTACACACCTTTGATAATAGTGAGTAAATGTGTGAAGTCTTTGTTTTCTCACAATGCTTATTCTTTGATCAATTTAAATCTCTCCCCCTGGAGTGTTGAATGGAGTTTGCTTTTTAAAACATTGTTAGTCTGATACACGAATGCATGCCTGCCTGGACCTTCTGCCACGGCCTTCTTACCTGTTTCTTCCTTTCTTTTAAATTATTTTTTCCTTCTTTGTCATTTATTCATTCATCTGATGCGTGAACACGTGAATGGAGACCTGTGGGTGACGTTGGAAGTCAGAGGGCAGCTTGTGAGTTGTTCTCTTCACACCATGTGGGTCTTGGGATATAATTTGAGTTGTAAGGCGTGACTGCGTGTGATTTTTGCTGCTAAGCTTTCTTGATGACCCCTTACTTGTTTATTTTTAAGTTTTCTTAGATTTATTTATTTGGTGTGCATTGGGATACAGGACGACATATAGGAGTTAATTCTATCCTTTTGCCATGTGGGTCCTGGAGATTAAACTCAGTTCTTACCTACTGAGCCATCTCATTGACCTAGTGTTTCTTATTACAGTATCTTAGGAACTGACTGTAGATTTAGTTTTTACTCATTGAGACATATATATATATATGTATATATATATATATATATCATAATTATTCTTAGGTAGTCTGTTTCTTATATTCCATCTTTTTAAAAATGGGCATCTCTGTATAAACGGCTAAATAGCATCATTTTTATATTCTACTCCTATTAGTTAACAACTTGCCAGACATTTCTCTCCACCACTTTAAATGTCACTAGTTTCACTTTATCTACTGGGCAATTCACTGTTTCACTATGTCCTCTTTTCTTCAGTATATGACGAAGTTCAGTATGAGTCCTAGTGGGCTGCACTATCCCGTTCTATGACTATGTCTGTTATATTACTTGAGCCATGATGTTCTTGGTTATTCTTGTCTCAACGCTGACACTGTTGGGTGATGCCAGTCTAGAGGGTTTAGAATGAATGTGATCCCGAGTCCTGATGTGACAGACGAGCTCATGGACAGACCGCAGCCTTGCCTTCCATGTTGTCACTTGGGTGCTTCACAGATTAACAAAAGGTTATAGAGCCAAACCCCTCAACAGCATTTTAAAGGCTTAAGGCAGGGTTTCTTTCCTTAAGCTAGAAGGCACCTGGAACAACGGGAAATTTCAGGGAAGGGATGGGAGGAGGAGGAAGTGGCAGCCCCACCCGACTCCATGATGGAAGGACGACTCGAGCACTCCGGGAGGCATCGGGACCAGAATCCTAATGCTGGCCACTTGAAGGGCCTTGGCTGACCTGAGGGAGATGGATCTGGGTGAGTACTGGCAATATCTTTAACTTTTATGAGGTGTGAAGTCAAGAGACGAAGTAAGCTTGGGAGGGGAGGAGTGCAAAGAAGACCAGAAAGGCTACACCGGCAATGGATGGTTCACTGTGTAATCTATCTCCTTCCTCCTGTTTCTCCACCTTCATTTGGATCTTGGAGCACATATCATACAGTCAACCACTTTCTTTCCTGAATCTGCAGACCATCTTGCCTTTAAAATCTGAAGTTGGAATGGCCTTAGGAAGTCCAAGTAGGACGTGTGAGCACAGTTTATTTAATACACGTGTTAATTGGTTACTGTCTCTTACTGGTGGGCATTTATCTCTTAGTATTCACACTTACAAATTATGCTGCAATGGATGCCCCTGTTGGTAGAACTTTGTAGAGATGTACAGAAGTATTTTATAAGCAAAATTTCTAAAAGAACAAATGTTGGAGAAAGGGCAATATTCACTGTAAGTTTTGACTTTAAGTCTATATGAGTATATAATCCCACTCTCACTATACGAGGCATTGAGTTTCCATATGCTCTGAACAAAACAGCTTATTGTTATTTCAAGCATTTTCAATAATCAAAGATGGATCTCATTATGGTCTTAGCTTGCATTTTATGGTTATGACTAATATTTATAGCTACTTTTATACATGAGCCAAAAGACTTAATGATTTAACTTGTGCAGCCAACCCAGGAACTACTTTCTGCCCAACAGCAGCTATTAAAATTACTGGGCTTGGGGTGTAAACAATTAATTAGTCACATAGACACCATTTCAAGGAAGCAGTATAGTTGTCAGCAAGTGATTAATTGAAAAATAGGTGGTTATGAGCCTAAGGAATTGCAGAATATGGAAAGAGATCAGGTGGGTCCTGGGGCTGGTTCTGTTCCAACTGGGGCTTCTGTGCTTTTTGTGGTTTGTTGTTTGTTTTTGTCTTATTGGTTATTAGAGACAGGGTCTTAGGTAGCCCAGGCTGGCCTCAAACTTACTGTGTATCTAAGGATGACCTAGAACTACTGATCTTACTGCCTACACCTCTGAAGTTCTATGATTACAGGTTGATACCATCATACTCTAGTGGTGCTGGGAATTGAATCTAGGGCCTTGTGCACACTAAGGCAGATGCTCTAGCATCTGAGCCACATCTGATGCCCCAGCTTCTGCACTCTTTGGTACTTTTGAATGATGCAGTGGAAATAGAGCTGTGGTTTTTCGTTGTGGTTTGCCCCTGGCTCCTTGGGTCCTATAAGAAGCCTGGACTGGAGGATGGCTCCCCAGTTCTTTTAGTAGAGCAGCTCCTCTTTGGTCTGTCTATTTCTTTACTCCAAAAAGCACAAAAAATGTAGATGGTTATCTGGAAGGTCAGGAATTGTTGCTCTAGGACCACCTTCCAGGGGAAGAACAAGGTGTATGTTCTTTTACACCTTGCCATTTAAATGGCAATAAGTAGGTAACACTGGGCAAGTCATTTCCCCTTACTAATCATCTTTCTACTTATCTGTCATATGGAGTTGATAATAGCTCATGGGGTAGTTGTAGGGATAAAAGGAGGTAATGTATAGAAAGCCTGGGGCTTCTTACCACTCACTCACCAAATATCAGCTATAGAGCTACAGACACAAACATTGTGGGAGGTCCCATGTTCTAAACCGAAGTGCTTTGAAAAGATTTCAGGAAGGTGGGTGCTGAATTTTACTTGGAAAACTGGTATTGTGGAGACACAGGGGTTGGGGCTGTCTAGACATGGGCATGGTCTATTTGAAGAACAGTATAAGAGAGTCAGTTATTTTAAGAGTACCCGGGAGATAAGATGGAAGTATGTTGGACCCACACTTTGGAGGAGTTTGGATTTAAACTTTTGGGTAATGAGAAATTTTTATTTTCTCACACTTAAATACCTACAGAACATTCTGGTAACCTCATCACATAGGAATCATTCCATAAACTTTTGCACAGAATGCATTCTTTCTCATTTTTTTTTAAACTGAAGAAATGAGAATGAGTGAAGTACATATCAAAGTCCTCAAATAATGATGATGATGATGGTGGTATAATAAGTGGGGGAAGATAAATCTAGCACAAATGTAGCAGAAGGCAGAAGGAAGGCACTGAATTCAGCAGGAATTGGATGGCAGAGGCCAATTCTCTTGTTGGTTGTACTACATGTAACTCGCCTTTGGTGTCTCTACATGAGGTGTCCCAGGCCTTGGCGATGGATTCCTTTGCTGGAAACTTAGAAGCTCTGTAAATCACATTATTACAACACATATTCATTGGCTGCTGCATGCCCACAGCATGGTCCCTGGTGCACACAGGTGGTCCCTCTTAGGCTCTTGCCATCTCCTGTATTTAAGTTCCCAATAGCCTCTGATTTGCAACCTGAAGTGTCACCACCGTCTCCCCCCTTGGCTTTCTCCCCCTCTGGTCTGGGCTAAACACCACAGCTAACTTAATCTCAAAGTACAGCTTTGGTGAGCCACTCCTGTTCAAAAACCTGTCCTTAATCAAAGTAACACTTCCCCAGTAAAGATTTGTCTGTTCAAAGACTTGATAAATTGGAAAACTTGATGAAACCTTTCCTATAATTTTCAGTTCCTTCTATTTTACCTTTGGCATCTAGGGGATAATTTCTCCTTATTCTTCGATTGTGTGTGTGTGTGTGTGTGTGTGTGTGTGTGTGTGTGTGTACATGAGTTTGCACTCATGTCTGTGCATGTACAGGAAAAGGCTAGACTGTGATATTGGGTGTTTTTGTTGATCATTCTCCGTCTCATATAATAAGGCAGGGTCTCTCACTGAACCCAGAACTTGCTGATTCAGCTAGACTGGCTAGCCAGCTTGTTCCAAGGATCCTGTCTCTACAAGGTCTGTATCTGTATGAATTCTATACTTCCGCATATAAGGCAATGTATTTCCACATGCCTTCAGAAAATATGGTATTGCTATTAGTTTCAATATTTTAATAGATCAAATAAGGATCTCATTGTTGTTTTTGTTTGTATTTAATTGTGATCTCAGTAAGGTTCTAGTCTTTTTCTTTTTGTTTTTTGAGACCAGGTTTCTCTTTATAGCCCCCCATGTTCTGAAACTTGATCTGGCATCAAACTCACAGATATCCGCCTACCTCTGCCTCCTGAGTTCTGGTATTAAAGGCATGTGCCACCACTGCCCAGCTCCTAGTCTTAATTTTTATAGACATTTTTATATGTTTTGAACTCCTGTGGCCCCCTTGACTGTCCTGATCCCCCATTCCTTGATGTTTTGCACACAGCACCTATCCATTTAGTGAAATTATTTAGCACCTGCCTACTGGGGTAGGCAGGATATGGTGAAGATTAGGGACAGATTCTAGAACCAGCCTGCTTGAATCCCAGTTCTGACCAGAGCCCTCCTTCATGTCAGGAACAATATTAACACTCTATTACAGAGTACTTGTGAGAAAATAAATGACTTTGGACATGGATAATGGACTGGCTTGTAGCAGGAATTCTCCAAACATAAGCATGATTTTCTAAAGTGCTAGGTTACAGACATGGGGGAATGCAGGTTCAAGATGACCAAGGTCTCTGCTTTTGTGGGGCTAATTCTAGGTGCTATTCAATACTCTGTAGAAAATAAAGGTGTTGTGAAATCACAGGGTAGGGGTATCTTTGGTGGCTAAAGAAAGCCCCATGTATGATTGTATTCCCCTCACAACCAAGACCCAAGTGGAGGGATGGAACCCTGCCTGAGAGCAAGGCTATCTCAGGTTTGGTTTTTCAGAAGATCCCTCCTAGGCAGACAAGTGTTTTAACATCTCCTCCCACACCCTTTTAAAGGCTGATAATATTCCCGGATATAATTTCATCCTTTTTTTATACTCTTGTCATTGTGTTAATCAAGTAAGCGCCAGGAGTCTTGTGTCTGAGGCTCGCCTCTCCCTTAGTCACACCATTACCTCCAGTGGGACCACATCCAAGTCAGGCTTTGTGGGTGCTGACGTTTTCCTAATTGATTCTACTGGATTTCCTGCATTATTGAGCTGCTTCCTGGTTCTCTCAGCTTCCCTTTCTGGCTTCATTGGAAGCCTCTCCTTTTATTCTAAGTCACGTCTCCTTGACACGAAAAGCCCTTGGGTGAGCCAACACATCATTACATTAAGTGGAATAAAAAGAAAGCCTGGGTGTCTGGTGGTGACTGTATCTCATCAGGCACGCAGCTTTGGACTTGAGAGAAGGCAACATCTCTCCCTGCCCTTTGCTTCCTACACTGAAGGAAGAAGCCCGGAGAAAGGGAGCCAGCTGTTCTCCAGCAGTGAACAGCATCCAGGAAAGCCTGCCTCACCTCTATTCTCTTCTGTGCAGCACACGTGAGGGTTCCCAGTGACCTTCACTCCTCTTCAGGGTACAGAAGCTTTCAAGGTGGGCGGGCCTCTAGAAGGAATGTTTAGGGCAAAGCACCTTCCCGGGAAACTCAGTGGTCTTGGTATGAACATCTCAGGCCTCTCGAGAATATGAGATGTAGTCAGTTTCCAACAGGATCTAGGCCTTTTCACGATGACCCATAATTCATACTATGACTCATTTATACATAAAAGTGTCCCTGCTTTTCCAGTGTTCTATGCTTTGTGACATTGTCTATCCTGTTTCTTTTATTGGTCACCTTTTAAAATTATATTGTATGTAGTATTTGCGTGTATGTGTGTGTCAGGGTCAGAGGTCAGCTTTTAGGAAGTCAGATCTCCCCCTCCAGCATGTAGGTCCCTGGGATCTTACCTGGATGGGCAGAAGTCTCTTGAGCCTTTTTCCTTCCTTACAGTTGGTTCCATAACCTATGCTGCTAAAATTCCTTCCCAGGGGAAGACATAAGCAACATCCACCCTTCTCCTAAAACTAAAGTCCCAATGACCAACAGAGGAAGGATTCTGACAAAGTTCACCCTGGGAGCCAATGAGTTTGTCGGGCTTCCTTACAGAGCACAGAGGAGGGATTCTTGCAGGGTGTGGGTGCTCCTCCTTGAACAGGCTGCACCTGGAAAAACCTTTACTGAGCAGGGCCTTCCTCTTGACTGCATAGATGAAGCTTTGCTGCCAGTCTCTTTCATTTATATAGTATAACCTTTCCAGGAGGCCACATGCAAGTAAGGTAAAGTTGTATACAACAGGTGGTAACGAGTGGCTGGAGACCTGGGTAAGGGTCTCATGACCTCCTCAGTTTTCCATAGCAGTGCAAACAGTCAACAAAGCCCAGCTGGTATAGTCCTTTTGTTAGCAGGTACAGTTGAATGCCCTAGATGGCTTGGAGGGTAGTCATTCACAACCTACTAATAGGTTGGACTTTTTAGAGGAAAGATCTAGTGAATTTTTGTTGATGATAAATGCAATATGAACATTGTCAGCAAAGCAAGTTCAGAGTGAGCTGCATGATTGCTGCTACTCTGAGCATCTAAGAATTACTAGGCACTTTCTCTGTGTGTCTCCTGATGCAGAGGTTCTCATGCACACCTCCTTTCCAAAGGCCCATGTAAACCCTATGAAGTAGAAACATGATCATCTTCCTGCTTTTTAGATGAACACACTAATGTCTAGGACTATTAGGTGACTTGTTCAAAGTCTCTCAAGCAACTTGCCAAGGTGACCTAGGGCGGAGTCACTCTAGAAGCTTTACACACTTCACTGTGCTAGGAGAATCTTAAAACCATACCTTCCACAGACCTGAAACAAAATGAAGAACCAGAAAGTAAACCAAAATAATCCCAAGCCCGGCTCTGCTGCCTGAAATCAGGGACTTGCCTTATAGCAGTTGTCAAGCCTCCAGACAGCTTGACTTCATTCATACAAAATTCCAATGTGTCTATTCTTACTTAAACCAGCAAGATGATAGAGTGACTTTCCATTATCTAGAATTTGTTTTGCTCTCTAGGACACCAATCCTCCAGCTCTGATGCCTCAAGGACTGATAGCCCTCTCCATCTCTGGCTAGGACCTGATGCATTGCCCTTTGAGGTTATCGTGAAACCAGGAGGCATGGGGCGGGGAGTGGGAGGGCAGACAGAAAAGCTAACATCAGTCAGGTGCATAGAAATGATTCCAAATCTTAGTGGTGCAGTGATCTGTCCTCCCTCCCCAAGTGGCGGCCTTGGAGCTCAGGTCTGTGGAACTGCAGATCCCCAGGAACAATGAGGACCACCACACTCAGGAGATGGGCTCGACAAAGCTCATCCTGCGCCGTGGCCAGAACTTCAGCTTGAAGTTGACCTTCAATCGACCCTTCCAGCCCCAGAATGACCACCTCACCTTTGTGGCTGAGACAGGTGAGCTTGCTCTGTCCTCAGATTCCTCTGGTTCCCCCAAAACAGAAAGTTAGGAAAGTTCACCTGGGGGCTCTCGCTACCTGTCTCTGAGCTGTCCTCCCTCTTCTGGTAACCCCCAGGATCCTCACACCAGTACTGTTGGCTCTATTAAACTGGTGTTTAGTCATAGCAGCCAACCTACAAGTGTACAGGCACAGTTGTAAAACTCCCCAGACATGACCTCCTTTTAATTCTCATGGAAGACTCTAAGGTGGTTGGCCCCACCAGTCTCTTGTTTTACAGACTGGAAATGGAAAAAAAATCCTAGTAAAAGCCTTGAAACAAATGTTGGGAGATGGTGAGGAGTCTGCCAGGCCATAGGGATTCATATACCACTTTTATTTTACTTTATTACTTTTAAGTGTGCGTGCGCACATACCAAGAGTCTAGACATGGGCATCAGATCATCCCCTGGAGCTGAAGTTTCAGGTAATTTTGAGTCACCTTACCTGAATTCTGGGAACCAAACTCCAGTCCTCTCTGTAAGAGCAGTATACATGTTCAGCCACTGAGCCATCGTGCCTCCAGCTCCCCCACACAGAGTTTTGAGCCCTCCTCTGGGATCTTCTTTCTCTCTTACTCAGGACCAGAGCCCACAGAGCTGCTGGGGACCCGAGCCACTTTCTTGCTCATCCAGACCCAGCCTGGGAATGTCTGGAGAGCTTCTGACTTCATTATTGACAGCAACTCTCTCCAAGTCTCGATTTTCATACCAGCCAGTGCAGTCATTGGCCATTACACACTGAAGACAGAGATTTCTCAGGACCAGGGTCCTGGTGTGACTTACCCACTGGGGAATTTCATCTTGCTTTTTAACCCATGGAGTAAAGGTAGGACTTGCTCCCAGATTGTAGTGTTGATTTGATGCATTGCTTCTTTTAGGTTCTTTTTGCAAAGCCTAACAGATAACCATTGCATATCCATGTAACATATTACCTTGTGCTGAAACAAACAAAAATTTAACTTTTCATTTGTGTGTGCGTGTTCACCTACATGTGTGACGGTCATCTTGTGGGGCTTGGTTCTCTCCTTCCAGCATGTGGATCCCAGAGATCAACCTTGGGTTACCAGGCCTAGCCATAAGCACCTTTACCTGCCTAATCCTCTCACCAGCCTTAAACATATTTATTTAATTTTTTCCTTTTGTGAGATGGCTCTTGCTGTGTTGTCTAGGCTGGTCTTGAATTCATGATCCTCTTTCTCAGCCTTTTGAGTGTTGGGATTATAGGCATGCACCACCATACCCAGCTGTGAAATTCACTTTTTTTGTTTTGTAGTTGTTTTGAGATGTGCTCTGATTATGTAGTCCTACTGGAACTCACTATGTGGACCAGGTTGGTTTCAAACTCACAGAGCTCCACCTGCCTCTGCCTCTAGAATACTGGGATGAAGTATGGGACACCACACCTCGACCCACAAAGAATTTTTTTAATGATTTATTTATTTTTATTTTATGTGGTTTGGTGTTTTGCCTGCTTATGTGTCTGTATCAGATCCCCTGGAATTGGAGTTACAGATGTGAGTTGTGATGTGGGTGCTGGGAACTGAACCCAGGTCCTCCGGAAGAGCAGCCAGTGCTCTTAACCACTGAGCCATCTCTCCAGCCCCTAATAACATGATGAAAAAAAAATTCATACTATAACGTTAAGTGAGATAATTTATCAAGTGAATTCAATTTGGTTCTAACTAAATATTCATATGCATAGGGCAAGAAGATAATGTATTATCTGAATAATGTATTTCTGAATAATGTATTTCTGAATAGTGGGAATGAGTGATTTTCTTCCTGTACTTTCCAAAACTCTAAAAAATGTTATAATATACATAATCTATAATCTTTATAGCATAGATTTTGTTGTTGGCCTCTGGAGAAGTCATGTCTAGCTTTTATGAGGGTCCTATCTTAATTTCTGTTGCCTTCTGTTCTTCATGTTTCCAGAATGATGTTTCTTTTCTGCTGTTTTTTTTTAATTCCATGCTTGTTGTTGGCTTTGTGATTTTCTTTATCTCTCTGACTCTCTTTACTGCTCAGAGGATGATGTCTACCTGCCGAGTAAAACACTGCTGCAGGAGTATATCATGAGCGATTACGGCTTTGTGTTCAAGGGTCAAGAAAATTCTATTACCTCCAGGCCTTGGAACTATGGGCAGGTAACATCGCCACCTGGATGTGGGCCTGGGTTGGGCTTGTTGAGGGCTGTGTGATGTGCTGGCCAATTTCCCAACCAATGGGAAGGGCAGGCAAAGAAAATAATACTTTCTTTTCAAGATTTTTATGCTGGATTAAGAGTAGAACTGGGCATTGGTGGTACACGCTTTTAATCCCAGCACTTGGGAGTGTTGGACCCTAATTCCGGGGTCCTGATGGGCCGGTGGGAGAGCCCCATGACACAAACACCAAAACCAGGAGATGCAACAAGCAAGAGGTGTTTATTGAACAAGTGCACTCAGGTGACAGCAATCTCGGGGAAAGCTGCACCCCCCCAAAGGGTACAGGCTCCTTTTTATAGAGACAAACTGCAAATCAGCATACATGCATGGGACACAAGGTGATTGATTACAAAGTATGATCTCATGTTGAGAGATCACCCAGGTATCCTGTTCTTATTCAAAGGATAAACCATAGAATGACTTGGAAAGTCCCCAGACTGTCCATTGGCCAGGAGTGACCCAAACAGTGCTGGTCATCTGGGACCATTTGTTCCAGTGTTGGGGGCCTATTTCCTTGTTGTGGGCCAAGACCTGGGAGAGACTTCACTTCAGTTATTTCACAAAAGATTGATGATTCAGTTACTAGCCCTATTTAACAGAATCAACCTAGCATAACCATTATTAGCCCCATCACCATAGTAACTTTCTTGTTCTCATATCTGTTCTTTCCTCCCATGTCAATGTCCATTTTTTATGATTTTCTATATTCCCCTTGCAAGAATTATTCTCCTGCCCCTTTCCCACATCCCTGTTCTGCAAACTAAAATCTTTCAGGAGGCAGAGGCAGGCGGATCTTTGTGAGTTCAAGGCCAGCCTGGTCTACAGAACAAATTCCAAGACAGGCTCCAAAGCAATACAGAGAAACTCTATCGAAAAACCAAATAATAATAATAATAATAATAATAGTAATAATAATAATGATGATGATAAAAGGAAAAGAAAGAAAGGAAAGAGTAGAGCATTACCAACAACTGTAACAAGCTTCTATGTCTAGTTACTAGGGACAAATTTATGACAAGCCTTTCTTTCTGTTATAATTTGAAAGCAACAGCCCATGGACCAATGTCTATCATTTTCTTTGAAAAAAAATTGTGTATATAAACATTTTATCTGTGTGTATGTCTGTGTACCATGTGTGTGACTAGTCCCCAGGAGGCCAGAAAAGGGTGATAACTTCCCTGTGACTAGATTTCCAGAAGATTGTGAGTCGCCATGCCTCTACCCATCCCATCCTCGTGAGGGGCTTTAGTTTATTATGCTTTTAAAGGCAGGTTCTTACTGCTGTAACTTCCCAGATTAGTCTTTAATGCCCTATGTAGTTCAGACTGCCTTAAACTTGAAATCCACCTGCCTCTGTGCTACAACACCACCACTTTTGTATGACTTGCCGTCCCATTCTCTCAAATCTTCAAATTTTCTGTCAAGAGCCACACAGCTTAGGTTTTTAAACAGGTCTGATTCTAATGCATTTCCAACTTGATTTACATCCAATATAGGATCTTGTCATATGGCTAAACCCTGCTGCCCTCCCTTTACAAATATATCACCCCTAAAAAAAAAAAAAAACTTGTTAACGCCCAAGTTTCTGGACTCTACACATTTTTGCTTTTCTCTGATTTCTCCCTTCAAATACCTCGTAAGTTCGAAGAGGGCATCGTCGATATCTGCTTTGAGATCCTGAACAAGAGCCTCTATTTCCTAAGGAACCCATCCAGAGACCATTCTCAGAGGAGCAATGTAGTATATGTCTGCAGGGTGGTGAGTGCCATGGTAAGAGCAAAAGCTTGCCGCAGCCTGAGGGCGGCCTGAGCATCTCCAGAATGCTGTGGAAACCTACCTGTCTGCTTGCTCTTTGCAGATCAACAGCAATGACGACAGTGGTGTGCTTCAGGGGAACTGGGGAGAGGACTACTCTCAGGGCATCAGCCCTCTGGAATGGAACGGCAGTGTGGCCATCTTGAGGCAGTGGTCAGCCAGGGGTGGGCAGCCTGTGAAATATGGACAGTGCTGGGTCTTTGCCTCTGTTATGTGCACGGGTGAGTGAAGTCTTACCCATGAACTCTTTCTGGTTTCCTCTTCATGTCAGACCATGATAATCCCTACTCTCAGAATCCACTGCAGCTCATGAAGTGCCCAGAGCTTGCAATGGCCCATGGCTAGGAGCAGTGTACACACGAGTTCTTAATCTGCACACTATTCAGTCTCCAGGAGACGAGCTTTGCAATCACTCCACAGTCTCTTTGATGAAGAACATTAATAGTGGGCACCTGAGCTGGGCACGGTGGGGCAGACTCTAATTCTAGCATTTGAGAGGTGGAGGCGGTTGGATCGTGAGTTTCCTTGGCTACATGGGGCGTTAGGCTAACCTACACTAGATGAGATCTTGTCTTAAGAGATGGACAGACAGAGAGAAGGTGGCCATTTGGATAGAGTGACGAGTAGTCCCTGCAAAAGGCAGAACATTTCTTCCCACCTGGTGCTGTGGGCCAGAGGTGGAAGCTGGAGGACTAAGTAGGCACTCTCAGACATAGACTTCCTGAGAGACTTCACTTACAATTAGAGCTTTGCTACCTTGCTAACTACCCTTAAGGAGAATGGACACGTGACTCCATTGAGTTCATACTCAACTGTTTACAATTCAGTGCCAAATTCTTGGCCCAAGTATCTGGGAAACTGAAGAGCCTAGGGTCCTGAGGTGTTAACCTGTTTCCCCCATGCAAAGAACACTGGTCACATTTTTTGCTAGGTGTTTGCTGAAGTAATAGGTAGATTCCAATGGAAAAGGGGGGTGAGACAAAGGATAAGAACAGGTTTCTGTTTATGACTCTTTGAGGGAAAGCATAGTCTTATATTCAGGGACCTCAGGTGCAGAGATTTAAATTTGAGTACATATAAAGTGACCTCATCAGCTTACTTATGAGGTGGGGCTGTGGCTATTCTGGCCTCCTGTAGTCCTGTTCTGCCTTGGCCTGGAAAGTCTCCAGTGGTAGCCAGGTGGACATTATGGAGATCACCTTGAACCTTCAGATCCTAGGATGAACAGGAAAAGGACTAGATCCATGGCTTGGCCACCTCTCCAAGCCCTTCCATCTTCACACTCCACAGGGTGTTGGGGATGTTGAGGGAGGGAACTGTGACCGCTAAACTGCCTTTGGCCAGCTACAGCCCAGGTCTTAGTCCCACGCCCTCTGCAGATGTGTAGAAAGCCCAGTGAAGTGCTAACTACCCACATAGGGCCCTACTGGAGCCTCTTCAGTGCATCGAGACAGAAGGACTATTACTCGTTTTATGTTTAAAAACACTGAGTCCTTCCTAGCAGCCTCTGTAGACTCTGCCTGCCTATGGAGGAAGAGTGGGTTGGAGAGACCTCTTCTGAACTCGCTGATAGAGGTGAGGACCTAGTCCTAAGATGCTCCTGGACTTCATTATATCTGGTTGTAGGCAGTTAGTTTGTGTATGTTTGTATGTGTGTAAGCATGGGATAATGTCTGCTTTGAATGAATATGCCTGTGAAATCTTAACTTTACCACACCGAGGATCCACAAGAGGGAGCTGCTGGCTTTTCAAAGGCATCAAGTCACCCACTGTCTCTCAAGCGGAATGAGTATTCTATCCATAGCCTTTCTCTTATTCATTTCTTTGGTTATTAATATATGTTGCAGTGCTGAGGAATGAACTCAGAACCTTGTATGTTCTGGGCAAGCACTCTACCACTGAGCTACATCCCCAGCCCTCTAAGTTTCTTCTTTCTCTCAACTTGTGTCTTTAAGTGGAATGGCAGAATCAGAATTTTAGAACTGAAAGCCATCCAGTTTAACTCTTCACTTTCTTACTCACAAGAAAACTACCCAGAGAAGTTAAGCCACTTATCTCAAGTCACACAGTTCTCGTTGAAACTGGCCATCCATCCCCCCCCCATTTGAATTCTCATTCATTTTAGTCTCTTTGCTTTTAACTTGACAAGCTGCTGGGGGGAAAAAAAAGCCAGAAATGACAAGTTTATTATTGTTTTCAGTGGCTCACAAATGATGTCTTCCACTTTGTGAATGGGTGCAGAAGTTTCTCTGGGTACCATCCTTTGGGAATAAAGATTTACTGCAGAAACTATGCATGAAAACTATGCATTTCTGATTGAAATGATCTTAGTCGTCTCTCCTTCTCTGTAGTAATGAGATGCTTAGGTGTTCCAACACGAGTTGTTTCCAATTTCCATTCTGCACACAACACAGATGGGAACTTGACCATTGACACTTACTATGACCGAACCGCAGAAATGCTGCCAACTCAGAAGCCAGACAAAATCTGGTAAGAGGTATTTTTGTCTGTAAAAACTCAGCACCTTTACAGGTAGGGGACAAATCATGATAGTCGAGATTGAATCAGATGAAGTCTCTCTATTGCAGTCCTGGCTGTCTTGGAACTCTCTATGTAGACCTGGCTGGCCTCTAACTCACAGAGATCTGTCTGCCTCTGCCTCCAAAGTGCTGAGATTAAATGTATGGCCACCATGGCTGGCTCCTTGATAGCTTTCTCTATTATAATTACTTTCAAATACAAATTAGAGGAAAATAGAATTATAAACAAAGTCATTAAACACTTTGCAAATTTGTCTGGTGCCTGAAAAACCATCAGGAAATATAAGCCCTGGCTTCTTCCTCCATTCTGCAGGAATTTCCATGTCTGGAATGAGTGCTGGATGATCCGGAAAGACCTTCCACCAGGGTACAATGGCTGGCAGGTTCTGGACCCCACCCCCCAGCAAACCAGCAGTGGTGCGTGGGGATATGTGGCAGGGGCCGGGCTCTCTGGTAGGCCAATGAGCTTACCCACATAGTTAGAGAGGTGCAGCAGCCCCCACTTCACCCCCTTTCCAGGGTTGTAGTAGAGACAGTGTTAGATCTCAGATATAACTTTGCCACTGACAATGGGATCACCTGGGAAAACAACTGGTCTCTTTGTTCTATCCCATAAAGTCAGGAAGGCAGTGTTGACAACAGCCACACCAATGGGGTGACTGTGGGGATCAGACAAATTGCACACACCAGTATGGAGAAAGCCGGGTATGAGGGGCATTATTGCCACTGCCCATCATTTCTCATCACCTCCCATGGCTACAAACAGCTGCCTTGGGCCCATATATCTGCATCCACATCCCATAATTCCTGTTTCCTCCACAGGGTTGTTCTGCTGTGGTCCAGCCTCTGTGATAGCCATCAAGGAAGGTGATGTCCACCTGCCCTATGATACCCCTTTTGTGTTTGCGGAGGTGAATGCTGACGAGGTCATTTGGCTTTTTGAGGGTGGCCAGGTCCAGGAAATCCTGGCCCATAATACCAGTTACATCGGGAAAGCAATCAGCACCAAGATGGTAGGGTCTGATCAGCGCATGGACATCACCAGTTCCTACAAGTACCCAGAAGGTGCCTGGGCCGTGGATTTGGGAGGGAGTGGGTGTAAGCATTGGATGGCCCACGTCAAAGCAATACCACCTTCCCCTTATGACAAACTCCCAGGGGACCATTTTAGGTCCAGGGTATTTGATCCTGGAATAGATTTGCTTAGATTTAATAAATAAGATTATAGGATTCTCAATTAAATTTGAATTCCAGATACATTAAGACAAATACATTATTTTAAATATGTCCCCTCTTTAATTTTTCTATTACATTTATTTATTGTGTGTATGTATATATACATATACATGAATTGTGTAAGAACATGTACCACAGTGTGATGAGTGAGTGAGTGTGTGTGTGTGTGTGTGTGTGTGTGTGTGTGTGTGTGTGTGTGTGAGTGAGAGAGAAAGACAGAGAGAGAGAAAACAACTTATAGGAGTTGGTTTTCTCTTTCCATCACAGGGACATTGAACTCATATTGTCAAGCTTGACAACAGATGTCTTTTTCATTTAGCCATCATACCAGCCCTGTGTGTGACATCTTTCTGTTAAAAATAATTCAGTATCCATCTGAAATTTAAATTAATTAGGTGTAACTTTTAGTATGTGTTCCAAATAATTCACTACTTATCTGAAATTCAAATTAACTGGGTAACAATGTGTTCCAAATATTGCATGTAACTTACAATAAAGATTATTTGCTTATCTTAAGTTCAAATTTAATTGGAGGTCCTGAATTTTATCTGTAACTCTATCAGGGTTACACATCTGTCTCTCTATGTCCATCATAGTAGTGATAGCATCGAAGGGAGGGATGGACACCTGGGAGAGGGCTCTGAGCTGGTGGAAGGGAGTAGACAGTCCTATGGAGAGATCTGGTGGACTCTGGCCACCAGAAAACTAAGCAAGGCTCGGATGTGCTGTAGGTGGGTATAAACCTTCTTCCCTTGCCTCTACTTCCTTATCAGTGAAATGGACTAGCTCTCTTCAAAGGGTTAAATGAGCTAGTGTGCACTAAGTGCTCTAGAGGAGTCCACAGTCTAGAGCAAGGTTGATTTTGAGCCTAGATGTTGAATTATTCCTAAGGAAAGAGATGAAGTCCTATCAAAACAAAACAAAATAAGACAAACTTGAATGTGTACTTTAGGAGAGAGAATGCAGGCAAAGAAGGGAAGAAGCCTCTGGGTTTGATGATGATGATGGTGATGATGATAATGTGATGGTCATGATGGTGATGATGATGGTGGTGGTTATGATGGTGACAGTCATGATGGTGACAGTCATGATGGTAACAGTACTGATGGCAAAGGACCATACTGAATCTTACACTCAGCAATTACATGGCCTAACTCTTCAGCAACTCTTGGCAACCCAGTATCGTCTTTGGGTTTCACAAGACAGAACCGAACACTGAGAGCCAAAGAGGCTATGCACTGAGCAACACCGTCCTCATCTGAGCTGTGATACTTCATGTCTCTCTTTGTGGCTATCCACTGTTCAGCACATGGCCAGGACTTCTGGCTGGCAGCTGAGAGTTCAGGCATTTGTTTCCCTAAGAAAGCCATTGGTCCTCTCTGCCCTGCCCCACTGATGTCTTTGTTCTGTGTGGATCTGTTCTGCCAGGATCCTCTGAGGAGCGATCTGTATTCATTAAGGCTTCCCGGAAGTTGCTGGAACCAAGAAGGGACTCTTCAACCCTCCTGGATCTCCTAAGGTCTGAGGGATTTAAGGATAAGCCTGTGCAGCTACAACTCCGCCTGGCTAGGGCACCCATGTGGGGCCAGGACCTGATGCTCACACTACATGTCCAGAGGGTGCCAGACAGAGTCCATAGTCAGGACCCCATTGGACTGATGGTACGCTTTTGTGCACAGGCCCTGCTGCACGGGGGCAGCACCCGGAAACCCTTCTGGAGACATGTGGTACACTTGAATATGGATTTTGAGAAGGGTGAGTATGTAGCAGGCACAAGAAGGCACCTGTAGAGAGTGGAGCTTTATGTCTGTGAATCAGGCTGGCCTGCTCTAGCCAAATCACAGGGAAACTCTCACATCCTGGTCTGGGAAGTTGGTGTTGCTGGGCAGTTGGATGCTAGTGCAGGACTTGTGACATCATCCTGACACATCAGACATCAGTGACCTCTATGTGCAGTATTCCCTTCTAACCCTTTCCTTGGACTCAAGATGATGTTTTTGTCTATGTTTAGAGCTACAGTGGCCACTCCTGCTGCCCTACAGCAATTACAGGAACAAGCTGACAGATGAAAAGCTGATCCATGTGTCTGGCATCGCTGAGGTTGAAGAGACAGGACAGTTCATTCTGGTCCTAAAAGATTTCTCTCTGGAGACTCCCCAATTATCTATTGAGGTGAGGTCTCTAGACAGAGAGGGGGACCCACAGGATCTAAGCCATTCTCTTCATAGGCCTGGAGGGGGGGTACCATGCCCTGTCATACATGATGACAGTACAGTACAGTATAGTCTCTGAGGCTTTACTCAGCCATTATCAACAGGCTGAGAAGTGGTGTGTTCTGGTGCTCTGCGTAAAACAAAGGGTGGGGCATGAAGGCATCTCCTGGAGGCCACATTTTGAAGACGATGCTGAGGAAGGTGCTCTGTTGAGGACAGATGAAGGCATTTTATTGTGAAGGTGTATTAAGTAAGCAGATCCCTTCACAAAGAGGCCATGATCTGGGCTGTTGAGTAGAGGAGACAGATTCAAGACAGATCATACAGTCAAATTCAAAAGGTGCCCACTGATAAGATGTGGGATGCCACAGGAAACAAGAACAAGAAAGACCTTCAGACACTAAGACCCAGTGCCAGAGTGGCTTGGTGACTCTTACAGAAGACAGGCATTAAGAAAGCTCCACAGAGAGCATGTCCTGACACCTGAGTTGTCCTTCCCCAAAGGCTTCTTCACCACCTTTCCCTTCCTCTCCCAAAGACTTTTCCACTTGCTACCCCAAGACCAGCTCTGCGCCTGGAAGCCTGGTTAACAGCATGCCTGGCACTAGCCAGCAGAACAATGGTTGGATGGTCCCATATTGGATGGCAAGTCAGCTGGCACATTTGTGGTTTTCCCCTGGGCATACTCTCAGGTTCTCAAGCCAGGTGATACTGGATGCCTTCTGTGTGGGCCAACAGTGGGGCAGAGCTGCAAGTGCAGACACAAGCTTGGTGCTGAGCCAGGGCCCTGCTTGTTACCCAGAGCAGAGTCCTGGTTGTAATGGGATCCCAAAACAGCACAGCCTGTGTCAGGAGGCTGTGCAGGTTCCCTGTGGCTATAAGGCCTGTGGGTGATTGGTATCACTGTGCTGGGATCCAGAGTTATTTTCACCCACTTGACTTTGACACCCTCTTTAGAAATTTAGTTCTTTTGTTTGAGTTCCAGGTAAGTTAGAGTGTGTTCTTCCTCTTCAATTTGCTGGCCAAGCTAGAACATGCCCCCAGTTGTGGTCTGTGTGGACAGAGCTCATTTGGGGTCAATACGCATTTACTGATGCCCATCATCCATATGGTACTGTCCTTCGATTCAGGAGTGAGAACAGGATCCCTGCCTCCCACTACAGGCTAAGGCCATGCTGCTCTATGACACAGACCTCAAGAGTAAAGCACTGAACACAGATGGGGGGAAAATGAATATGTCCTGATGACATCTGCGAAGGTACAACAGGATGGGAGAAAGACCCCTTGGTTAGGTCATAGCTAACATTAATCCATCATGGGATATTGGCTTTATCATTTTTGTGTGTGTGTGTGTAGTTCTTAATTGGTCTAGATAATAAAAAGCAGGAGTCAGATATAGAAAATGCTGAGAGATCAGAGAGAAGGAGCAAGCCACAGCACACCTTACCTCCTAAGTGTCTAAGCAGAGAAGAGAGTGATTTCCTGTTTCTCCCTGTTTATATCCTTTTCTGCCCAGCTAAGTCACTTCCTGTATGTCTGTACAGATCTCCAGAACTCTATGGTTAGCTAGTGGCAAGCTCCATTCTCTGACCCCCAGACAGGCTTTATTTGTGCAAGAAAGATATCACTACAGAATGATATCATTGATGGCACACATGACTCTCTTTCCTAGTCCTCTGCATGGGTTAGACACTACTAATCAATTATAAGTGACTGGACTTACTCAGGATCCTACTTAACACATGCTAGACACTGCCAATCTTTTGAGACCATTACTTAAATTAAATCCAGTAGGCATCTTCAAATAGATGATAGGAAGGGGAACTCTTACACCCATTCTTGACAGGTGGCAGCTTGCTAGAGTGTCCTAAACTTCTCAAGCAGGTTAACATATGTGTTAGTTTGAGCTAGCCTCAGTTTAAAATTGTCTCCACCACTGGTGGCACCTAAGTTCTAAGCAGTCCCTGGTGGTCACGGGAGGAGTTTACTGAGTGGGGAGTGGCAGCGAGGCCAGGGGCCTAGGGTACCTTTGTCTTCTCCCCACACAGGTGTTTGAAAGGGCTAAGGTGGGCAAGGCCCTGAACATCTACATCACCCTCACCAACACCCTAATGGTGGCTCTAAATAATTGCACCATGGTTCTGGAGGGAAGCGGCCTCATCAATGGGCAGATAACAGAAAAGTAAGTAACACTTCCATTGGCCTCCTATCAATCTTCCTCTGGTGCTGGTCTCTGAGGAGCTGTGCCTCATGGTACCATTGGATCCTTCTCAGTCTCCAGATGTCACCTCCTGAACTCCAATTACCTAATCTCAGGAAAGCTTGGGGGTTGGTGGTACAGGGGATTACTACTCACTAAGCAGATCTCCATGCCCCATTGCCCATCCAAGCAGCCAATCCTCCAGGCTCCAACAGGCTGCTTTTCACTTTCAGCCTTGGGACTCTGATGGCCGGACACACCATCCAAATTCAGCTGGAGCTCTACCCCATCAAAGCTGGGCCCCACCAGCTGCAAGTCCTCATCAGCAGCAGTGAGGTCAAGGAGATCAAAGGCTACAAGGACATCTTCATTGTTGCAGCTCCAGCCTCCTGAGCCCGGTCTTCCTAATGCCCTCCTGAGTCCCCTTCTAAGCTCCACTTCCTACCTCCAGCATAGCTTGCTTTCTACTTCTCAAGTGTTGTTTTTGTTCAACCTCTATAGTGGGGACAAATGAAACTCTGTTCATGGGAAGAAGCAATAAAGATGCATTAGCTAAGAAGCACTTACCCTTTGCCGTTGGCCTGGCTGCCCACCATGTGATTAAGCAGGCCCTCTCTGTCCTCCCTGTCTTCTCTTTCTTCTGTTAAGGGTTTCATCCACAAACTAAGCCTGCCAGGATCCTTTCTAATGCCAGGTCTCTATGCTTATATGCCCTTAAGTAAGCCTAGAGGCAGAGGTGAGGGGGGAGCCTGAGAAGGTAGCAAATACAGGGCCAATTACCAGAAGCTGCCAGGTGGAATTTCCCCTTTGCCATTCTGAGAGCTCCCAGCAGGATAGGGAGCCTCTTCTGAGCAGGCAGGCACTCTGCAAACACGGCCAGGTTCCATCCTTGCTTGCTTTCCTAACTCTCCACAACCTCTTCCTCTACATCTTTGTTATTTTTAGGGCAGAGGGAGCCAGCATTTTGTATTCTCCACTGTAGTTATTAAGATCACCCATGTTTATCCTTGATAATGTGGAAAGAACAGAAAAGTAGAAATGAAAGTAAAGAAACAGCTTCTCCATCTCAGGGGAAGATCTCTGCTAACATTTTATAATATACCTTTCTGGCTCTCTCTAATCCTCTCTCTCCCACCCTTCTTCCCGCCCTCCCTTCCCCGTTTCTCTCCCACTTTTACATACTATTATCTCCCTAATAGGTATTTTTTTTTTTTAACATCCAGGAATTTGGGTCCTGCCCTCGTTTGGCTCCTGTCACCAACATCCTCCCCATCCACATCTTTTGCTTATTTGCTCTCCTTAGTCATTGCCATATTTTTGTTTTAATCTCAGGCTGGCCCTGCCCACACCCAGCTGCTTGGTGCAAGAGTAGGAGCCTGCATGCCCTACTCCACCCAATGTGCCAGCTGTGCCTGTCCCCATGAGCATCCTGGAGCATTTCTGTCTTCATGATTACTGAGTTCTGGGTGGCTCCTACCCTCTCGACAGGGTCACCTGTCATGACGCGTTCAGAAATACAATACTTTGCTTCTCTTCTGAATGCCCTTCTTGGTTTGGTCACTCCTCTCCTGGCTGCATCACTGGTATAGTCAGGCTTCTTTCTTGCTGTGTTTCCAAGGGGTGTGTGTGTGTATGTATCCTAGTCATTTCTGTCTTCCTAAGCTGCATCTCAGGTGACTTCCTTCTCACCTAGAAAGTGGCTTTTAGAGCCATACTCAGTGTTATGTTTTGAAGGATTTTTTGTTTGTTTTTTGGTTTTGTTTGTATGTTTTTTTTGCAGCCCCTCTGCTTTTGTTTCCTCTCCTTGGTCCTATGGGCTAGGTCATCTCAAAGCTCCTTTCTGGAGTGTCATCCCCTAGATCCAGAGTAGGAGGTTCATCCCACTGAGTTGTGTTCCCAGAGATCAGAGTCTTGGGAGTTTGGCTCCTTACTTCACAGCAACCCAGTTGAGTCAACCAAGGAAGCTAAGCAGGGACTTATGTGGGCAAAGGTGACAAAAGAAATGCCCAGACAGTGGAACAAGGAGTTGTCACAAGTCAGGCCAGCAGCATAGCTCCAGACTCTGCTCTTTCTGTCCCTACATAGAGTGTCACACTCAAGACATTTGGGCTGAGAGGTTTGGGGTCCATGATACCCAGTAGCGATGTGTCAAACAAACTAAAGTACTTGCTCTTGATTCCATGGATAGACCTTAGAAACCCTGGATGCTAAATGACAGCGGCAGCCATAGGTTGACAAATGGGAAAGTGGATGCAATTGTGTTTCCTAAAGTGTTAGGCACCCTAATCCCTTTACTTTCTCGGTGCCTCCGTTTCTGAGGGGTGGCAGGGGGAGGGGGCAGAAAGCTCTGCTTGGATCTTCTGGTTCTGGCTGATCTTTGTGGTTGTTTGTAGGACCCTCATCACCATCTCCCTAGACTGGGGACAAGGGTGTTACACCAGGAGCTACAGACAAGGAAACCAGAATTGTCTCAGGGGCATACCAGAAATTTCTGGCAGGGCTGGAATCAGCTCCCCAGTTTCAGTGGGTCTTAGAAAGGTCTGGAGCTTCCCCAGTGCCACCCAGCTTGAGTTGGCCTGTTCCTTGGGGACAACAGGTGAGTAATCTCCTTGTGCTTCTCTCCTGAGGTCACAGCCTGCTTCTACCCAGATAGGAAAGTAAGATGATGATGCTCAGTGATCTTGCCCAGCTTCTCTGAACAAGGGGATCCTGTTGTGACCCTCCCTGTCTCCCCATACTTCCCCCACACCCCGTGACTAATGGTCTGCTGGAATCCAGTGGAAGGCCAAACCTGCAAGTCACCTCCTCAGGCTCAGAGCCCAGGTCATATTCAGATACCAAGGTCCAGGCAAAAGAGTCACTATTGGTTTCCTGGTCCCAAATGAACTTTGTGCCCTTGTGGTTCTGTTCCTTCGCTCATTTGTTCCTCCCTCCCTCCTTTCCTCCCTCTCTTCCTCCCTTCCTTTTCCTTTTCTTTCCTCCTTCTTTCTTTTATTTTTATTTTTTTTAATTGTTTGTATGAGTATGTGTTGACTGCATGCATGTCTGATGCCTGCAAAGTCCAGAAGAGGACATCAGATTCTTGGGACTGGAGTTACAGATGGTTGAGATACCATGTGGATGCTGGGAACCAAACCTGAGTATTCTGGAAGAGCAGCCAGTGCTCTACCTCTCTAGCCTCCCCTCCCGCCCCCCCGCCCCCCGTTAATATCCTGGCTTCTCCCTTTCCCTGGGTCCTGGGCAACCTGGCCCTGTTTCTGCTCCCAACTCCTCCTTCTCCTGCCCAGTGGATTCTCTCTCAGCACCAGCCTATAACTAGCAAGCCCCCCCCCCCCAGATCTGTGCCTTCTCCTTAGGGAACCTTTCCTGGTCCCTGCCTGGAATCTTCCCTCTCCCCGGGATCCATCTTTGACAGGTGATCCTTCCTCACTGACAGCTCAAAGGCTGTCAATGGCAGCATGGCTGCCTTGTGCATGTGTTAGGTGGCTGCATAAGGACTCTGCATGCAGAAACCCTGTGGAACTGAGGCCACACAGAGGTTGGCCAACGACAGCTTCAATAGACCCAACTGCTGAGATTCGTTCTAAACTGCTCCCTTCCCTATATAAGCACGCGCCTCCTGCCTGTTCTTTCTCCTTCCATTTCTGCTCCTAACACCCACCCCTCTCTTTGCTCCCTTTCCCAATAAACTCCGTGTGGGTTTGAGTTTGGTGGATCATGTTTCATCACCCGAAGCCGAGGCAAGGAATAACACCCCCTTTTTATCTTTTGTTGATCTTCTTCTTCTTCTTCTTCTTCTTCTTCTTCTTCTTCTTCTTCTTCTTCTTCTTCTTCTTCTAAGAAGGGCACGTAGCAAAAATTAATTGAGAAGCAAAGGAACAGCTCTCTGCAGCAGGGGTGAGTCTTGAAAAAGTTTCTCCACTGTGGTATTTTCACCTCTTTCTCCTTCCAGGGGCTATCATACATCAGTCTAGAGTGCCCCCTGACCATGACATCCTCTGGGGAGGACGGATGTGGATGCCCTGCCCTCTACTTCAGGGATTATAACTGTCATAGCAGGAATGAAGATATTCTAAAAGACACTTGTGCCCCTCCCTTTGGTTATCAGATCTTTGAAGCAATGAATCCAAGGAATTGGACTTTCTCCAGGAATCTTATGCTTGGAGAAAGAAAAGGTTGAATCCTGGCACCAGCCAGTGAAGAAAGAGATTTCACACAGTTCTGACAACTTGCTGGAGAGACTTGGAATGGAGACAATGGGACCACACCTTACCTGGGACTGCTTAGCTATGCATACATACTTACTTTAAAACATCAGCTAAACACAGGCAACAATGAAAGACAGCCAAAGTGGAGAGGGGAGCATGACAGAGTGAGAAGGTAGAACAAACACCCACAGGTCTCTACCCTACTCAAAGAGCTACAGACAACTAAGAAATGCTGAGAGTGGGAAAAATAGTCTTCCCCAGGGAAGAGCCACCAATCAGTTATCTAACACCGAATGGTGAGTTCTGAAAGCATATATACAAGGTAGGTACTGCATTAAATATTTAGAGTTACAAAGCTCTGGAGTTCTGTTGCATTCTAGCCTAGTAGTTCTTTGCAGGGGGTTTTGGGACAACAAATGTCTTGATTTCCTCATCTGTCATATAAGACCAGCAAGAACTCCTAACTTACAGGGGACTAAGAAATAGGTCAATAGTTAAGATCACTTGCTGATATCCCAGAGGACACAGGTTTAGTTCCCAGCACCCACCTGGTGTCTCATAACCAGCTGTGAGTCCAGATCCAGGGAATCTGAAACTTTCTCTTGGCCTGCATAGACACTTCATATATGTGATACACAGGTATACATATAGGCAAAACATTCATGCACATTAAAATAGATAAATCTTTGGACTGGACATAGTGGCATATGTCCAATCTTTAACTCCAGCCTGGGAGTCAGCCTGGTCTACATAGTAAGGGATGAGCCAGTGCTACATAGTGGGATCTTGTCTCAAGTCAATCAATCAACCAACCAACCAACCAACCAATCAATATATATATGTATGTATATATATATATATATATGTATATATATATATATATATTAAAACCCTCCTGATTCATAGAGATGAGAGACTAAGAGGGATAATGCACACAAGAACTTAAAATAATATCTAGCACCAAAAATTATTGTATTAGTGGTAGTAGTAGTACTACTATTGTCTACTGCCATTAATCACTGGCAATGATGTTAATATTGGAGAAATGTTTTGGTTGGTGGAGAGTGTTGAGAAGGCTTCCTGGCAGGATGATGTTCTAGCCTAGAGACAAGTAGACAAAGAAAATTTCAGAAAAAAGAGATAATTGAGAGGAGAGAGAGAGAGACAGAGACAGAGAGAGACAGAGAGAGGGAGGGAAGGGGGGGAGAGAGAGAAAGCCCACACACAGATGAGAAGGAGAGGTCCCCATTGGAGAACTGAAGGGGTTTGGCATACCTGGGCTCCAGGTGGGGAGAGAAAGTTGACCCTCAAAGGCTTTTAGGGTATGTTGAGAAATTCAGGCTTCACACATAGGGGAACTATTTGTTTGAATTTGCTCATCAGAAAAATTATTGGTAAGACATAAAGGCCCTGGATGGTCCTGGAGTTGGGACAGAGCAAGTTGAAAGTATATAAGAAGGGTCGGAGAAAGGAAAGAGAAGAGAGGAAATAAATTAATTATAATTTTTTAAAAAATGTTGAAAGATCAGTAGTGCTGAATTTGGAGAAGGAGGGTGGGAAGTTGGCTAGGAGTTGTTATGTAGACAAGCTGGAGTTTCAGTGAGGGTAGAGCTGAGGGACACAGAGAGGAAAAGGCATTTTTAGGTGCTAATCAAGGGTTGACCTGGACTGATTAACTAGAGGGAAGTAAGAATAGGAGAAATGGTCCAGATTCCACCTTCATCACCTGGGTGCCGTATCCTCACTCACCAGGACCAGAAGCACAGGAGGAAAGGCAATTATGTTCAGAAGGAGGGGAGAGGTGATCATTTGGGCACAATGAGCGTGAGGTGTCAAAAGCAGGCAAAGAAGAGGAGTCTGCAGGTCACAGCTCTGGGGATCACCTAAGTCCATGACAGGGTAACTGGAATGTGAATAGGTGAGCTCCCAGGACGCCCCCGAAAGCGCCTGTGTGGGCATGAAGAGACCCTGCAAGTGGGGTCTGAGAAGAAAACAACAGACTGGATGGAAGGTAGAAGAATAAGAAGAGAGATGAAAGAAGAGAGATGGGAAAGGAGAATTTCTTAAACAAGAGAGATGGGCCTGCATGTCCTGTATTGAGTTGTGGAAGGTCCATCAAGGGCAGGAAAGGGTTCCTGGCCTTCAGAGGGAGTAGATGAGAATGGGGTCAGGGAGCCTGGGGAGAGAAGGTAGATGGAATGGAGGTGAAGAGCAGTGAGAAACAAAGCAGTAGACCAGAGGATTGAGCAGATGGAATTGGGAGAAACGGTTGGAGCTGTAGGGTCCAATGGGTTAAGGAAGGTTGAGGACCAAAGGTAAGTGCTGATGTGTTAGTGAGTTGGGGCTATAGGTGTGCCTTAGTGGTAGGATGTTCACTTAGCATGCTTGAGGCCCTGGGTTCACTCCTCAGCACAGCAACAAACCAACAACCTTAGAGAAGCGTATTTGTGCATCTGTGAAAGCTACCAGAGAACGGAAAACACAAGCGAGAAGGTGACATAAGTGGATGGGTTCCTCCAAGGACCTAGAAACCAGGGGATGCAGGAAGAAGTAACTCACAGCAGGAAAGGCAGAGTGGGTGTTTCCCAGCCACTATTCACACAGGATCCTTCTCCAGTCTCCTCCCTATCTGCCCTGCTCCTTAACACAACATCCCCCTCTGTCTCTCTCCTCTGGAGAAACTTGGGTATTGCTGGGCAATTGCTCTACCATGAAGCTATGCTATCATCATGCCTTTTTCATTTTATGTATATGTATGAATGCCTGCATGCTTGTCTGTGTACCATGTGCATGCCTGGTGCCTGTGGGAGGCCAGAAGAGGGCATCAGATTCCCTGGAACTGGCCATAAAGACAGTTGGGAGTCCCCCATATAGCTGCTGGGACTCAAACTCAGGTCCTTTGGAAGAGTAGCCCATGCTCTCAACTCTGGACCTTCTATCCAGCCCTACCTCTGTTAATTTTATTTGAGATTCACTGAAGGCCTGGAAGGACTCACTCAAAACAGTGTAACTGCCAGGGGGAAAAAAAAAAGTCATATTAAAGATGGTCCAGAGTGCAGTCTGTTAGCACTTAAACTCCAGAAAGAAAGGTCTCCTGTGCAAGGGCTCACTGAGGCCCTCGTAGCTGTGAACAATAGTCTAGGACCCTGACACTCTTTCCTGAAGGGGCACAGTTCCCTCCATCCTTCTGGAGGCCCCACCGATTCTCTCCAGTTTCTCCTGGCTCCCTTACCATAGCCCTATTGCCTAAGAGCTATCAAAGGCCCAATAGCACAAAGGCCCTGATGGTTCCACAGCCTCCACACCTCTCAGCTGAGCAACACTGCCAAGAAAAACCAGAGGGCAAGTGAGAAAACCAGTTGTGATCTGCCCGTCAGAGGTGGCATTGCAGCAGCTGGCCCCACCTCCAGTGTCTCCTGAGGCCTCGGGATGGAAGGGGAAGCAGACACCCCTGGACCAGTTTCCTGAAGCTCCAGTCCATCCAGCTGTCTGTGGTGAAGCAGCCCTGGAGCCAGAAACAGCCACCATGGCCCAAGGTAGGGAAGTCACATGGGGTAGCTAGAAAATAGGGACAATGAAGACCCAGAGTCACCAAGGGCAGGAGTGTGGTTCAGAGGGAGAAAGGAGTAAGTACAGAGTTGTTTTAGGAAGGAAGCCAAGAACTCTCAGAATTCACTGATCCCCTGAGAACCAGGAGGCAGGGTGGAAGTAAACAGGCCATCATGACTGCCTCCACAAAAAGGTGGGATGGGCAGGGCAAGGGATTAGGGGCACTGGGATTCCTGTCCTCTGACACTAGCTGACTTTTTCACATTGGCCAACTCACTTCTCTAGTTTCTGTCTCTCATGCCTGAAAACCAGAAGGGTTTGAACCATAGTCGTGAAGGTTCCTTACAGTGTTGAAGTTCTCTGAATCTTCCTATCTTCTCTTCTGCCTTAACTTTGGAAGTCATCATCGTCATCTTCTGTAGACATCATTCTCTCTTCTCTAGATAAAGAGTCACTCTGAAGATGAAATAGTTAGATGACACCATCTATAGGGGAAGGGCTCTTAACTTACTCTACACACGTGACATTGTCACCTTTATTTACCATAAGTAAAATAATAAATATTTTACTATTTCCTTAATTTTTATGTAAAATGTGTATAATTTTAATTACAAAGGAAGTATATGAAAATCCATTTGGAATAAAATACAGCAATAATTGCAGATAAAACTCTAAGTACACCAACCTCATCTTGAGTAACTATTGTTTTCAGTCTTTGGCCTAGACATTAGTATTCATATATATTCTGAATGTAACTGATTGGATCAACATGTGTTGCTATAAATTCAGATACTATCATACTATAAATATCAACTTAATATTTTTCACCTACTGCAATATTTTTCATTGTGTATGGTATTCTATAGTGTATGATTTATTCATCTCAATCTCTTCTAATGGACACTTAAGTCATTCCCTTTTTAAAGATAGACAAGCAGTCTTACAGTTGGCATTCTTATGCATGCTTCTGGCTACTCATTAAGGAATGTCTCTCTAGGACAGACATTGAGGTCACTGACTTTCTAAGTTCTTCCTACCACCCCCTCTCTAGTTCCCTCATTCTCTCCTTCCTTCAGGAAGAAATACTCTGAAAATGAACATCCTATTTGAATATAGATAGATTAAATATAGTATGTCAAAACAACAGAATATTGTTTGGTCATGAAAAAGAAGCTTATATGTGTCATGGGAGGGGGTTGACATGGCCCATGGTGTCTCTGGAGGGTAGGATATATCTGAAGTGCTTTCAGTCAGGCAGGCGTTGCCCGGCCTGTTGGGTAGCCTTAGTCACACACAGACCTGAGCCAATTAGTGTTCTCTGACCAGTCAACTGCTCTCCAAAGGTTTGTTTGTTTGTTGTTCAGACAGGGTTTCTCTGTGTAGCCCTGGCTGACCTGGAAGTCACTCTGTAGACTAGGTTGGCCTTGAACTCACAGAGATACACCTGCCTTTGCCTCCTGAGTGCTGGGAATAAAGGCATATATCCACTGCCCCCCCCAACACTTTTTTTATTGTTAGGAAAAAGTCAAGTTTTTGTTTTTGGGTTTTTTTCCCAAGAGGCAGGGTTGGAGTGTTCTTCCTGAACATGTGTGAAAGCCAACAATGGACAGTAGCTGTTGGGCAAAGACTCCTGACAAGTCACAAATTTGAGTTTAACATGAGACAAAAGCCTCCATCTATCAGAAGCTCTATTTTCACCCCCTAGGTATAGATGACATGATATTTCATCTATCCAAGGTTGTGGTAAAAATAAATAGTAAACATGACCCAGATAAAGTGCTGAGAGAATATAAAACTTGAAATATGTACAAGTGGTTTTTTCATAAGACAGAGAACTCTTCAAATATCAACCATGTCCGTGAATCTGTATATGCTGATGGCTACTCTGAAGACTCGTTAACAGCAACAACAATAATAAACAACTAGCTAATAAAAAAAGACGTGTGTTCGGGAGCATGGGAGGGAGAGGGAACTGGGATTGATATGCAAAATAAGATTGTTTCTAATTTAATTTTAAAAAAGAAATTTCTCAACAACAAAGAAAAGAAAAAGATGTGTGTTAGCAATAAACAAAATAACTTAGAGAGGGTTAGAAGATAAAGCAGGGGGAGGGGGGGGCTGGTTGTGGCGGCACATGCCTGTAATACTAGCAACTTGGGAGGCTGAGGCGGGATGGTGTGAGTTCCAGGCTAGCCTGGCAGGTTTCAGGCTCACCTGCATGATTGTGAAGCTGTGTGACTGTGGAATTGGATATATGATTTGCAAATACACTCTCACATTATGTGGATTATATTTTTACATTTTATTATGTCCTTTAGTTTTGTACCATTAGTTTTGATGAGGCCCAATTTACTTGGGATTTTCCACTGATTCTGCTTCTCCTTTCGTGTCTAAGAAATCATTGCCTACTTTAAGACAAGGAAGATGTACCTGTTTTCTTCTGAGTTTTATAGTTTTAGCTCTCATGTTTAGATCTTCGATCCATTTTGAGTTAATTTTTGCATATCATGTGAAATAGGCAACCAATTTCAATCTTTTTCACTAATTTTTAGTGTCTATTTACATATATTAGTGCATGGTCTGCATATTTGTATGTGCACCGTGTACGTGCTCAGTGCCCACAGAAGTCAGAAGAAGGTATCAGATCTCTGAGACCTGGAGTTACAGACAGTTGTGAGCAGCCATATAGGTGCTGGGAACTGAAACTGGGACCTCTGCAAGAGCAACCTGTGTTCTTCTCTGCTGAGCTGTTTCTCCAGCCCAGACCACTTCATTTTTCACATATGGGTATCTTCCTCCTCCTCCTTTCTCCTTCTTCAAAACACAGCCAAGATAAAGTAGGTAGGTCTCTATCCTTAGCTTACATCTAGTGTTGTTACATCTCTCTCAAATTCATGGCCTCTTCTTGCATTATTGCTGTTAAACACACAAATATAAAACCCTACTGAGTGAATTTGGCACTGCCTGTTGTACAATGTGAGGCCTCTTTTTCTAAGACTCTCAGTTCTAGCCCACTGATTTGTGTCTGTGCTGATGCCACCCCAAATTGCCTTGATTACTGGCTTTATAGTAAACTTAAAAGTATAGAAGTGCAAGCCCTCTACTTTAAAATTGTCTTAGAGCTGGACATGGGCCATGCCTGTGCTCCCAACACACTGGAGGGTGCTGTGCTCCCAACACACTGGAGGGTGAGGCAGGAGGACTGTCATGAGTTCCTGGCTACACAGCAAGATACTGTGTTATCTTTCCCCTCAAAAAAATAAACAAATAAAAAGATTGCTTAATTACTATAGATCCTTTCTTCTTCCCTATCTATTTTATGATTTACTTGTCAATTTCTGCAAAAGGGCAGTTGTGCTTAAAAGTTTTGATTAAAATTTTACTTATTTTCATTTTACATACCAACCCCAGTTCCCCCTCCCTCCCCTTCTCCCACCCTCTTCACTTTCCCCCTTCCTACCCCCACCCACTCCTCATAGGAGGCAAGGACTTTCTTGGGGATTCCAAAGTCTGGCATACCAAGTTGAGGCAGGACCAAAGCCCTCCACACTGTATCAAGGCTGAGCAAGGTATTCCTTAGGGGATGGGCTCCAAAAAGTCCATTCATGTCCCTGGTTTAGGGCCTGGTGCCACTCCCGCCGCCCCCCTCAAGTCACTTAACTGTCACCCGCATTCAGAGGGTCTGGTTTGGTACTGTGCAGGTTCTCCAGCTGTCAGTCCTCAGTCTGTGAGCTCACACTAGCTGGGGTCAGCTGTCTCCGTGGTTTTCCCCATTATGGTCTCGACTCATTTATTCATAAGATCCCTCCTCCCTCTCTACCACTCCAGGAGCTCAGCCCAGTGCTTGGCTGTGGGTCACTGCATCTGCTATCAGTTACTGGATGTAGGTTCTATGATGACAATTAGAGCAGTCACTAATCTGATTAAAGGGGGAGGCCCATTCAGACACCCTCTCCATTATTGCTACTTAGCTGGGGTCATCCTTTTGGATTCCTGAGAATTTCTCTAGTACCAAATTTCTCCCTCACCCCATAATGGCTCCCTCTATCAAGATATCTTTCATTGGTCTTCCTCTCCATCCCTTCTCTGACTCGGTCTTATTGATGTTCCCATCCCCCATCTCTTCTCTTCTACCCTCTCCCAGTCTGAGAATTTTATCTCCCTCCAACTTCTCCCATGCCCCTTATCCCTCTCAAATCCATGACCTCCTCTTTAACTGTTATTGTCATGCACACATAAACATATGTATAAATCCTTCTGAATCCATTTAGTGTTGCTTATATATACATGTGTTTAGGGTTTACCACTTGGGATTGACTAAGCAATCAGAGAGCTCATCTCTGAAAATTTACATTCTCTCTTTATCTGCAGCCATTGATTACCTGTACATGTTCATCTTAGGATAGAACCTTGTGAAATTTCCCTCATCCACACTGTCATGTCTACAGTGGTTCATTACATAAGTCTTGTTTCGGCAACGGAATGTTGAGACTTCATAGGTGCAGCTTCCCTGTCATATCTTCAAGACACTATATAGCAACAGACATCCTGGTCCTCTGGCTCTTATAATCTCTCCTCTCATGATTTTCCCTGAGAGTTAGGTAGGAGTTGCATTGTAGATGTATCAATGATGTGAGCAGTTGGGTATTTGTTCAGTATTGTGTTGAATGAAAAGCCATTAGAATGATACTATTGTTAACTGTCATTGAATGATACCATCTTTTAACCCATAAATATGGGATATTTTCCCATTATTTAAGTGAATTTCTTTAAACAACATTTTGTGGTAAAAGTTTTGCATTCTTTTGTGAATGTGTTACTAATTATTTCAGTCTTTATGTGGAATTACTTTTAACATTTTTTTCTCAGATGATTCATTGTGGTGTAAGAAAATACAGTTGAATATGCATATTGGAATTGCATCCATCCTGAAGTCTTTCTGTATTTGTTATTTCTAAATAGAGAGCATTATTATTCTTATGCCATGTGTGAATAGAGGTGATTTTGCTTATTTTCAATCTGAATGTCTTTGATCTCTTTTCCTTGCCTGCTGGTTCTGGCTGGAAACTCCAGTACACTTTGTCTTTAAGGAGACAAGGGAAGGCAAGAACACGTGTCTTTATTTTGCTCCTTATCTTAGTAGGAAAGCAGCCAGCATTTCACTATTAAATAGGCTTAGCCGTGGGTTTTTATAGAGACCAATATCATGAAAAGGGACTCTGTCCCTTAGTTGCTGAATTTTTTAAACATGAAAGGATGTTAGACTTTGCCAAATGATTTGATTAATTAATTTTTTAATCAAAGCATAGCTGAGATAAAGCAGGTAGGTTTCTGTCCTTCTCAGCTCACATCTAGTGTTGGAATATAGACAAAAAAGTAGCTAAGAGCTGGGTGTGGTGGCACAAACCTGCTGTCCCAGAGCTCTAGGGATGGAGCAAGGAGGATCAAGAGTCTGTAGGCAGCCTGAGCTACAAAAGTAGACATGACAAGAAAGAACAAAGAATATCTGAGTTCTATGCTGAGGCTGAGAAGAGTTGGACCCCAGGAAAAATGTATCGATGTAGATGAGTATATGAGCAGGACACATGCATTATCTGATCAGCATGAGCAGTTAATATTAAGAGTAATTAATTTCAATGCTGTAGAGCATTACAGAATGGGAAGAAGAGTGGCCACCTGGGGCAGGTTTCATGAGGGAGGGAGGTCTTGGGGGGCAAATAAGTGTAGCAAGTCTTTCTCTGTATCACCAGCTCCCAAATAAAGACACGGAGACTTATTATTAACTATCAAAGCTTGACCTTAGATTAGGCTTGTTCACTAACTCTTATAACTTAAATTAACCCATTTATTTTAATCTGCATTTTTATCCAGTGGCTCGTTACCTCATCTCTCCATACTGCTCATGCTTTCTGCATCTGGCTGGCCACCCCACCTTCTTATTCCCAGAGTTCTCTCTGTCTCTGTCTCTGTCTCTGTCTCTGTCTCTGTCTCTGTCTGTCTGTCTTTCTGCCCACAAATCCTGGCTATACCTATAACTCCAGCCTAGCTATTAGCCATTCAGCTTTTATTACACCAATCACAGCAACACATTTTCACACAGTGTACAGATACCCCACAACAGGTAGGATTTGGCTACCTAGTGAGGGATAATCTGTTTTGTTCTCTGTTGCTCTAATACATCACTGACCAAAAGCAGCTTAGGGGAGGACAGGGTTTATTTGATTTAACAGATTATAATCCATCACTGAGGGAGGTCAGAGCAGGAGCCTGGAGGCCAGAGCTGAAGCAGAGGCCACAGAGGAGTCTGCTTGGGGCCTTGCTTCCCCTCGCTTGCTCAGCCTGCTTTTCTTATACCACCTAGGACCCATCTGCCCAGAGATGCTACCACCATGGTGGCCTGGGCCCTTATTGCTCAGTCAGCAATGAGGAAAATGCCCCACAGACACGTCCACAGGCCAATCTGATGGAGGCAATCCTCAATTAAGATTCACTCTTCCCAGGTATATCTAGGCTTGTGTCAAGTTGACAAAAAAAAAAAAAAAAAAAAAAACTAAGTGTGACAGGAGGTGTTCTGAACTGAGGCTATAGCAGGAACAAAACATGCAGACTGCCTGGAGTAAAGGATGATGGTGGGCATGGTGAGAAATAAGAATGCTATAGGAGTTAACACTGGATATGGAGGGCCATGTGTCCCGTAAATGAGTGTTCTACGTGCCATAGACATAGACTGTCTTAGAACATTTAAAGCAAAACAAGATGGTGTGATCAAACTGTTTTGAGGAAAGGTGGATGGTGTGCTAAGGGAAAAGATGGTAGAAGCAGGAGAGCAGGAGAATTATCAGAGCCTATTACAGTCACTAAGGGTGAGACAAGGCCAGGAGACAATC